>NTHP01000004.1:3853069-3947404 GCA_003416845.1 Oplegnathus fasciatus | reverse complement strand
CACACACACACACACACACACACACACACACACACACACTGAAGCATCAACAAACACACTCACTCAGCTCAGCTCAGGTCAGCTGTCCATGACCTTCTTCTCTGTTCCTCATTTCAGGGAAATGAACAGCAAAAAAATGAGTACTGCACAAGCTCTTCAGCCTTGTCACTTACATGGCACTAGTGTAAAAAATTACCTAATCCCATATAACAGTGTTTATATAAGTGAATTGTTTGTCAGGTAGCCACTGATTCATTACTTTGCCTCCAGCCAACCTCCACATGTGTATTCACAAGTGGGGTGATGTTGAAATTCCCTCCTGTAGAGATTGATCTACTCTGTGTTAGTTGTGTTTTTCTCTATAAGTCAGTTATTACAACCAGCAGCTCAACATATGACAGTGATGACAGCTAAGAGACCAACACTACCAGCTCCGAGGGCACACCAGTTGATCTTGCAGTCAGTTTCAGCAGTTTGAGAACAACCTAAACTCTGCTCCATCTACTGAGCAGCTGAGGTACTACCCGAGGTAACTACCATAGATTCACTACAGACTGCATGTTTCCAAAGTGAACAAAAGTCAGTGAGTGACATGACTTCCTGGCTTGTGTCTGGGAGTGTCACTGCAAAAGATTCTTGATTTAAGGCACATTATAAGATCCACATTCAGTCCTCTATGAACATTGATGCTACCTGTTAGGGTTGAGAAATATTATGAAATTTGTCAACTTCCATAGATTTTGCAGGTACATCTTTACCTCTTATACCTCTAAATAAAATGCTGCTTTTGGCTTTGATGCACTAAGTCAACTAAAAGCCAAGGCTAAGTCTGTGGGAGAGAAACTCCCCAACTCTAAAGGGACGGTGATGTTGCTTTCACATGCACTTTAGCTGGAAATCATCTACACATTATTGCACACCATTTGCCAAAGCTCGTCAAGGTTTTTAGATTGATTCCTTCCTTAGAGATGACCATTACTTTCCGTTAATTCATCTCCATTCTCTCACTACAACATGTACTACCAGTTTTGTTCCCATGTAAATCAGTGGTCACACCTAGTTTGTTGGTGTTTGGATAACCTTGGATAACCTCTGACTCTTTCTTACCAGGGTTTACCAGAAATCACGTCTCAAATGCTGGCCAACCATAATCGCGTTTTTCATCGTAGTTTGAATGCACACGTCTGGTCATTACAGTTCATTCAAATTAATTGTGATTCAGCGTTTAGTGGAAAGTGTATTGGGATATGAGCCATGAGCTAAACTGGTCTGTGAACCAGACTGAAGTGGGTGAGAAACGCTCATGTGTAAAGACTAGATTAGGTTTCAGCAGAAACTATATTTAAACAAAATGAATGGAAGAATATTTTCACTAGTGAAGATGAATATTTTGATTATTTAATTACTGTATGTTATGGAATACATTACAAAGACAGGTAATTACTTCTCCTTGACAACATACAAGGCACTCTTGAGTGAGCAAACTTTACTGCGTTCACTCTAAATATCGAAGATGTTTTGCTGGATATCTGGCAGTAAACAGGATGTACTGTATAACTATAAGATCAGAGTCTTAACAGTAGGAAAGAGATTATTATAGGTTTACTGAAGGTTTGGGTCAGAGTTAGCTGGGGTCGAAATAATCTAAAAGCCAGATTGGCATCTGTTGTTAGGGTTAATACCTCATTCACTAATGCTGTGGCCAAATGGCTTTGCCTGTGTAGGTTGTGCGTACGCTCTCCTCTGTAATAGTAGATGTTTGAGGCGATATTGTTTGTCAGCTGCAAAAAGCTGTTTGTGAAATGTTAGTCTAGGTTCTGCAATAAGATATAACCAAGACTGACTGAGACAATGGCATGGTAATAACATAGACAAGAACAAAAGCGTTGTCCATTTTATTTCTACAAATATTTGACACTCATTTACAGCAACAGGGAAATATTTGTTTAATCTGCAAGAGTAGAGAAAACATTTTTACTGCAGTTGTGGGCATTTTATGGTTTTCAGATAACTTCCCTTCTCAGATTTGTACATTGATGGCACATGTTTGGTTACTGAAGACCAACTATTCCAAACATTGAAATAACAATACTAAAATATTGTGTACAGCGTCATGAATGCAAGGAAGACATGCCACTTTGTAGCTAACGCCACACTGCAGAAACTGTAAGTGCAGTCCAACTCTGTGGTGAGTATTTAATAACTTGTAACAGCAACACCACTCACACCGCTGCCACAGCGAAGACAACGGTATCAACTCAAAACACTCGAGTACATTCAGAATAGCACCTTTTAAACTTTCTCACGTGATAAAAAAATGTTATAAAAGAGTACAAAAACACGTACGATAGATGAGACACTGTCGCTAGCAAGATGGCTACAAGCCACTGTTACAATGTGCCATTGAAGGTTTGTCAGTACAATGCTAGTAGATCTTTATTACCTCACACCCTCTTGGACAGGAGGTTGTTTGAACCAGCGATGTGTTCAAATGACTTAAATAAATTAAAATAATAGGGGAAAACATTGTACAATTTCAGAACTGTTGAAAGTCTTGTATTTCCAAGTGTGGGCTGCAAACATATTTTCATAATAAATCAGTCCCAGAATTAGATAACATTTGAAACTAACATACAAAATGATAGATAGCACAACATAAAAAAAAATTGGAAGTTCCTGATGGATACTAAATAACTTCAGTGCTTGGTTGACATTACACTTTTTTACATTCTGCATTTTCAAATAATGATTAGAAAGATGCACTCATGGCATTTTTCCCCAAATAGGGCATGTGGTGAATAAATGAACAAAGTATTTTGTTCATGTTTGTCAGTTCGGATGTCTTCAATAGAGTAGGTGAACATTGAAAAATAATAATAAAACGTCCTTTCTCTTACAGGACGTTTTCCACTATGACATTCCAGTCACAAATGTGGGTACACATCTTCATGAGACCCACTTGCTAACCCTGTCCACCTTATCTTGTATATTAGAGCTTCTTTGCATGGCCCAATGTGTCCATTGCACAGGGTTTTTGGGGAATTGCCTTGTGGGTAAGAGGCATCCAGAGACCACTAGGAGGCAGAGTCATCTGTAAAGCGGCACAGAGGCTCAGTAGGGGTACGTCGAGATGGAGATGTAGATGATGAAGATGCTCTGGTAGGTAATGCGGCCCTGCAGCGAGATGGTGGTGGCCTGCACCTTGAGCCGCACTAGTCCTGGTCTGTCCAGAGCCCGCAGGGTGAAGATGATCCCCCTGCCTGTGTCGTCTCTGATGCCAAACACCCAGCCCATCACACCTGCCTGTGATTCTTGCTCAAGTATGGTAAAAGACGTACGCTCCTGCAGCACGCCTGACTCTGAGAAAGCCGACAGTCGTACCACATTGTGATTGGCTGGGATGCCAGAGGGGAGAGTGAGCAGCTTGTACTGCAGGAGCAGAGGAGAGCCTCCAGTGGTGCAGTCCAGAGAGCAGGGCCTGTAGCAGGTCCTTTAAAGGTCAACAGGAAAGAAGAAAGTGTCACTGACAAATCAGCATTAAAATATCTTATAGCTACAAAAATGTATGCATATGTGCAGTACATATCTACAGCCTAATTACTGTATCTAAACACTGTACAGTACTTCTTTGTCATGCAATTTACCCGGGGCTTCCTCCACTCTGATAGGAGGCAGGGCAGGGTGTATCCAGGCACTGGTACCCCCCTCGGGTATTAAAGCACATCTGATTGTGTCCACATTGGATGCCTTGATCCACACATTCATCGATGTCTGGAGGTAGAGAAAGGGAATAGGAGCTTAGCTGTAATCATTTACAGTGAGTAAGAATGTTATACAGTTATAGTTTAATGAAACTCTTACCTTTACAGCTCCTGCCGTTGGGTAAGAGCTGGTAACCTGTGGGACACCGACACTGGAAACTGCCAATGGTGTTTTTGCACTCATGTTGACACGGCTTCCTGAGCAGACACTCATCTACATCTGTACAGAGAATATCGTGAAAAGGCAAGTGTGAGAATCGAGAGGCTGACAAGACGGTATGAAGTGAACTTTTTGAGTCTTTGAATGTTGTTCACCCACCAACACATGTGCCGTCTCTGTTGGTGTACCCCGCAGGACAGCTCTGTCTGGTAATGCGAGAGACTCCATGAGAACGAGAGAGGATTGGCCTGCCTAGAGACGATACCAGCTGCGGGCGGAGTCTTGCCCTGACTCTGGTGCCATTGGTGAAGGTCTGCCCTCTCTCCAGCCCCGCACAGGAGCGCCCATCTCCAAGCAGCACGGTACCAAGAGGGCACAGGCACCTAAAACTGCCAGGCACATTGCGGCACTGGTAGGCACAAGGGTTTGGTGTCTGCAGGCACTCATCAATGTCTGAAAGGTGGAAGAACAAGGCTCAAGTAAATTCTCATGTGAGAGTGTCATTGGTGAGTTGTGTTGTAAAACAGACACAGCGGATGTCGTACCCAGACATGGGAGGCCTACTCCCTGGGATCTGTATCCTCTGGGACATATACAACCGTAACCTCCGATTGTGTTCTGACAGATCTGAGTGTAGCGACACATGTGACTTCCATCCTGGCACTCATCAATATCTGAAAAATATGCAGTTAACAACAATATCAGCCAATTGTGCACAAAAGACAGCATTACATTTGCATTTCCTATAATTCTTAGATTTTAAGAAATCAAGATATAACTGTGATATCTTTCGTATAATTACAAAAAACTCGACAAAAATAAAACAACAATTGAGACCATGAGTCAGGTGAATGGTATTGTCTGTCACATCATGCCAGTGGTCAAAAGGTCAAAGGTTTTTCTCTGAGTACCAATTAATAGACTTTTTAAAAGGCTTTAAACATAAAATGCAGTGTAGAGGTCTGTAGAAGCTGCCAATATTATCACCAATAGTCCTGTTGGCTTCCACTGATTGTACTAATGCAGGCAAGACCAGGTTCAACGTCCAAGGATGAATTAATTAGTGAAATCACCGGAGGCATTAATGAGTTGATGCTGTGTCTCTGAATGAATTAACTAATGATTTATAGATGGTCAAATGCTACATTTACAGTAGCAGCCTCTAAATAAAGAAAGGATAAAAATAAAGTATGATGGCCACTAACCCTTGCAGGCTCCGTTCTCTGCTTTGGTCATGCCAGCTGGGCAACTGTCGAAACACTGGTATCCTCCCTCTGTGTTACGGCACTGCTTGTTAGCCGGGCATACATTCCTCATACACTCATTGATGTCTGTAAAAGGGCAGCCATTACAACAGAGCTGTTAGGGATTGTTATTATTATGTATCGTAGTTACAGTTGCTCAAATGGGTTTTTTCACTGAAAAATATTAATATAATAATATCTAACATGTCTTAATTTGAAAGTTACAACGATTTAATTTTGACTTTTCTAAACTTTTAATAACCCCGTGGGAGTCCCACTAAGTTAGGTGACTGACCGATGCAGCGATGTCCTGACAGCTGGTATCCAGGGTGGCAGATACAGCGGTAGGAGCCCAGAGTATTGAGACACTGATGCTGGCATGGAGAGAGAGCAGACTCTTGGCACTCATCCACATCTGAAACACACAAATGACACATCTGGCTTCATCAGTCCACTGTGGACATCCGGTGTACTGTATAAGACAGTGTATGGTAAGAAATGAGATTTTTCTTGATTGATTATTGCAGGAACAAATGTAATTGGATTTAACAAAGAAAGTGCACAACAAGGAGTTGTTATGCCTCCATATGAAATGTTGTGCAGACAGTTTAACAGTGATTAACAGTGACTTGCCTTCACAGCTGGTTCCCGTGATGCTGGGCTTAAATCCTGGTCCACACTTGGCCTGGCAGCGATATGTGCCCACTGTGTTGACACACTGCTGGTTGTAGTGGCACATGTGTGAGCCCTGGGAACACTCATCAATATCTGCATGGTATTGAGTGAAACACAAGTATAAGGCCAAACCCTGAGGCAGAGGTTTAGATGAGGATGACGAAGATGAGGGCTTAAACATTTTATTTTTTACTTAACTAGGACATTAGTATTGTAATCTGGTAATTAATCACAAAAACTCAGCTGGCAGGTTGTTTTTTGTCTCACCTTGGCATGTGTTGGTCTCCGTAGAGATGGTGAAGCCAGAGGGACAGGCACAGGAAAAGCCTCCCATGATGTTGTTACATGAATGAGAGCAGGGAGACTGGAGCGCACACTCATCTTCATCTAATGAGGACACATTTAATTACAATAGTAAAACTGCTACAGTGACAAATGTTCAAAGATAAATGAGGCGTAAAAAAGGAAAGCAGCATACCAGCACAGTAGGAGGCTGTGTCAAGAATGAAACCTTTAGGGCACGTGTCTCCAAAACCATCTGCAAACAGAAAAGTTCAGTTCGTAGCTGTTTCAACATTCAACATTCAGTGTTTCACGTGATGGTGAAGTTTTAAATCATTGTCATTTTTCCCCTCCACACCTGGTATGAGAAGGCTGGCGGTGATATGGAAGTCCAAAGAGAGGGTAAACATGTTATAGACGCTGTTCATCCCAGAGACCTTGAGCAGCTGGAGCAGAGGGCCCTGGCGCTCCTCCTGGTCCTCATAAATAATGGTGTGATTACAGCGCAGCACCATGGGGTTTCCTCCTCTCTGGTGGGTCTGCGATGACCACGAGTACAGCTGCCCTTGGCCTGTCTGCAAATATGACTCATCAAACTCCTGCGGGACACACAAGAAATCAGGTCAGAGAAATTGAAGAGGAAACTCAAGTATGTCAACAAGCTCTCTGGTGAGATATGTTTGAGGTCTTTAAATGCACATTGTGATGACAGCAGAGAACGCACCTGCAGGCTCAGATGAGATGATGATGATAATGAAGGAGGCACAAATCCGTTAATTACGATGTCAATTAGTAAAACTCCCTCAGAATCCAGACCTCTGGCAACGTGCGTCAAACGAAGGATCTCCCCTGTTTAGAGAGATAAAACAACAATACAATCACGGCTCCTTTACAAGCACAAGAGAGCATGCTAAAACTGTTGAGAACTAATAGCCCTCATGTGTGAACACATGAATGTCAGTGGTAGCGAGTAGTGCCATCTGCTGGTTGTTTTGTAAACTACAAAAGAACAATTCGAGAGCGAATCAGTCGTCACAGATAAAAACTTAATAACAGCAAATTCTGTCTTTAATTTGTGCCTGTGTGTAGTTATAATTTACCATAACTTATATAAAAGTTAGCATGAATGCATAAGTGATGTATTTACAAAGCCTGCATGATTATAAGTACAATATTTTTTATCATGTAACAGTTGAGCAACAAGCCAAAACATTTCTTGAAATATACATTACCTTAAATAAATCAAAGGCTTGAAATACTCATTGGCCAACACTTATTACTGACTTGCATATATGTAAAAAAAACAACAACAAAAAAACGATCTGGGACAAAATGTACCAGTCTCAAACTCCAGCTGAGACTCCTGTCTGAACTGGCCCTGAGTGAAGGAGTAGCCGTTTTTGGCTTCTCCATTCTGCATCACGGTGGTCCAGTAGATGGGAGCAAACACAGACACCAGCACCCGCAACAAGGGACCTAAAACAGAAACAGCATCAGCCCTTGGCCTCTTACAGAACCACAGAAAAACAGAACATGCAGTCCACACAACATTAGGACCATATCCCAAAAATGAGCTCTCTGGTTTTCACTTTTTAATGAAAGAAATCACAAACAGAAGAGAACATACTCCAGCGTTTCCCTGAATTCACATCTGTCTCCTATTTAGTGAAGTGGTAAATCAACACTAAACTGCAGGTCATCACTGAGTTAAAAATAGATTTTTATCTAAAAAAAGAATTAATACATATTTTTCCAATTAAAGAAGCCTATACATTAAATCTAGATTGTTTACGTTTACTGTGTTGCATCCTATGAATTTAAATCTGAAAGGATTTTCTTTAAAAGCTTGCTAAACCCATACTCTGCTAATTTAATTTAGAGTCCACTACATCTTGAAGTCTATTTAAACAACACCTTGGATTGTCCCACAATTTTGGACAGTTTATATATGCACAGCTGTGTCCGACCAAAGACTGTTGTACAACAACAAGCACTGAAATTATTTGGAGACATTTCTCTCCTCTACTACATGCTGCAGTATGAAGATATCAACCCAGGGGACACAATGTGTGATCACTCACCCACACTGGGAGGGATGTTGTCCAGACGTGCCTGCAGGGTACTGCTCCCCTCTTCCTCATTGTCTGTAATGTTGGCCTCCAGGAAGGACACACCAAACTCCCTCTCGTTCACCATGCCTATCAGACTGCCTCTGGTCTTGCGAGGAGTCTCTCCTTTCATCACCAGACAGACAGAAAAGTAGTGAGTTTACATGCACTTGTATAATTGGTAATTATTAATAACTTATTTATACTTTAATTTAAACTAAATGCCCTATCTATCTCTTTACAAACACCGTGATAATACCAATAGCTCACATATGGAAATGTCCTTCTGTTGTGTGTATGCTGTCTGTGAAGTAACCTTCATAATATCTGTTCATTCATGCACACATGAGCAGTCAGTATGACAATGTATAGGTTCTGACCATGACCAGCATGTGAGATTATGTCCGTAATAAATCGTAATATGTTCTGAAACACTGAAGAAGTGACATTAAAATATGAAATACTGTCTAAGGTAAAGGAAGACTGACAAAAATGAATTCATACCTGGACAGAGACCAGCTTGACATTTCCTAGAGTCGATACTGGGACCGCTGCATGATCGGCCGCCATTGGCTGGTTGTGGGTTGTTGCATGATCTGATTCGTTCTTGGAAGCCCTGTCCACAGGTGCTGCTACATGGACCCCATTCCTCCCAGTTAGAGTAGCCTCCATTGACTGTGTTAGAGAAAAAGAAGGGGAGAAGACAGTAGAGTTTTCAGTCAAGATTATTTGAAAAATAACAAACGAGATTATAGAAAAATCTTCCTGAAGGGAGGAGAAAAGTGACCAAGAAACGCTGAAATATGCACAAACATACAAACATTTAACAAAGAGCATAAATAAGTGGAGGTGGGGCGATAGTTTCATATAAACAGAACTCACTCTGAACCTTGAGAGTAATGGTCCTCTCAGCTGTTCCAGCTTCACTCTCAGCCACACACTGGTACTCCCCATCATCTGCAGCCTGTAGATCAAACAGGCAGAGGAGGAGAGTTTGGCTTAATTGGCACTCTGAGGAACAATTATCCTCTGATAGGGCCACAAACCTCCAGGACACAACTGGGCCTTAGATCACATATAGTTTTATGGAAAAATAAAGCTGACATTATAGCAAAACAGAGCTTTCTACTGGGCAGCTGAGACTTTATTCCATTGAATTCTTTGTCATAATAGATATTGTTGGGCCAGCGAGAGGAAATTTCACATTAGAGCGCTCTGTGGGAAGGACAGTCATCTGTCTGTGAGAAAGTCTCAACTGCAGACTGTGCAATTACAGCAGCAGTTAGAGACCTAACAAGGTTACAGGCTAAGGAAAGAGGGGCAGAGCCTGGGAACATCCAGCTCTCTGTTCATCTCCTCCTTCTGTTGCTAATGCTGTTAGCCTTTTTGACTGAACTGAATCTGATTTAGGTGGGAGCAGGACGCTGCAGGACAGTCACACACTGTTCCTCCACCCAAGGGGACTGCAGATTAAACCTGGATAGGATGAATGCTGCTCCATTGTTCTCCAAGACATAAAACATTTATTGATGTAAGTAGTTTGCTTAAGGGGGTTTAATCATTTAAACTTGACAAGGTTTAACAAAACCTGTCTAGACAGAGTGTTACTGCTCTGAAATGTTGTAAATAAAGAAGAAAACAAAAAGAGAACTCTGTATTTACAGTGATGCTGTAAATGACCAAGGATCCGTTGTGAAGTGCTTGCATTCGGAGGGAGCGGAGCAATGGTTTTCCATCGCGGAGCCAGCGGAGGACAGGGCTGGGGTCTCCATGGACTGGACAGTCGAGCACAGCAGAGCCACCTTGGATGACTGTCTGAGACGTGTGGGCTTCACCCTTCAACACGGGAGGCTCTGGAGACACAGCACATATTTACAAGGTCATCGAGGTGACATCCATAAAGTAGAACGTTAAATGAATAGCCCGGATTAATCCTTGGCAAGAAGCTCACCTCTGATACGGACAAATGACAGCGCTCGGATGGAGCCCACACTGTTTTCTGCTATGCACACGTAGGTCCCAGCATCACTCTGAGTCACATTATCAATGATCACAGAGCTCCTGCCAGCCTCATCCACAGTGGCACCTAGAGTCAGTGCATGACGTGGTTCAGTTTTAACTCACAATGCATTAGATCAAACATTACAAGATTTGTGATTTTTGTCACAAAGGCACTGTAATACTGTAGTAGTATTGAAGTGCTGTGCAGCTCACCATGTAAAGGAAGATAATACCTGGGTAAGGACTGTTGTTGACAGTCCAGGAGATGACAGGAGAAGGTGTTCCCTGAGCGTGGCAGGACAAGGCCAGACTCTGCCCTTTGTTCAGGGTTACGTCACCTGGCAGCTCCTTGAAGGCAGGCCTCATATTGATGGACAGGCGGATGTCTTGTCTCACAGAGCCTGCTGCATTGGTAGCTACACATGTAAACACACCAGCGTCCCCTGGCTGTGTGAAGAAAGCAATCAGAACCGATTCTTATGCCCAGAACTAGACAGAGATGTAGTTTATAATGCAGTGAAGAATATGGGTTGTGCTCAGGCTAACCTCAGCCCTCTCGATAATCAGCTCTCCTGATCGCAAGGCGGTGAATTTGCCTGGACGGTTGGACACAGTGGCACCATCCTTCTCCCATGATACTCTGGGCTCCGGTGAACCCTGAGCAGCACAGGGCAGCAGCGCCTGAAACCCTTGAATGACCGACTGTTCTGTCTGCGCAGGAGGAATCATAGGCGGGACTGAAATGCAACAACATATTTTAATCAGTATAACTATTTAATGTAAACCTGCTACATTCAGTCTTTACATAACGTGAAACGGTACTCTTAACTCACCTTGAATAACCAGCCTCATGTCGTGGCTGGTTCTTCCGGCGAGGTTTTTGGCAGTACATGTGTACAGGCCTCCGTCACTGCGCTGGGTAGAAGTAATCGCCAAGGTTCCATTGGCAAAGATACGTATATGAGCGCCGTCCACCACAGGCCTCCTCTCCTTATGCCAAGTAACTTCAGGCTGGGGCTGCCCATCAGCAACACACTCCAAACTGACTGGCTGGCCTAGCACTGCAGTGTACTCAACACGAGGCACACTCAGCACGGGTGGAACTGGAGAAGCATGATATGAGCAAGTATAAATGAATTTACAAATGTCCAAAATATTTTAGTATCCAGTTGCATGCTGTGACACACAATTTGACTTTGAGGAATAAACACAGAGAAACCACCATTTTCTTCCAATCTGTGAGATCAAAAGTCCATCTTACCTTGAAGGACTAGTTTGGTCCTGCCCACAGCTACGCCAGCTTCATTCTTTGCCAGGCACTGGTAGGTCCCCGCATCACCAAGCGTGACACGAGAAAACTTCAGAGCTCCATTTGAGAGCACAGCAAGCCTGTGACCTGTAATCAGACAATAAAATCACATCACATGAGCATGAAAATCAGACTCATGAATTCCAGTGAGACCTATGGGGTTTGATAGAGCTGACTGAATGTAGACAGCAGTATTGCCATTTTGCTGTCCAGTTTGTAAAAATGTTTAAAGTATCAAGAATTTTCTTACAGAACACAGTCACGGACCTCATTAAATCTAGTGAATGATAATGTTGGAAAAAGACTTTTAGCATTATGGGTTCCTTCAATGTGAATTTTTCCATGAATGTGAGCAGCATCTACTGTACAGTAACACTGTTCATAAAATGAGCGTTCATCATCGTATCATTACCTGCTGCAATGGGAACTCCCTCTCTTTGCCAGGTGATGGACGGTCTAGGAAAGCCTTGAACCTCACAGGGCAGAACAGTCCCATGATGCAACACCACTTGTACTTCCTCTGCCATTGGCATGATCTCTGGGGGCTCTAAGTACACAGGAGAACAAATCCTTTGTTAAATGTGTTTACATGTTTTACCGCGTGTGTTCCAACAGGTAATATTTTCACAGCAACATGCATCTACCTTGCACAGCCAGAGAGATGTGTTTGTGAGCCACTCCAGCCGGGTTGCGGGCTGAGCATGTGTACCTGCCAGCATGGCTTGGCACGGCAGCAGTTATCTCCAACACTCCTGCATTGAAATGAGTGCAAGGATGCATAGTTCAGTGTCACATGACCAAAAATATATTGCCTGTGGCGTTATTGTTCCAGTAGACCTCGATGTAGCATAATATAAAGAACCGTAAAACCACTATAGTTCCTTCAGACATGTCGGCTTACCAGTGGGAAGGACACGGTAACTTCCTCCTCTGGAGCCCAGTTTGGCTCCACCCTTGGTCCAGGTGACAGTGGGCTGAGGGCGTCCTTGTACGTGACAAGGCAGCACCACAGGAGACATTTTCACCGCTGTGACTGTTGTGACATCGTCTTCAATAGATGGTGGGACTGAAAGAGCAAATAGCGAATTCATCAGTTTAATCATCTCAAATGACTCTCTGCTGTCTGCTTATAGTACAAAACTCAAGCTCCATACCTTGCAGGATGACCTCAATGACCCTGCGCTCCTCCCCAACATCATTGACAGCAGTGCACTCAAAGTAACCTTCATCGTCATTGGACGGTGATAAAAGAACCAAAGATCCAGAGGACAGTAACCTGTACAGAACAGCACAACTGCGTCAGCCTTTACGTTTTTATGGATGTGTGATTTGTAACACATGCATGTTGTGTATTCAAAGGGAGTCGGGCCATTGTTTTGTCTTTACCTGTATGCACCAGGCTGCTGGCTGATGTCAAATGGAGTGCCATTCCTCTTCCAGGATACTTTAGGTGGGGGTATACCTGTTGTCTCACAGCTCAGCACAGCTCTAACCCCTGTGGTTACTGTCACATTGAATGGACCCGGACTGATTGAAGGGCCCACTGAATAGAAGACAGGACAGACACACATGTTGACCACAGTCCTGTATTTCACTGCTGTATTTGATTGTTTGTTTCTTTTTCTTTGCTATATTTACCAAACACACGTAGCTCCACTCCCCGGTGATCTGAGCCGGCCTGGTTCGACACGGTGCAGTAGTAGCGACCAGCATCACTCAGCTGAGCCCCATGTACACGCAAGGAACCCTCTGATAACATAGTGTATCTGAAACAAACACAATTAAAAGATGAATGAATGGACAGCAACATCACAATGTGTAGCTGTGTATGTTTTTGGTATCACATGGGAAAGTAAAATACAACAAGGACAGATTTCATGGGAGTTTTGTTAAACCAAAAAGTCTGGACCTACTTATTGTTATCTTGAGTTATGGGGAAGCCATCTTTCCTCCACATGACCGTAGATGAAGAGTCACCTTCAACCTCACAAGGTAAAACTGCATCTTGGCCGATATGTGCGGTCACCACTGAGCTGCCCTGCTTTATTACTGGTGGTACTGTAGAAATAAGAGGTGACACATCCTTGTAGTGACTTCAGTTTTGTGTGTAGAACTATTTCAAAAATGTATTTAAATTATCGACGGGCTGGCTTACAGAGAATCTCCACCGTGAAAAACAAACTGGTGCTTCCAGCCATGTTGGTGACCACACAGCTGTACTGGCCGCTGTCCTCAGGCCTGACTTCCTGTATCTCCAGGTACTGACCACCTGCCAGCCGCTGGATACGACCACCCAGCTGATATAACAGGAGCAGGGTAGGAAAAAGACGGTGTGTGAGTCAGAGGAGATGGCTTTTAGTTCAATACCTGTTTTTTTTTTTTCCCAACTCTGTACCTGCAGTTTGGCCTCATCCTTGTACCACTCAATATCGGGAGCGGGGTCACTGTCAGCCAGGCACTCCAAGGTCAGATGTCCACTCACTGGCACTGTCAGTGTCCTCACATCACCAGAGCCAAGGAGGGTTGGCGGGACTGAAACACAACCAGTGATTATTAAGCGGTGAACCTCACTGAGGGGGATTGCAAAAAAGTTCCCGGTGGTGACACACACTTAAGCACCCTGATTAAATAATGTGATAAAAACTTCCTATATGCCTAAAGTGCTCCTTTTAAACAAAGAAAAGACATGTGGCCATGTGGAACAGATAAACTCAGAAGGGATATCAGGGGCCAGATGTAAAAATCATGTGTTTTCACTAAAAATTACACGCTTAGCTTTCACAACATTAATAAAGAAGGATGTGCTGATTCACATATGATTCACAGAGTTTTATGAGTCAGGTGAGCCAGGTATGTCATAATAATACAAAGGAGGATAACATCATGAATTTGGGAAGTTTTCTTTGGAGCATTAATCTCAGCAGTTTAATAGGTCTCAACAGCGTTGCGTACAATTATATTTATAGAAGCATCATTTTATTCTAGCATGAACAAATGGTGAAGTGGGATAAGGATGCTGCATCATAAATCAAAGCTGTGTGTCATCAATCAAAGCACATACATGAAAATGCTCTTATACTGTATATACGTCATATTGCGTGCATAAGAGCGCACGCAACATAAATGATGTGCATGACTGTAGCCGGAAAATGCGAATGCCAGACCAAATCTGTTTTTACTTTTGTGCAAACACAGATTTTCACTCCTGAATGTACCAGAGCTTTATTCATCAAGTCCCAGGTGCAAGTAAGAGAGGAAGTTAAGAGAGAGGGGGGGATGTGATATATTTCTTCCAAGTTGAGCAACACGCAAGAACAGCTTGTGTCACCTTGGACTCGGACCCAGTGGTTTTTTCCATCCTCTCCAGCTAGGCTGCTGGCCAAGCAGGTGTACAGACCTGCATCCTCGACCTTAAAAGAGACGACATTAATCAACTTGAGTGGTTCTTGCATGACAACGCTGCATTTGCCTGGATTGATGCTGTTAAAACTTCAGTTTTCCATTTGTTTGGCCATCTACATTTTGGGTGTACAGATAAACGCTCATGCTTTTTTGCATCTTTAACTTTTTTATATCCATCTATAAGTGTAAACAACCTATTTAGAAGACTGAATTACAAGTAAACCTAATTATTTAGCTTCATGTCACTCAAATTTTAAAGCTGCAACAGGCCTGTTAAGTGCTTTTTTTTGCTTGAATGAGATGGACCTCTTTTCAGAAATATCTACATTGCATCTCATTCGATGTAATTTTTGTATTCAAAATACTGTTTGCTAGTTACACCATTATCACTTGTTCTAAATTGTGCATGTGCTCACATCGTATTATCAGATATTGTCCATTTGTAATTTACCTGAACTTTGCTAATCCTGACAAAGTGTCCATCCTGCTGAACAATGTCAGTTCCTTCTAAGGGGCGGCCATCTTTGAGCCAGCTGAGTGTGGGAGGTGGGACTCCCACAGCGGAGCACTCCAGCTCCAGTGGACTGTTCACTGCTATGGTCAGCTCCTGTGGAGAGCTGGAGCTGGATATCTTTGGAGGCTCTGGATTAGAAAGCAGAATGTTTTGGCTCAGTTGTTCAAGTAGTTAACACTATGACTTTATCTTAGAAATAAATTAAATATACAGATTGTTTTGGGATTACCGAGCACAGTGAGGTTAAAGCTCTTTGTGCTGCTTCCAGCCTGGTTACTCGCCACACAGCTGTAGAGGCCTGCATCTGAAGGTGCTACATCAGGCAGCTGCAGCCGTGTCTCCTGTCCATCCAGCAGCAGGTTGCGGTGGAGGGACAGTGGCTGGCCGTCCTTCATCCAAGTCAGTGTCGGAGGAGGAACGCCACGCGCTTCACAGGTCAACGTCACCAAGGATCCCTGGACTACTGTAACTGGCTCCACTGGTTCAACATGATCCACACCAGGGGGCACTGCGGACCATACATACACACACATACCCTTAGATCTAAAATGCTACATATTAGCTCTGGGTGAAATCGGTATGTTATGATTTTACCTTGGACCTGGACATCATAGCTGAGCTCGGCAAGACCAGCTCGACTGCGCGCCACGCATGTGTAAATTCCGGAGTCAGACAGCTGCACAGGAGAAATCCTTTTTCATAAAGAAAGGGAACACTTAGCATTACCTCACCTATATAAACATGTAATCTCTTTACAAATAACCATGTTTGTATTCAGCTTTCTGTATCTAAACTGACCTCAGCACAGAGTCGCCAGATAGGAGACGTGTACGAGGAGAGAGAAGCAAAGGACGTCCGTTCTTCAGCCAGCTGATCTGAGGTGGAGGGTTTCCTGCTGCCTGACACTCCAGAGTCGCAACACTGTCCTGTGTGACCTGCACCTCTCTGGGGACCGTGGTCTCACCGGAGATGGATGGTGGGACTGCGACGAGTCAAATCAAATGAAAACAAATCACTCAGAAACTTTGGCACTAACGCAGATACGCAAATGAAATGTTCAAACTGACCTAGTACAAAGAGGGTGTAGATTTTGCTCTCCTGTCCAGCCGGGCTGACAGCCAAACAGGTGTATGTCCCAGAATCCTCAGGACTCAGCCTCAGTAATGTTAACGTGCTGCCATCAGGGGTCACGCTGCCGGGTTACAAATACTCATTATGTTTTCACATTAATGCCATATTGCCTGTCTAAACCAGCATCTATTATTTGTCCGCCCCACCTCTGAACCTCAGTATTACTTCCCATCATCATTATCATCATCGTCCCACGATTTTCTCACAGTCACACACACACACAGACATTTGCTTTCTCTGGCTGATGCAGTAGCAATGACCACGTAAGCTGCCGAACAGCTGTAACACAGCTGCTCTCACTGTTCCCCATGATGAAATTAGACAAGGGACTATAAACCACTCCATTTGTCTGTCCACACATCCCTCTGTCATGCACATTATCTTTGACGATGATGATTAATATTTTATTTTCCAAACCTTTAGGGAATGGTGATGATCGACTGCTGCGCTGCTTGTAAAACAAATTGAGCAGTTTTGAACGAGCAAAATGTGCTACATAAAATGTATCATAATTATTACTGTGACTCCCCTGCCCTGGCAGCAAACAGGGAATGCGAATGACTTACGCAATGTGACGGGTGTCTGATCCCTCTAAAGTCACTCCGTCTTTCAGCCAGCTGAGGCGTGGTGTGGGGATTCCAGTTGTTCTGCACTCCAGGGTCAGCTCCTCTCCCATGGGTGCACTCACATCAGATGGGTGTTCAGAGTCCAGGATGGTAGGCGATACTGAGTAGTACAAAGATTACTGCTAAATGCCACTGAAAATCATTCCTTTCATGAGTAATGTGTATAATTTTCTTGGGTGAGTGTGTCTCATTTTACTGTAATTTCTAGTTTCTCTTTACCCTGCACCGTGAGTGTGTAGTCTCTCCGTGTTTGTCCCTCGCTGTTCTTGGCCACACAGGTGTATGTCCCAGCATGAGACAGAGTGAGAGGCCCCAACTCCAGCCTGTTCCCTCGAACGGACCACTGCCACTGCAGACTGCTCTCTGGACAGCAAACACATTCACTGACACTAACCTTCACACATGACAAATGCATACTATTAAAGTTCTCCTATCATTGCCTCCTTCTTACCAATAGGAGTTCCATCCTTGAGCCAGGTGATGCTAGGCACGGGGATCCCTGACGCCTCACACAACAGGGCCACATGGGAGCCGAGGGTGTAGTTTAGGGACTCCTGGAGAGGCCCGTCCAGGACAGGTGGAACTGTGGAAATATATTTGTAGAATAAAACCATTCCATTTTGAAAATAGTTGTTTAAAGTGTTACTTTGAGAACATAGCAGAAGTATCCTCACCATGAACTGTCAGTCTGAACGTCCTGTCCACCTGTCCAGCCACATTGGATACTTTGCAAGTGTAGGTACCACCATCTGCCATCTAGGAACCAAAAAAGAAGGTCATTGTAGAGGGAGGGAGGGTGCATTTTGAGCACAGCCTGTAGGGAAAGAAGGGATCTGGCTCCTTCCTGCTCTGCGTGTTGGTGCATGTGTTCTGAATCAGATAAATTAACTTAGAATACACCCGGTCAAAGAAAGGACGAGTGCTGCATCTTGTCACATGCGCAGCCATGTCTCCAGTTTTCCTTACCTTTTCCAGTCCGTATTTTATAGAATGAATGTGTGAAAGTTAAAAATGTATACTTCAGACATGTTAATATGTATGTATTTAAGACTGGAAACCAGCCCTTTCAAAAGCCACTTAAAACTGAGTTTCAAAATTTTTGTTTTGTTTGCAGCCTGAAACATGTATGACTGTAAAAACCTTTTTTCCTGACCTGAACCCCTATGATCTCCAGCTGGTGACGATCCATCTTCAGTCCGTTCCCTGCGGCCAGTTGCAGCCCATTCTTGTACCACGTGACCTCGGGCTCAGGAACACCACGGGCTTCGCATCTCAGGGTGACAGAGGAGCCAACTTGCGGGGTGACCAGGTCTGACTCAGCATCTAGACGTGGCTTCAGGGTGGGCAGGACTGATGGTTTGCACGTACAGATAGGGCATGATCTCAGTTTGATTCATTCAGAATTGGTATGATTCACTCCTGAACTATCCTCGGTCACAGCTGGCTTGCCGTAAACAGATCTTTTTGCCTAGACAATGTTTTGAGATTTGATCATCTGTATATGTAGCTGAATTGTGCAGATGGGTCACCATGTGTTTGCTCACCATAAACACTGAGGAGAATACTCTTCTGGTCCTGGCCTGCTGAGTTGGTGGCTGTGCATACATATTGCCCTGCATCTTCCAGTCTTGCCCGGGGCAACTGTAGCATCTGGCCGCCTATAATATATATATGAAATGATATGAAATGTAATCTCTGTGCCATTATTAGATTCAAACAGGAAATGCTCCTGACACAAGAATAAGGTAATGCGGGTGGCCGAGGTCTGACCTGGCAGAATGTGGATGCCGGTGCTGAAGTGGAGGACCTGCCCGTCTCTGGTCCAGGTGATCTCTGGAGGGGGGTACGCTTGGACGTCACACAGCAACGACACCATGTGGCCCTCAATCACACTGACCTCCTCCTCCTTACTGCCAATTATTCTCGGAGGCACTGAAAGAGAAAACAACAGTTGTGTTGTACACGTCTGTCGTCATAAAAGAACATCCAATAACATCCATTATAGGCTCTTCTTACCTTGCACTGTCAGACTGAAGAGCCTCTCAACTGTTCCAACCTTGTTCTCAGCTACACACAAATACCCAGCCATGTCTGACACCTGGACACTGAGGAGCTGGAAGATTGGATTGAAGTGTTATTCCTCAATACACCATGTCACAGTTGGGTCCGTTTACACGCTGGTATTCATTTAAAAGTCAACAATGACTCACCTGGAGCTGAGTCCCATCCTCACTGATGTGGTGCTGTGAGTCTGTGTGCACCGGCTGCCCATCTCTCAGCCAGGAGACGGCCGGAGCAGGGTGTCCGGTCACATCACAGTGGAGGACCACAGTGCTGTTGACCACTGCTCCCATTTCCTCCATGAACTCCTCTGATGCTCCCATAATAACAGGAGGGACTGAGGAGGTAAACACAACAGACATCCCCATCAGAAAGGATTTTCTATCATTTTCAAATACATACATTTTATGGCTTACATTTTAATTACCACTAAATTATGTACATGTACTTGCTTACCTAGGATCTCGAGTTCAAAATGCATGCGGTCCTCTCCAGCCTCATTAACAGCCTGACATGTATACTTTCCAGCATCTTCTTTCTGCACTCTGGCAATTTGTAGCACCTGTCCACCTGAAAGGACAAACCCATACATACAACAGCAGATTTATCCATGAATATGAAGCCCCAGTCAAACGTAACAACCAGACAGCTGGTTTTAACTGACACACAGGAAGGAGTTCCCTCTGACCTGGAAGTAGTACCACTCCATCGGCAGAGGAGAGCTTTCGTCCATCCTTGTACCAGCTGAGCTTGGGTGGGGGGATTGCATTACTCTCACAGGACAGGGTGATCGGATGGCCCAGGACCACCTCCCGCTTATCTACCATGTCCTCTTTATCATCATCCTCGTATCCCGGACCCCAGGCTGCTTCTCTGTTAGTCACCCGGTGAAAGATCGGAGGAACTAGCAAGACAAGAGCATGTTTGTGTCAGGTCACTTTCTACTCATTCAAGAAGAATTTTTTTTATTCCAAAAATGTACATCTTAATTATACTATATCAAATCTACAAAAAACAGTTAAACTTGGCCAATAGTATGTGAAAAGAAGTTTGCATTTTTTCAATTTGAACTGAATGCAATATACCCAATCATAATACTGAGGAGAAATTTACACAGATTTAAGCAAACACACCCTGAATGGTGACACGAAAGTCTCTCTTGTCCTCTCCTGCAGAGTTGGTGACCACACAGGTGTACTGCCCCTCATGGGACAGCATGGCGTTCTCTATGAGGAGGGAGTGGCCACTCTCCTGAATGCCGGCATGGAAGTTTCCAGTCAGCAACTGAAGACAGAAAGAAAACACAAGAAGAAAATACATCAGATGATATAGTCCAGGTGAAAAATTGCTACTAGCAATCTGTGGTAACTCTATTTATCTGTTTCATTAAAGGGGAACTCCACTGATTTCACACATCAAAGTCTGTTTCCAGGTCTTGGGGAGTTACTGCTGCATATGTGAAAAAAGTTGTATAAAGCCTTTTGTGGCTCCAGAGGGAGATGGTCAAAATCTGATAACGTGGTGTCAAAAGTCTCTGACTGAACTGTTGGAGGTTGAGTTGCATTGTGAAGCCAGGTTTTGACAAGGAAGAAGAATTCAGCGAATGAAAAAGATGTCCAATTGTGCTGCAATGATTCTGATCGTTTTGTTTTTTTTTACTGTCCATCACAAGTCTGACAATGTTATAGGAGTGCAGTCCTAAATTGGTGGAGATTTTCCTGCCTCACTTCAAAAATTTGTATCAGCGACGGGTTTGAAAGGTTAGATAATAAGTACTACTGAGTCAGCAAAACATTTGGCAGGCGTTTAAACGTCTGGCTTTTAAAACACAATTTCCAGCCTGTATTGTGTTTTACAAAAAATAAAAACAATACCTCCACGCCTAGTTAGAAAAATTCAAATGTTAAATGAATCCAAAATCCAGCTGATCCTCATGTAATTTCTGCTGCTGCAGAGCATGCACACGAGCACACACTCAATATGAACAGTAGATGTTGCAAAATGAAATCAAGCTGCTCATGAAAATACTGTAGGCCAAGGAAAAAACCCACAGGGAAAGCAGTATTATTACAGTATTTTACATCATGATATTTATTCACTGGATTCTTCCTCTATGTCTTTGCTATAATTAACTAGCTTACTCATCGCACAAAATCTGGAGAGTGGAGGTGGCTTGAGCAAGAAGAAGTGAAGTCTGTTGAGGTTGTTGCAGTTTGTACTGGTTGCCAGTAGAGGCTGAACTTGTTCCATTAAAAGCACCTTAGAAGTACATGTTTGTGATTTTAAGAGCCTGTAAGGACGACACACCAACCTGTCCATCTTTGAACCAATTAACCTTGGGTTCAGGGAAACCTTTGGTCAGGCAGGAGAGAGTTAGACTCCCATTGATCCGTACTTTCTCTTCCTGACCACCAAACATTAAGGATGTAGAGTCACCTTCTATCTGTGGTGGGACTGATGAGAGGCAAAAAAAAACAGATGTATCATTAAAAGTTCTGTTTCAGACACTTTCATTTGTAAGTGTTGTAGAAGTCTCTTACCCAGAACGCTCAGAGAATAATGTTTGATGGCGGTGCCGGCTGGATTCGTGGCCCTGCAGGTGTAGTGGCCAGTGCTGTCTCCCTGCGCTGAACCCAGTCGCAGCGCCTGTCCGCCACGGGTGTATGTCAACTGGGGACTGGACACGATGGGCTGGTTGTCCTTTAACCAGGTGATACTGGGTGTGGGTGAGCCCTCGACATCACAGGGGAGGACTATGGGGAAACCCAGCACCACTGACACCTCTGAGGTCTCACTGGGGCCCTTGATGGTGGGGGGAGCTGGAGAGAAAGGCAGACAATACATTAATGTTTAACAGCCAGTAAGATTTTTTTACTGGCTCATAGCACAGAACGAATAGATCCTCAGGGGATTGAACAGTTTCGTGCAGGAGACCCTCTAAAACAGAAATGCAGTGTGCAGTACTTTGGGCAATTACAGCACATGCTCTTTGGTTGACACAGAAATCCCCAGAGCCCTGCATAAAGAGAATTCAGTATGTGCTCATAGACCAGGCAGTGTGGTGTGAGTCAAGTCATTGTAGAGGCTAGGTCTACACATGAATTAAATATTATGTTCAGTAATTTTCTTTCTTAAAACGACACTGCTACCACAGCACTTTTGGAAAACAAATCAACTCAACATCCTGATAACTTTTAAAGGATTTTTTGTTTTCTTTGGTTTCTTTTATTTCCTTCTTTGAGTAGAAACAAAATAAATGAGGGTATAAGCTGAATTCAGGCCAAGGTGGTTGTGAGTGTACGGTACGTGTCTTAGAGAGTAGAGACCTTGCACTGTGAGTCTGAACTGGCGCATCTGAGTTCCTGCGTTGTTACTGGCCAGACACTGGTAAAGCCCCTGGTCCCTCAGTCTCACTGACTTCACCTTCAACACCTGGCCGTCTTCCAGAAACTCCACATGGGGGTCTCCGTCACGGGACAGGACCCTGGAGAGAGGAAGGACTGGTGGATCAATACCAATCAATACTATGGGCGCTGCATCCTGCGTGTGGCGCTGAATGTCACATCAATAAACAGTTGGAGCGATGCTTACTCTCCATCGCGGCTCCATTCCACTCTGGGTGCAGGTCGTCCGCTAACTCGACACTGAAACTCCACCTCCTGGCCCAGTACCACAGTTAACTCCTGCAGCCGGGATGTTCCAGAGATCACTGGCGGAGCTGTGACAGTGTGCACATACACCAGAAATGGTTAGTTCACATGGTTTTAGTGGTTATGAGATCAGTCTAAATGCTGAATGAGATAATGATCACCTCAAATCACTGTTGTGTGGAAAAAACTGTTCAAATCATCCAGATTACAGAGGGACATCAGTTTAGCTATTAATGAGGTCATTAGCATTGACATTAATGGCTAGTCTTTGTACTGTGGGTGTGGGGGATATGACAACTTCAGGGTGTATGCTACATTAAGTGGAGTATTAAAGTTTAATGGAACAGTTTAAGCTCTTTGGGGACTTTAAACTGCTGTTCCAGGAGATTTTAAGTACACTGATGGCAAGAAAAATATCCATTTTAACTCTCTACTTAATGTAGTAGGTATCCTTACACCTGCCTTTCTGCCCACTTTATTCTTGTGTATATATACTAATATGTATATATACTAAATAGCAGTGTGACAGCTGGTTTATGAGCTCACCTTGCACCACAATGTGATATTCTCTCCGGGCCTCCCCTGCTGAGTTTTTAGCTGTGCAGGAAAATCTTCCCGCATGTTGTGGCTGAACTCTGTAGATTCTCAGCAGCCTGTTCCCATTCTGCAGGTATACCCCAGGACTGTCCACCTGGATGTACAGAAATCAGTTGAGTGCATCCTCAGCGTTTAACTGTTATTAGAACAACGACCACTTGGTGGCATTGCACAGCTAGATATGGACAAGATATATTAACATGCAGCCCAAGTTTTACATTTACTGTAAATGGGAATTCAGGGTGAAACTCACAGAATGACCATCTTTAGTCCAGGTGATTGTTGGGGATGGGATCCCAAAGGCATCGCAGCCCAGAGTGAGAGGCTGCTTCAAGGTGACAGTGAGGTTCAGTGGCTGGCCATCATCTTGGATCTCTGGGGGAACTGAAGTGCAAAAGAAAAAGGGAAGATTTGTGTTTGCACTGTGTTTCACTTCAGTTTAATGTCATTTGTTAGGCAGAAGAAAAATGGGGGTAACTGAATTCTCACCATTTACTTTCAGCCTAGTCTTTCTCTCCACAGAGCCTGCCTCATTGGTCGCCACACACTTGAAGTCCCCGCTGTGGCTGGCAGACGCTGTGCTAATTACGAGAGCTCCATCCCTCGCCACGGAAAACTCTGATTGTTCGGTGTGTATCTCCAGGCCATTCTTGAACCAGCGCACCTTGGGACGAGGTGAACCTGCAGGTGCCGGGACAAGAAAGGGATTCTGAGCGAGTATAAACTGAGCTTTATTGATCACGTCTGACAGGAAGAAAAGTTACGTCCCTCGCTCTGCTTCTCTACAGGAGAACTTAATGGGCAAGCGGCCCAGACTAGAAAAAGCCAGCTCTACATTTATCTGTTGGACAGCGGGACAGCAGGGGAGACCATGCCAAAATGGTTAGAGTCCTTGTAGCCTGCAAGCTTAAGATTTCAAGGTCAGAGTCATATAAAAAAGTAAGACACAGTATGCTGGGTGGATGTACGACTTAAAATACTAGCATCAAGATTTATTACCAAACACTGAGGTGAGAGTCTTGAGCAGTAAGAATAGGAGTGGTTGAACCAGCAGTTCAAAGGCACTGGTGCGTACACTCAGGAGCCTGAAACAGGTGTGTTCTGTGGATTACTGGGTGGAAACAAGCTGGAAATGGTCAAGAGGAGAAAGGTGGAATGGGGGGGAAAGGTGGAGGATTTTGTACCCAAAACAACAGACTCCCAAGACGAGGACAGACCAGCGAGTCGCAGTGAAAGTGCAGCGCAGCGGAGCGATCCAAATGCCACGGCTCTGTCTATTTACAGAGGTGTTACATATACAAACACCACAGACGAGGAAGGGAAATCAAACACAGCACACTTCCTCAATCCAAAAAATACTAACCACAGGAGACGCAGCACAAGCAAAGGTGATGTTATCGCCCGTTGCCTCTCTGTACACGTGTTTACAGTTAAGGAGCTTTGAGGTAAATTCATTATCTCATTGCTGGGAGGAAATGCATACAGATGTTCTGTTTTAGATGTTAACAGATCTCATTAGTTGACTTTTAATTTATTTGGGGGGGCTGACGAAGTCGGAGATTATCTCTTCCATGTGTTTCTCAAATAATTACCTCTATCAAATGCAATGCGCTTGTTGGTGAATTAATAATATCCTTCTGGCAGAGACTGCGCTTTATCTCCCTCATACAGATAGATCTCAAGAGAACAATGAGGGGATCCTTGTTTCCTGCTGCCGGCTGCCTCTCTAGGGTGTCAAGAGCATCAAGTATTTCTGTGCGAGCCCTCTGAGGCCTGGTACAGTCTGCCTGCCTGCCTGCCGGTATGACTTGGATGGAACGAGGGCTGGTGTGGCTTCATCTTCCTCTTCCTGTGCTTCACTGTGCACCTCAGACATCTCTGTCCTTCATCTGCCAGCAGCAGCCTGTAATTAGGATTCCTCTCCCAGCAGGCCCCGACGCAGAGGAAAGCAGATGTGGCTCACTGAGGCAGCAGGCAGACTGATGTTCCAGCTGTTGCTCCACATTAGACACAGTCCTCACCTTCTCTCACCGAGCTGGTTACCATGGCACGGCTCCACACAAACAATACCTGTTTGCATGTGCTGTCAGAGGGTAAGTATCCATCAGTGCATCCGCGGACATACATGGACACTGTGTTTTGATAAAACAGCAAGCTCTCCACATCCCTCCAGGATGCTACCTTGTTCGCACAGAGATGTTAAAATATATAGACAACAGCGCGTCTCTGGGTGCTGCGATAAAAAGAAGCTGTGCCTTTTAAGATGGCAAGGATCTTTTTTAAAGGTTTGACAACTAAAAGTCTACAGTGACAGCGAAACATTCCTTTGAAGGTGCACAAATACACAGCTCTGTCCTACATTTAAAGTGGAATTTTCTCTTCTGTCATAAAAAACAAACTGAAAGAAGACACATTTATTTTAGGCTCTAAAAACTTTAATCACTTTAGATTAAATTGTGTCTCTCCTAAACGCCAGACAGACCTTTGATTGCCCTGTCTGTCTGAGGCTGACTCATCTGTGAATCATTTCGTACCTTCAGCGGGACAAGGGATGATGACCTTGCTGTTTGCTACTTTCTCCATGATGGCATCTCCAGGTTCTGCAAAGGACGGGGCCTCTGTGAGGACAGAAAAACATGTTAAGGTTCAAATTGCAAGGGCAGTTGATACGGTGAACACTGTCAGATTTATTAAGAGAGGTTCCAGTGTAGGTAAAAAAGTAAGTGAGAAGAACCCTTTAGGGAATCTGAGGGACTGTTGTGGGTGTAAGATTTGAGACATCCCACAGGTATCTCTGGCCATCAGTGTTAGTAACTACAGTACATCAGCTTCTAACACCCACAGGCTGACCTCTTATTAGTAGTATCTTTAATCAGGTAGTCTCAAAGAGATCAAGATCTCTTTTTCACACAACCAGCATGCAAGAACAACACGTCTAAAGCCAGACAACCCATAATTAAGTGGCAAACAGAATTAATAAAAGTAATTACAAGAGTCATAAAAATGATGGTAAAGCTTTAAAATCTCTAAGGGGAATGAAAAAATCAAACTTGAATTCACGCCGTGATTGGCCGGCTGTGCGGAGGTGAGAGAGGAGTCAGGGTTTGAACTTCTCTCTCTAGCTCTCTTTTCTCTTTTCTTTCTTCCTTCTCTCTTTTCTGTTACTACAACTATTTCTGTCGCTTTTTATGCGAACAACTGTGTGCAACACTATGAATGTCTTCCAGGAGAGACCAAAAATGCGCGTTGTCATCCCCATATTTAAACAATATCATGTATCCATCCTCTCTATGTCAGCCAGTGTTTTAACACTGCTTTTGAGAGTGGCCATTCGGAACAACCATAAACACTTTTGATTTCTGATGGTTGGACAACACACTGTACAAACCATTTCTTTTCTAGTATAGCCGAGCCCTTATCCTCCTGCAGCATGTAGCTACTGTACCTCAAGAGAACGCACATCTAAAGACTGGGAGAGCCTAAAACTGGGACACTGTCAGTGTATATAAATGTTCATATTGGCAGTGCTAGGAAATGGTTATCTAAATAGATGTTACAATGCAAACATGATTCACAATATACTGTATGTACTGCAGAGTTTCGTTAATTTCTGCTTATTCTCAAGGTCAACAAACAGGGTCTGAAGAACTGAACCGCAGATATTCACCAAGAATTTCCAGCTTGATCTCCACTGTCTCCTGTCCAGCGCTGTTCCTGGCCACACACTGGTAAGTGCCCTGGTCAGTGAGGCTGACTTGCTGGATCCTGAGGGGCGTAGTGTTCTTGACCCCAACAGGAAGTCCATTGTGAAACCAGCTGACCTCAGGGCTTGGCTCTCCCTGGACCACACATGGCAGGGTCACCGTTTGGCCAATCAGGGCTTTCAGGAGGGAAGGTGCTGGCTGAATCCTGGGCTTAGCTGAGGACAAAAACAAATATTCTAAATTAATGTCTCACCACTGTTACACTCATATTTATTAACATATCTCACATATTTTACATGTGTTAGAAGTGATGTATTCATATGGAATCAACTTGACAGCATTTTGAAAACTCACATTTTAAGGTTTTTAAGAAGTACAACTTCCTAATGAAGCCCCACAGAGTTACCTTGAATGTGTAAATTGTAGCTTAGGGACACGTTGCCTGCTGGGTTTTCTGCAGTGCAGGTGTACAGTTTACTATCAATCAGGCGCACATCAGTGATCCTCAGAGAGCCTGAAGGCAAAACAGTGAACCTGGGGAGTGGTTAGGGGTCAAGGGCAAAGAGATGGAGAAACAACAACACTTCATGAGTCACTGAAGATCTACAGCCCCCGTGTTTTGGGAGAAGAGGTGTTCTTGCTTTGAAGCAATATTTTCCTCTAGTGTCCTATTACATTGTGGGGCATGCATACATCTATATGAGCACATAAACAGTAACGTATTTTTAAAGGCTCCCTGATGTTTACAGTATTGGGCAGCCAATACTACTGCATATAGTATATGTCACTAATATATATTTTGATATCACCCTTAATGGTTGTGTATCTGTGAGGACCAATTTCAAGATGCAGTTTTTCTTCTGTTACTCTTAGTAGAAGATGATGAAAAACAGTTCCTGTAAACAGATTCAGACAGTGAATTCCCAGTACTGCTGCTGCCAGAGGCTTGCTGATGAAGTGGTTCATTAGTGTGTAAAATAATTACATAATATGTACAAATTGAGCAATTTGTCAAAAGAATGGGGCGTAGTACTACATTGTCCATTGTATTGTATTCTTCACTTTAGAAGTGATTTGCCGAGCTCTAAATACAAAACAAAGCAATACAGAGTTAAAACACATTGTGAAGCTGTTGATGGCATCTTTGCATTTGTGGTTGCAATAAAGAAAAATGCATCTATGATGGATGAAAAGCTATGAACAAGAGTGCACTAAGTGGAGTCTGGACATTAGCCAGGGCCTGGTAATCTCCCTAGTGAGTTGTTACTTTCACAATTACCATTGTCTAGAGTAATTACAGTGTAAAAGGGTAGCCAAAGTTTGACCTGATGACGTTGCCATGGAAAAGGTCATAGGCTTTCAAAAATCAATGCATGTCTTCCTGTTGGGAACAGTAATGTGTGCAGCAACTATTGTGTGTTTATCACTAAGGGGTCAGGAAAAGCAGATCATTTGAAAATCAAAAGGTTGGCTGATGGTGGCGCTAGATGGAAGGTCAGGCAGCTCTCCATTATCAATACGTTTCATCCTCCTGAGAACGGCCATGTGGAAAGCAAAATTTATGCCAAACCAGCCATTTCTTTTATAGATGTTTTTCACAGACAAACAAGTGGACAGATGGAGGAGATCACATACACTAACCTCCACTCCAAAAACATGCTTTGTTGCAAAAACAAGAGCAGCAGTTAAATGTAGGTTAAAAGTACTTAAATGTAGGTCAGCGACTGTAGAGGGGTGTGTGGTAACCTGAACGGCACCAGAAGCTATCCAGCTGTATAAATGCATAATATGCAGAAATGTAAACACACCTCTGTGATTTATCTTAGATAAGTGTGTCTGCTAAGCAACTGAATTATAACAATAACATGTTCACGAAAGTGGAAATGAGCTTGAAGCACAAAGAGCTCTCTATTTCAGCTGCACATATGGTGTGATGTCGCTCCCCCACCTCGTCAAACAGCCGTAGGAGAGGCAGCAACATCTTACATTGGAAACAAATGACTGCCTCTGCAGTGGTCAATCTGTGCTCAGACTGCAGCGCTGCATCTCTGCAATGCCTCGGTGAAAACCGACACAAGCTCGAGCACACAAGACATGAACTACCCCTCTCGCCCATCCATCACTTCCCACGCTGGTGTCAAGTCATCTATGTACACAGTCTGACACAAAGACTAACTGGGACAAATTGGCCTCATCAGGATTAGGTCTAGAGTGAACAAATCCACTGACTCTGTGTCTTCACCATCCCCCTTCTGTCTTTTTGCTAGTACTAGCCTATTACATGGCAATGGCAGAAATCTTACTGCCCAGTGATTTAAGTTGTTTCAACAATCAGCATCCCCTGGTCATTTCCTCTGCCCCACAGAGTGTAGCTGGAGAGAATGAATCTCCCTCTCTCACAGCGTGCTTGTTTCCGCAGGTCCTGCATATGCAAAGCATGGGCTGATGTGGGGGTTGTTCACAGAGATGTGTTATTCTCATCAGACAGGACTAGTAAAGAGTCAGCATGTTGTTTTACTGCTGAAGCACCCCAGGGAATCCGAACATCAGGCAGACAGGGCTTGTATCTCTTCCTCTGTCAGTTCGTTTTCCTCCCCTCTTCCTGGCACCCCCCACTCCGCCCCCACCTTTTCCTTCTTCCTGGCCCCACACAAGTCATACTGTATCTGAGTCACCGCAGCTTTCAACCCACTCCGTCATTCTTCTATCTACCCAAAACCATTCGGCCTGGTGTCTGGCCCGAAGAGTCTGTCTGTCATCTATCCAGTCTGTGTCCCGAGTCAGCCAGCCTGTCTGCACCCTGAGTGACCACACATGAAAGCAGGGAAGCAGCGAACCATGTGGGACCAGATGTTCCTCCTCAGTTTAACCGACGAGTGAAGCCCCCACACAGCTCTCCGGCAGACTGTTGCTGCCTCTGCCTAACTGCCCTTCAAAAGGCATCACTAAATGAACTCCAAACATTAGCAGCAGCTCTGAATGGCCGCCAGCTTCAGTCAGAGTCCCTTGTAAAAGCTGAGTCAGATGTTGGCTAAGTCAGAGGTGAGGTATGGTGAGAACTTTTGTCTTTTGTTACATGATGTTTAACTAATTTTACTGCATAATTGCCAGAGTGAGGTAAGACTTCCTCTTACCCAGCTGTGACAGGGGGGATGGGATGCCCATTTCTGCTCCACGTGACTAGTGGAGAGGGACTCCCCTGGGCCTCACACGGGAGAACAACCTCTGTCCCCACCTCTGCAGCCATCTTCACCGTGTTGTCATGGCCACTCACACCCATTATCTTAGGCATGCCTGGAGAGAAGAGGGAGAGAAGTTGTAAGAACACCGTGTAGGCTCTATGTTCAACCTGCTTTGTGTCTCTAAACAGGAAGTCATACTGTCAAACATCATACAGTCTGTAGACAGAAGTCAGCCTTTGTTAAATCAAACACTGCTACGCTTGTGTGACTGTGGTCGAACATTTATTTGCCTTACTGTTGACACTGAGCTGGATCTCTCGGCTAGCGTAGCCCACAGGACTGGTGGCAGTGCAGATGTAGATGCCGGCATCGGCAGCGGTGGGGTGGGGGATGTGGAGGTATCCATCAGGGTCAGACTGAAGAGAGGAGTGGTCCCTTGGCAGAGGCTGCCTCCCCTGGGGGAACAGCAGGCATAAGACCAGACAGAATATACTGTAGATAAAAGCTGTCCGCACAGCAGCGCAGGGACACTAAGCTTAGTTTAAGGTTTACAGCACAACCTTTGATGTCTAATGTAATTACAGAGCACCCCTTTAACTCACTCTCTATCCCCAGAACGCGTACACAAGAATGCAGCCTGCTGCACACACACTAGCTTTGAACATAAAATTGCTTTTACAGATTTACTTTTATCTGACAAGAAAAGAAATTTACTTGAATCCAGAGTACTACTCTGAAAATGTTTGAGAAAAAGCAAAGAAGAAAAATCTGGCTCAGTTCAACAATATGTAGGAAATAACATCATGTTGCCCTCACTCAGTAATGCTGACTATGTAATGGTGTGGGGTGTTTACTCTGGCATGATTTTCATCTGTTTATTTCTTCATGAGAAAGGTCAAATCACTGCTTTTAATGATTCGGTGGCTCAGTCTATTCCATACTCTTCAGTAATTGACCATTTTGTGTAACAACTGCTTGTAGAAAAGTCATTAGATTGTGCCTCACATATTATATTATAGTCAGTGTCACAGGCAACAAGGCAGAGGTGCAATACTGTATGACACATGTAGTGGTAACATCTGATGATAAGGTTCATGTTCTGCATTCTGGGTGAGTAAAGCGTATAATCATTGAGGTTTTCTTTCTTTTTTTACTGAAGTGTGATACTAGGAAGTGCTGCAAGAAAGGTTTTAAATAGATTCATAAGGTGCAATAAAATCCTGATTTCTCACTGTCAAGCAGCAATATGGTAAAGTTGCCATGGTTACATCCTTCCTGGTCAGGTTAATCAAATCTTGATTGCAATACAAACTGTTATTGTTGTTGGTATTTTTAGAGTGTTCTGACAAATCAGAGAAAAATAAGGCCAGAAGGAGAAACCGTGTTGTTAGATTAATATTCCAGTAGGAAGATAAAAATGTTTTAATTTATTTAAATGTGATGAAGATGACTACTATTATCATCACTATCAGTATGCTGGAGCTGATTACATTAATAGCCTGCAGATGACTGGTTTGGCTCAAAATTGCACACTTTAAGAAAAATCTAGATCCCCATTACCATTGCAGGACTGGACATTGATCTTCTGTTTGATTGTAACCTGCTTGATATAGCTATTACTTCAACATTTATTTACAAAGTCTTAATGATGATTCATTTTAAGATGAATAAATGCCAAGTGTGATCCTCACTAGATAATGTTGTGGGAATAAGAACTACCCAATTTGTCATGCATGGGTTTATGGGATGCAGCCAAAGCAATCCTGAAGAAAAGTAGATTTCGACTGCGACTGTGACATCCTACCTTGGACCAGACAACATTTGGCTTGGGAACTCCTCTGGCCTCGCATGATAGTGTGATGGCTACGCCCTCGTTGGCTATGTAGTGGTACGGACCAGCGTTGATCTCAGGGGGCACTGCGGAAGAAGTTGGTCATAAAACACAGCTGTCTGACTGACCATTAAGAAGCGGGCCCACAGCATTATCACAGGCCTTAGCCAGCCAGCAGTATGAGCGCTCGAGGCATTTCTTCATTACAAACTGATGATGAACCGTAATCTGGCCTGTCTGTCATTACGAACAAAATGACCCTTTCATCAAAGCATGCACTAAATGAACCCTCTCAGTATGATGACAGCAGGTGGGCAAATCATTGGTATATTGTGGTTTTCTAAGCTGAGTCAGCACATTGTTGAGCTGACTGTCCAAACCATAATCTATGGTCCAAACCTGCAAGTGTCTCTAGCATTTAGAAACTGTATTCAGGAATGGGAACTTAAAGAAATACTTTGATGTTTTGTGGGAAATAGGCTTATTTGCTTGAAGATGAAGCTAGAGCCAGGAGACGGTTGAGCACAGGGACTTGAAGCAGGGGTAAACTGCTAGCCTGGTTCGGTCTAAAGGTAAAACAAGACTAAGAAACTACAGCTATGCTAGCAGCTCTGTGCATCTGCACTTAGGCAAATCAGTGCTTTTTAGCTAAATGCTAAGCAAGTATAAGGTTTACGATGTTCACTATCTTAGTTTAGTGTATTAGCATGATAACATTTGCTAATTAGTACTAAGAGCAGCTGAGGCTGATGGGAATGTCATCTGTTTTTTGGTCAAAAACCAAATCGATCGCATGGCTACCATGGCAAAAAGTTCACCTACCACCACCTCTAAAGCTTACTAATTTACATATATCTCATTTGTTTAATCCGTACACAAACTTAAATGTAAAAACGTCAATTTCTGGTTTTACAGGGGGTTATGTACTGGAAGTATTTCTTGGCAGGGCCAGTGACTTCCTGGAGTTTCCTTTACCTTTGGACAGAGCCATTTGGACAATGTCTGACTATTCCTTTAACATGCGCTCTTACCGTGGACCTCCAGGCTGACTGTTATGTTTGTGGAGCCTGCTACATTAACCGCAGTGCAGACATATGTCCCAGCATCCTCTGGCACAGCTCTTTCAATGTACAAACTGCCATCACTCCTCAGGAACATCCTCCCGTTCAACTGAACCTGTACAGAGGGAAAAAAAACCGACTGTCACGTAGGAACATACAGATTGTCTGTGTGATGCACTGCATGTATTTGAACGCTAAATAGTCTTACAGCTTTTCCATTTTGGGACCAGTTTCTTTCTGGAAGAGGTATTCCATCCAACAGCATGCAAGGAATACTCAGGGACTGACCCAGGCCGGTGGTGATGACTGGGGTACCTTGGGCCAAGAGAGGGGGTTCTGCAGGAAAAGGAAGTGTAAAGACATAAATACTAAATAAGAGCAGGAGAATGTAAAAGTATTTCAAGGCCACAGTCAGCTTTGGAGTTGCTGCCATTGTTTCTAAAATGTTTGGTAGTGCAGAGAGATAAGAGAGCTCAGACAAGCCTACCCAGTCCAGTGACACTAACTCTGGCCTCAGTTTTGATGGTTCCAAACTGGTTTGTGGCCTCGCAGATGTACAGCCCTTCATCATCCAGCCAGACACCTGTAGTCAAACACACAGTAAACCAGCACTGAGGAAACTTAGATCAACATCTTTAGAAACACAGCACAAGCTATGCATTTGAGATAAGCAGCACTTACTGAGAAAGAACACAATTTATCAAGAAAAATAAGTCCATGCTAATAGCAGTTAAGGCCTCTCCTCAATAACAAGTGGTATTATTGGTTTGACTGCGCTGTAATTAAGAGTTAAAAATAGAAAATAATGGGATTAATGGGTTTGGCTCAGCTGCCAGCCTGCTGACACACATGTCCCACTCTGTAAATTCTCTGGAGATCACATGTTGGAGGATCAACATATGATTCACTTCTTGTGTTTAGACAGTCAGGCCGATGTTAAGTGAAGACATTAAGCAGTGGAGTTTGTGTGTGACACAATATGGATGGAGACATTTGTAAAACAATGGCAGGTAAAAACATAAAGCCATCTGCAACAGATTGAGCTAATTGGGTCAGACGGCAGCCACAAATGGAAACAGTGACAAAAGCAGCCCATGCAAATATGTCCGTTCCTCTCCAATATATTACGCACACTATAAACATTTAGTCCCAGGAGCACAAAGGATCACCTTCAGTGGCCAGGATTAGTCTTATTGCAGGCTGAAAGGCCTCCAGAGTTCACAATTTAAATCACACCATGCCCTGACGAGAATACAATCTCACAGTGAGGAAGAAATAAATGGACAACGGAACACCTACTCTGGCAGAATGATTAATATGAAGTGATGTGGCACTTTTTTAGGTAAGTCTTTCACAGGCCAGAAGTAGTGCTTTTAGCAAGATGGATACTTAATGTTTTGAAAGCCATCTATATACTGTGACTTTACAGATGGCAATGACATCCTGTTGCCCCCCTCTCTAAAGAAAATGTTAGCTGAATTTAATATGAAAGGCTGCACCTCTTCTATATATAATCACTCAGAAAATTTCAGTCATGCCAGTCAGTGCAAGGCAACCATGAAGCTGTATTAGCCTGTGCTGCAGACCAAAGCTCTTTGCTGTGATAGTGTTTCATGGATAACTCACTCTGGATTAGAAGATGTCCGTTCTCCAGCTGCATTGTTCTACTGTGGCTGTCTGTCCTTGTAAGAATCTGCCTGCCGTTCTGTCTGCGCCAGGTCACTGTCGGCTGCGGGAAACCTCGGGCAACGCAGGGGAGGGTGATATTCTCCCCTACGCTAGCTGTCACGTCAACCGGTGCCTCAGACAACAATGGGCCCGCTGTCGAGGGAAGAGCGAATTTTCATTTGAGAAAAAAATTTGAGAGAAAAACAAGCTTCATGTGGAACACTGAAGCGTGGTCTCACCTCCAACCTCCAGACTGACTGTACGAGCGGAGGTTCCGGCAGAGCTGCTGGCTACACAGCTGTACTGACCGGCGTCGACCTCCTGCACCCCCCGAATGTGCAGGGTCCCGCGGTGTACGTCCTGCTCAACGAAGGGAGCAGAGCCCACCTCAAGCTCACCTGGAAACACACATAAAGCCCATTGGTCTCTTACTGAACATTTTATGTATACACTGTTTTTGACCTTAACTTACCTTTGAACCAGTGGACAAGAGGAGGGGGAACGCCTGTGGGTTGACACTCCAGAGTCGCATCACCACCAACAGATACAAGTACAACCTGCTGTACCACTGTTATTCTAGGCACCTCTGGAGGAAAGAAAAGAAAGCTTAAGAAGTGGTTCAACTGTGCAAGAATTTTTATTTAATAGCAATTTACCAGATTTGCATGTACAGTAGTGCTACTATATATATAGAAATAATAGTAATGTCTTAAAGTAGTAAAGGCTGCAGAATAGACCTGAGGCAGATATAAAAACTAAGCTTACATTTCACACATATTCTGTGCCAACAGAGTAGGGAGAGATGCTTTTGGAACAGGCAGACAGCTGAGCTGAAAGGATGAGATTTCTTACAAGGCTCTCGCTGCCTTGACAGATCAATGTTGTTAAAAATGACATTCACAGACAAAAGTGTGTACAATACCAGCACGCCCCAGGAAGAGGCTGCCACAGTCCATCAGTGTTGAGGTTTCTGTCAACCACTTACTGACATGCCATGACTGAAACTTCAGGCCTACAACTGTCAGCGATCACAAAACAAGCAGAGAAATATCCTATTGTGTGAGACAGGGCAGCATGTGGCCACGCTCGCTCTACTCAGAGCTGTGCACGACTCACACTGCACTGAATATCATTCACAGATTGATTCAAAAACGAATGCTCCCGAAAAAGAGTCAACAACACAGACAGAAAAGGTGTTGCTTTATTTGAAGGATAACAGCATCCTCAACCTGACATGTAGCGATATCTTGACTCACCTGCAAAAGTAAGTGACACAGACTGAGAGGCACTCCCAGCCTCATTGGTTGCCAAACACGTGTAGTTCCCAGCATCCTCCGGGAGGGCTCCTCTAATGTTCAGAACTCCATGTTGGTTTAGACTCAACCTGTATCACGCAATTAACAAAATTCATGTTTGTTGACTCTTCGTGATTACATGTGCAGATGTAAAACGGCAATTCATCTCTAAGCCTCTCTGCTATTCTTGGGTATCATGAGAGAAAATTTTCTTTGAATATGTATTTTACCCAGACATGTAAAGGACTTTTGGTTTGGAAACAAGATTTTACATCAGGAGATGTAAATCTTTGTAGTGATGCAAACAAGATGTGGCAATCGCGCATGTTGTTAAAGTGGAATGTAATGACTCTCGGAGTCCTCTGTGCCGGAGGTGTTGAGTGGGCTGAGAGTTCCCTTACCTCGGCCGATTAGTGAGGAACATGTTTCCATGGCTCCAGAAGAGCTGGGGAGGAGGGGAGCCGGACGCTGAGCAGACGAGGCGGATCTCGTCCCCTCGGGAGAAAGCCTGGTTCTGGGGGTGAACTACCACAGAAGGAGCCTCTACAAGTGGAGTCAAACAGAGGCAAAATGCTGACGACAACTCAGGGTCTTGCCACCGCTGCATGATGTCATTTATAATTTCCCTATCACGAGTTTAACAACAGTAAACTCCTGATGATGTGGGCTACAATGCAATTACCAGCACTCCATGTCTGACATCATGACTGGGGGATTGTAGTGAGGAAAAGTTTCACATTTATTTGGCTGTTGTTGAAATACATTACAAAAATCTGTGCAAATGCCCACAATAGAAGCCAGACTTTTCAACATGCATCAGTTCTGGCTGATGAGAAGCATTTTCTGACAAGGAAGTGGCTCAATCTGACCCATAACGGAAAACAGATGACGGGGGCCCGAGAGGAGCCATGAGGCCCCGGTGTGTTAAGCGTTCAAGCAGATGACCTACGGAGTATCGTCCTACCGTACCTGGGACGAGGAGCCACACAGTGATTCTGCTGTCTCCGTGGGCGTTGGTGGCCACACAGTGGTAGTCCCCAGCATCCTCAGTCCGCACCCCGCTGATCTGCAGGGACGAGTTGGACAGCAGCTTCACCCTCCCAGCACGGGCCCGGATAGTACGACCCGCTCGGTACCATGTCAAGTTGTGGCGCATGGAGCCTTCCACCTGGCAGGAAAGCACGGCCACGCCTCCCACAGAGGAAGTCACATTCACTGCCGGATTCAGGACCGGAGGGGGCTCTGTTTTAGCGGAAACACAACCAAAACATCAAACTGGCGTTATCAGCGGTGAACAAACAGTGCAGAAATAGTGTACTCTTTAATATAAATGTTTGTGCTGGCATGCTTTGTATCATGTTGATGTTTTAGCCATAAATCTGAGATGAAACTGGCTAGAAACTTATTTCAAAGCCTTGCTGTGACTGTGATGCATGCAGGCAGAAAGACTGAGGAGGTGTGTGTGTGCTTGCATTGCTCTATGTATGTGTGACATACCTCTAACAGTCAACTGTGTTAAGGCACGTCCCTGTCCTGCGCTGCTCTGCGCTACACACTCATACAGGCCTTCGTCCTCAGCTGACGCATGGGCAATCTCCCATGATGCTATGGCAGAATTCCTGATACAAAGACATGCTTGGTTCGTTGGCTGGAGTACGACAATAACAACAAGATCCTATTTTACGTCACATTCAATTAGTGTCTCTGGCACACGCACACTGGGAATAGTTTCACCGCAAGTCAGCTTCACTTCATGAATGTAATTCAAAGCAGAGCGTCAACACCAAGAAAGAATAGGCGCTTTGTTAATTTTTCAAGATGACACAATCGAATATGTAATGTGCACAAAATTGACTGTGTATACCAGTTTCCTGACAGATGAGCCAATAAAACGAGAGTCAAGCAGCACTAATGCTTCACAGACGTGCTCACTGGTAAGAGAAGTGAGTGACCTAATTAGTGTTTTTTACAGCAAGTAATGGGCGCATGAAGCTGCAGCATCTGGAGGAATCCGAAGCAAGGAGAGCCAAATGTTACAGAGTGCTGAGCAAATAGAGGAAAGACTCACTGAAAGAACTTCTCCTCTCCCAGTGTAATCCCACTTCTGGTGAATCTTAGCCTGTAGGGAATGTCACTCTCCACTGAGCAGCCAATCACAGCAGGCTGCATGTACAAGCCCTTCACCACATCAGGCATGCTCACAACTGGGGGATCTACACATGGGAGGAAACAAAGGTTAAAGGTTGCCAGAGAGATTGATGAGGTGTGAGAGACACTGTGGAGTGGCTTTGGTGGTACGTGTCCGCAGGAAGGGGGTTGTCTTGCCTGGAACGATGTTGGTGTAGGAGACACTGGACAGCCTCTGGAAGCGGTAGCCCTCCTCGTCTTTGCCCGTCACCTTGATGAAGAAGCTCTGGGAGGGGGTGCGGAACTCCGGGAGACTCCACAGTCCTTGTTGGCCGAGGTCAGAGGGCAGAGGCACGGGGATCGTGCGCAAGGAGCGGCCTGAGCCTGACATGAGCTCCACATGGCTCAGTTGGCCTGGAGGTTTCAGGCCTGTGCATTTCAGCAAAACATGGGCTGGAAGTCCTGAGAGACAAAGAAAGATCGTCATGAAGTCATCTTCCGCACGTGTTCTCAGTCAAATAAGAGTCAAGAAGCTAACAGAAACATGTCCGGCACCTTTTATTGGCCTCTCTCTGGTATGGTTGAACTCTGACACAGGTACGCTGGAAAAGCCAGCCCGAAAGTCTAGATTGCTGACTCCTGTGACCCTCAGAGTATGGCGCCCACTGCAGCTCACCTTTAGAAAGAAAGCAATAGTATTCAATTAGCCCACTGTCATGAAACAGTCAGAGAACCGTATTTATGGATTATTCACCGGAGCAGTACCTTCAGTTTCCAAGCCCCAGGTCTGGGAAACTTCAGGTTGACAACACGAGCAGAGTTGGGAATGTTCAACAGCTCTTTAAGGCCCTGCTCTACACCAACTACACGACCTAAGAGAAGAAAACAAGAACAGTAACTTTTCAGTGTGAAATATGTCTTCCCTTGTTTGGGGCCACATCAAATATTGTTAATTAGAATGGCAGGAAAGAAAACAGTATTAATGTGTTGTCTACCGAAGGGATCGCTGAGCTCGATTTGTGGTGCTGGTCCGCTGAGTGACACGGTGACCTCTCGAAGGCTGGGGTCAAAGGGCACTTCCCACTTGTTCTCCTGGGCACTGTCGTGGTTGGAAGACAGCAGGTGGACCTTCATGGCCTGAACGGTCTCCTCTACCCACTTTAAAACCTGGCAGGAGAAAAAAAAACGCCATCACAGAACCGTAACAGAGCTACATGTCACGCTGGAGGAGACACTATCAGGGAGCCCCTCTCAACTTAGAAAGACAGGACGAGGACAGGAAGGACACCATTGTGGCCTTTCCCTGAAAACCCCCGCCGAACCCTTCCCTGCCCGAGCAGCAGGCTGCTCTTTGTCTTCGGACTATTCTTTCATTGCAAAAGTATTCCTCAGAGGGGTTTTGCCTAAACAAAGAAAAAGTGAAACAGCTCAACTGTCAAACTGATAACATACAGTTTTCTGCACTCTCAAGCATGTATTCCCAGAAGAGTGTCTCTCACAGTGGAAGTCTGTCAGGCAGCAGCCCCCCTCCTGGGGGTGGGGGGGTGTGCCTTTGTTTTAGAAATACACTTAAACTGTATATTCCACAGAATCAACTTGACTAATATGCGGGATCATTTATGAAAAGAAACGGCTGGCTGGTTCCCACTTTTCTGTTGAAACGGTTAAGCTTAAGTAGCCAGATGAGGTCAGACAGTGACACATTAGGATTGCAGGAGGCTCACTTCTTAAGTGACTCATTCTACCACTCAGAGCAAAGATTACCCAAAGTCTGACATAATGGTGGACAGTTTGATTATATTTAATGGCAAAAACAATCATTACTTAGACTATAATGTCCCTCAGTGGCTCTTCACAGAAATATACAATATACAATTTCAGTTTTGACAGGTGCTTGACCTTCTAGGTATAATCATTATCGTGGTATTGAGTAAGAATACAGTTTCCCTTTTGTTTTCTTTAAAATGGAAACAGAAGCAGAAAAACCCACTGATATTTCGCAGTCTCATTTCAAAGGCCACAATGGACCGAAAGTCTTCCATCTTCCAAATGCTTAACAAGCAACTGCTGTCTAGTATTTGTTTTGACCTCATATGAAGAGGCATTATGGCTGTAATGAAACAAACTGAAAACATTTCTTCAGCGGGCTCTTGGAGACAGAGCCAACGGCAACACATTTGAAGACATTTACGAAAGCGAGCAAAAACTGAAACAAGGAAAGCCTTTGATAATTTAATTATCAGGCCTCCGCTTTTTGTCTATCAGGTCCACTGGGCGCTGACAGCAGCTGGTTCCTCTCGCCGTTTTACAACTGGAAACAGCTGTAATGTCTGCCACATGTGCAGCCATCACCAGCAGGGCAGGAAACTGCTAAGAAGTGACCTACATCTGCCCTAGGATAGTGTCTATTTCTTATGCAAGAGAGCAGAGAGGAGTGGGCATTACTCTGCCCTCAGACCTCAGATAAAAGGAAGAGGAGTACAGAGACGGGACAACTTGCTGTCCGGGCCGTGGTAGGTCTGGAGGAGCACGCTGAGTTCTGCAGCCACTCCCTGTCTCAACCACTGGGAATGTGGAGGATCTTAAGTCCTGTGAAACCTCATCCGGCGTGTCTCAGTTGAGCGGGCTTACAGGGCTGTTACAGGAAGGACCCCCCTCTGCTATTCATAGAACCATGACAGATGGGCCAGAGAAGAAGGGTTAGTTAAGGCTGGGATGATGCTGTATTCCCCTCACTCGTCCAGGTACATTACCTTCAAAAGAAATACGTGGCTGTGCTGTGGTTAAGTACAACAGCTTGACTCCAGACCTCCCAGTGGGCAGGGGTCAGCTTAGTCCTTACCCAGGTTTAAACACCACAACTGCTGACATTTGCAGGAAGATGTCCCGCTACAATTCAAGTTTGTTAGAGCGAATCAGTCCCAGATGGGCCCCCTGCTCCATCTCAGTGGGAGTTTGGACACACCTGCCGAGGTTTTGCCTGTCACAAGTGGCCTGTACTCAAGGAGGCAACTACACCATAGATGGTGCCTTTGTTTCGCGTACTCAGGAAGACGGCTGAGGATAAATGTTACCCGGGTTTCATTTGACAACCATTACCAGCCCCTTAACTCACTACTGCATCCACCTAATGAGGAAACCATAAAGGCAGTGTTATAAATGACTCTTCAAGGCACTTGAGTTAAGTGTATGTGCAGCTTGCTAGGTAGAAACACACAACAACTGGCCATATCCTATGCTGCAAAACCAGATCTTCATTACATGCTTCTTTAAAACCCTGTTTCTGGAAGCTAAAACATCACAGCTCTCGTTTTTGATCAGCGCTTCAGGCTACCGATGACTAAGGATGGCATCATCACCACGACGAGCACAGACCATGGTCCAAGTTTGACAGTACATTAGCGAGGCTTTCTTGTCCACGCTCTTGTTAGCGGATCCTCTCGTTGATCATAACCAGCCAAATTTAAGGCGTGTAAAGAGTGCGATACGTAGAGCTGACAATGAGCTGTTGTGTGAGGACTTGGAGCCAAGTCCACTGGGCAGCTGTGTTGGAAGGAGGTAAGCCATGACAGATCATATCCTGGGATTAGAGAGTAAAATAAGCAGTCTGTTTTCTCTCCACTCTCCCCCCCCGGAGACCACAAAAAGATTTTGTATATTTGATTTGGCCGCACTTTATTAAACTGCCATTAAGAGGGAATATTTTGGTTAGATTTGTAGTACTTCTGAGGTTTTTAAGGATTAAAGGATTTGCATTAATTTGGTAAAAGCATGCCACCCAAGAGCTATAATCACACAGGTCTAAAAACCACTGACATACAGTAATTCAAAGTGGATTCAAGGAAAATGTGTTCATAAGTATGCACATGTTTACATGTAACAGTACACTAAGAACATGTCAAACTACTTAAGCACAAAAAGCCATCTGGGGTTGAAGTGTGAGGGCTAGAGTGAATTAGGTCTCCTACTCCCTTAATACTGCAACACAAAAATGACATTCAAACACTCCTTAAACAGCTGGCAAGATTATGGAGTGATAATGAACCCGAGCTGCCCCACACACAGGCACTATATGTTTAGCTACATGCAAGCATAACTTGACAGGAAACAGACCCACACACACACACACACACACACACACACACACAAACACATCTGAGTTCAGAGGTTCAGTGGGCCACCAGTATACAGAGCTGTTGGCTCCAGCTCAGCGCTGCCCAGCCATCTCCTGTGTTGACATGCAGGATACCAGTGTCTCTTCCAGAGGAAACTCTGGCTTCTTTTACGTCTGCCTAGGAAGTGAGCCCTGCTGTCTTTGGCTTCTCAGACAGGGCTTCTGTTACATGCTGCTTCCGATATAAAAGAGTCACTCACCCGTATCATATGACCAGGAAGTTTAATATCAGCTTTGGAATCATTTGACCACTCTAAATGAAATCGCTATTATTACATCAGTAGGTCAAATAGGGTTTTTTTTCTCTCCTGCTCCTGCTGTTCTCCATTATTAGGCTATATAACCCTTTTCATAATCGTGTACATAACTGAATCCTACTTTAAGAAATAATGCATTATGTATGTACAGATTTAATAAGGGTTTTGCCAAAGTCGTTGCAGTGCCATGTACTCTGTCACGCTCTCACCTCGTTTACTTGCTGCTTGTCCAGGTGAAAGATCTGTCCAGAGGAGGTGGCCGCGATCTCCTCATACACCCTGTAGCCGGGCTGAGAGCGGTCCCCACAGTCCCCGGTCAACACAAATACCACCTGGGAACGAAGGGGGCAGGAGAGTTAAGAGGATTACTGCTGTTGAGTGTTTGCTTTCTGCGGACTCGCTTTCAGTTGGCCCCAAAGTGACGCTAATGCTCATTGTCATGCTTCACGTAGAGGCTGAGACTGAGCAACTTTGAAGAAACTTTCCCCTGCTCAGTTGAGCGTCGGGGAACTTCATTGAAATGTAGATCTTTCACAGCATGCCACTGTATTCCTTTTGTTACAGCATGTGATAAATGCAAAGATCCTCGAAACTCTGTGGGCCAGGACTTGTATTTAAAGCTTCAGATTTAACCATTTCCTGCTCACACCACCTAAACAGCATTTAGATCATTATGGGAGACTTAAACAAGACCAATGAAATGCTTGCATACATGTTTATTTTTATATACTGCAGCTGTGGTTAAGAAGGAACCTCCATCATATGTGCAGTGAATGACAATAATATTTGATGCCAACACTGGACTGATGCAGTATGTATGTCTCTAGCTCTGATCTGTGAGATCCTCACAACCCCGTACAGTTTCTAGGACTGTACCTGTGATTGACGGAGCTGCACCAGCTGCAGAACATCTCTTTTCAGGCGGTAGTCTTTGGCTCTGGCGTCAGTGAAGACGTAGATGAAGGATCCAGGCAGGGAAACCTCCAAGGCTTTCTTTATGGCTCCTATACTCATCTCAGGACAGTCGCCCCCACCCTGGGTGACAGAATCACACATGTTCAAATACTCCTGGAAGAAATAAACTCCAAATATCTTATAGTGATACACTGATGTATCAGTGTCAGCTCTGTCATAGTTCGGCTTTTGGAACAGAGTGTCCCATTAAGGAGGGACAGGAGTTATGGCAAACGCTACATAGAAATATTTAAAATATAATACTATTAAAGCAACACTAAGTAACCTTTGAAAAAAGAAATGAGACAATATGCCTTTTAGAAATTAAATGTTTAATTCATAGGAAAAACACGCAGGGTTTTACCACTACAGCCTTACTTGGTCTGGTCTGACCAGTGACTCATGGTGGCCAATGTTAGCTAATTAGATACATACTGCTGTGTAACTCATATTCTTGAGTCAGTTTGCTGATTATTCTCCTATTGTGCTACAATTATACTGCGTTACACATTATTACGTTATTGTCACTTGTGCCACAGTAGCTGCTGTTCGGTAACAGTTACATAGGCTGGCTTTAAGCAATGGCAGTCCACATGGCTATAGCTCGGATTAGTGTGGAACAATACAGCGGTCCCAGTCCTATACAATAATCATTTCATGTGTTCTGGATCCCACCTGGACAAACAGCTCTTGCAGATCCTGCTGGAACTTCTTTGGGTCGGTGGTGATGGACACGGGGCCGATATCTGCGAGGTTGGAGGTGTATATCGTCAAAGATCCCAAACAGAGACTTTTAAAGTGAACAAAATCAAATCAAGTCAGCTTAATAAGAGATGCTCTGGTTGCTATATTACAGCGTATGTCTAAAAATATTCATCCCAAATGAATAAGGGCTTAGGTCTAACTTGTCTGGATTTTTCTTCAGACTCAACAAAACAACTCTATCAGAACAAAGGATTTATTTGTTCCCTCTCAGCAGTTCAGCCTCTGTGATCAGAGAAAAAACATCTACAGCATCACAATCCCAAATAAGCCACAGCCTAATTTATCAGGACCAGAGTGATGCCCTGTAGCTTTTGTGCAAGACATGAATATAAATCACACACATATACCACACGGCACGAGAGGAGCCAGACTGGTGCACTGACAAATTTGTGAAATGTTCAGGTTTTGTTTCACACAAATCGCTATGATCTGGCCAAAGTTCGGATGACGACAGAATAATCATTTTCTGCAGCGTTGTCAACTGGGCGACTTCTCCCTCTTCCTCGGGTCTCAAGCAGCAGCAGACCCCAGCAAGACGGATAGGAGCCTGTCGGGGCCTGACACTTACTTGGATGCCTCCTGGGGCCAATCGATGGAACAGTAAACATTGACAAATACACAGAGAGGACATTGTTTTGGCTATAGAACACTGCTGTCCATAAACACAAGCCTTTCATTACAGTTATTACAGACAAGACCCTCATCAGGTAGGGTGGAGCCTCATGATTTCTGTGTGTGTCTGTGCTTGTTATTCCGACTGTCAAATACCATTTTGAAGTATCATTGTGACACTAATGACACGGAGCTTGCAGACGTGTGTCAAGCAGATGGCGTTTCTAACTCATTCTCAACCTATTTTCCAACAGTGGAGGCTTTCAAGTCCTTCTCTCCTCCTCATGAGCGACTGTAAAACACTGACAGCACTGTCACGCCTCTTTGTCAGCCACCGCGGCTTCTTTGCAATCTTGGAAGTTTACAAGGTCCCCAGGGGCAGGGCACATTAAACACAGACAAAATGTGTGGTGTTAGTCCCCCCACCCCCCCCACCTGGCTGGCTAAACTGGGGGCTGTGAGGGTTTTCCGGAGACTTGGATGGAGGAGAGGGAGGGGTGGGGTGGGGTGAGCTTGGGGGGAGGGGGGGTGATTGGGGTAATTACACACAAGCAGACAGCATATGCTTCTCATCAGTGCTCAAACACCCTCCCCCATTAGAGCACTCTTATTTTCAAGTTGCAGCTTTCCCATATAGGAGGACAGATGCCAGGGGGGAATGAAGAGCCGTACCTGTCCCACAGACTCCTCACGCTAAAAGCTCACATATTCCTGCTTGATGTATCAGTATTGAGTTCAGTGTGCTGATCCATGTAAGTGGACTTCGGCTGAAACAACTATGGGCAACAACATGTGCTACAGGCTCTGAGATGTGTTGCAGTTTGCTGTTTCTGTGATCCTTTCAAGTAAAACTGTGTATGTGACAGCTACAGAAAAATATCTAATCAGCGGAAATGTAACCTACAGGATGCTGAGTTTGTAACAATGCAAAAAGAAGGCTACTGTGTTGCCTGGACCTGGCAAGACCAGCTGACAATTTGGGCTTATTTGTTAAATGCTGCAATAAATTTTAATTATTTGCATTAATTCACAAACATATTAAGAACTCAAGACTACCGCATTCAGAAAAAATGTGCCTATTGTGTAGCTGATTATTTAAAGAACAGTATGATGATAGTCACTAGTTGCTTTAGTGTGTTTGGTGAAAAAGTACCTGGGTCATGGAAGGGGACCAGGACAAAGTTTTTGATGGGTCTGGTCCTCCGGTTGAGGGTCTTCTCCAGGATCCGTGAGGCGCCCTCTATCACCTGTTTCAGATCGTCGTACATGGAGCCGGTAACATCGAACACAAAGGCCAGGGTCGAGGCGCTGTCACCGGATCCATCATCCTCCTCAGCCCGGGGGACTGCCAAGAGCCTGTGCGCGCTGATACAGAGCGCCAAGACTAGGCACTTTAATAAGACGCCGGTCATTTTTTTTAGATGTATCGCATCTGTCTGCTGGAATGAGGCGAATCACATAAAAAAAAAATTGCAAAAGTAGAACAAAGTTTTAAAAAGTTTAGACTTCAAAGCAGTTCAATGTCTGGGAGTGTTTCCAATCGGTAGAAAAGATATTTGGAACAATGCGACTCAGCTGAAACACATCAAAATCCAGAGTAAAATACTTCCACGGGAGTACATCCGTGCGTAAAGTTTGGAGGAGCGTGTGGACTGGCTCTGTGTTGGAGAGCCCCTGGAGAGCTGGTGCTCTGACGCTTCAAACGGGGGCGGAGATGGGTATTAAAAGGTTCCCGAGACCCAACCTGATTTTTTATGCGTGTGTGTGTGTGTGTGTGTGTGTACCTCGACCCCACTGTGACTTCCAGGCTTTAACCCAATCTTGTACTCCTCCCCTTCAATTCGATTTTCTCCGTAATCGAGCTGGGCCCCCAGAGATGCTGTTTTTAAAAGCTTTACGCACATTACTAGCGGAGTCCGGAGTGTGTATTTTGGACAAGCCGAGAACATTGTCTCAGTAACAGCCTGGTTTTTATAAATAGCCATAGTTTATATTCAGCTGACACCAATCTAATTTTATACATAGCCCACCCTGAGAAATATCTCCTTGGCATATGATTGGGTGGAATAGCTTGACGTGCCACACAGAAATGTCAGTCCTTTTTTACTTTGTTGCTGATCTGGATAGGAATGTGTTATTGATTATTAAATATTCTTACTGCACTTGATGTCTAGCTATGACACATCTTGTCTAAGACCCCACAGAGAAAGGCAGCCCTGATCTTATGAATGTAAATAATTCAGCGTCTTCTTCCAAAGTAAGTGTAATATTTTTTAAACAAGAAGCTGGTTGTTCACTTCAAAATCCACTTGTCTTTTGCTGCACTTAGTTGCGGATGCTACAAAAAGTGAATCAAAGATGTCCCCGCTCAAAGCTCTGGATCATTCTGACCTCCTCCTCTTGATATCAAATGCACCAGTCCTTGATGAGAAGAAAACAGAGAGCAGGTCTGAGCTGGCCCAGCAGACAGCAGACAGACCCAACAGCTTCTAGACAAAAAGCCACTGAGCCTCATTAACCCACCCATCACTGCCAAGACTTCATACTTTTATGTAGTTCATTGTTCATTATACAACCATGGAGTGCAGGCTTACACCACAGAGCGAGCTGGCATGTAAGATTCTGGGATTCAAAGTATATTAGTGAAGTAGCTCAGTACAATACTGGACTGCTAAGCTTTTAAATTTTTGATTATTGTCTTGAGAAGTGATTCATTAGGAATCATGAGAAAAGTTAAACATTTTGCAAATACAAATTTGAGCAACAGTTGTTCCACTTAGGTATTAAACAAGCAGCTCCTTAAAATGATCTAGAAACCTGTATATAAAAAAACCTAACACATTCACATTTCTATTCATTGCAAATACAAAGACTGAGAATACAGTGATAGAAAAGTTCATAGGACCCCCTCGAAAATGAGATGCTACATCTCAAGGGGCTATCCTTTCAATAAATTCAAATTCAAAAGTTAGCCACTTAAATGCATTTTATTCTGTGCTCTTATACTGTTAATCAACAGGTAAATGACATTTATCATTTAGTAAATTATCATTTGCATAAGGCATAAAATCAGTGAAGCCGATAAAACATCTTAATGCTGTTAACTAAAATAGTCCAAGAATGAAAAAAAAGGCATCATCACATGCTGTGGCCTCGCACAGGACAAATACAAAGTGGACAATTGCAACCACGGAGCTCGCAAAAGCTTTACAACCAGAATTGATGTCTGTTTGTGCCCCTGAATGACCAGGGCTCTGTGTGTGCGCTGAGGGTGGAGTACGACGCTCTCAAAAGAAATAATGAGCCTCAATTCAGATGTAAGCTGTGAGAATTCGCTGCGTCGCTTGGTCATGTCGTTCAGGATGTGGCTGTGCAACACTGCAGACACTAGAAGCCAGTGCTAACGGGGAAGTGGAAACACAATAGGATGCACAGACTGCAAACATAGTAAAATAATCCATAGAAAAGTCCCCGCTCCTTCAACACTCTTCTTCAAATAAAAAGCCTGTTCTCTCAGGAAAAGGAAACTTCAGAATGTGAGAAAACAACGATCCCACAATAATAATGAAAAATACAGTGCAATACATTTCAACACTTTTGATAAAAAATAAAACTTCATTCCATACGTATGAGGAAATTCCCATAAACGCAGCAAAGCAGAAAATAAATTACCATTATATTTACATTATACAATATACACTTTACTGCTTTGTAACTTTAAGTTAGTGTTCACGTTATCACCAAGTAACACATTTTTCCAGATTCTCCCGGGTTTAGAGTCTGTCCATGTGTTGATGAAGCAGCAGCACAGTTCCTCTGAGCGGCTCACGTGCATCCCCTGGTTTACAGGATGTGAACAAGGCGCACGCTAACATCTCAGAGGGAATTCAGTTCCTTGGACTGTCCTTGGGGAAATCACAACACTGCGCTTGCAGAAATGCTCGTACACAGTCCACAACACTCAAGTGTGTACGCGATTGCCACACAGCTGTTAGAAGCACAGATAAATGACTGAGGGTTTTGCTGACATGTTTGAATTCTCCGTCACGTCGGAAGATATATTTGTTCACAATCCTTAGTGGAAATGTAGACAAACAGCTACTTGACACAGATGCCATATGGCCGTGCGACAAAAGTTTGCAGTCCACTCCTGGGTGAGCAAGTTTAAATGTGGCTTCCTCCTGTTACAGGTGTGATGGTGCTGGATTGGCGTGTAACGCGCAGGGGGATGCTGAGTTGGATCCATCTAAGAAGTTGTACAGTAAGAAGGATCACCAGTGAATAGATGACAGTAAGTGGTGTCATGAAATCTGGGTGCATTCTGAGCATGCAACATCATCACTAAACAGAGCTACTGCATTACTAAAATATGTCTTCACAGGCTCACTTCACAGTTGACAAAACGCTGAGCAGGATGTCAGCAACAATTGGCAGCGCCCGGCGCATTACATTAGGCATGTGAGAGGAGAGGGCTGTCTCGCTCTTCACTCAGCACTGCAAGACTATTTGATTGCCAGCAAACAAGTGGGCCATTTGAATAATTCATACGAACAAACTGAGAGCAGAAAGTGGCTTCTTCACTTTGGTTTCAGCCCACGGACTGAATTTCCTTTCTTTTATTCTTTGCTCTGGTAAAATGAGAATTAAAACAGTATTATCTTGGAGCTGAAGTATGACCTGGGATTGAAAATCACCCAAGCGGAGAAGTATGCAGGTACTAGCTGATTAATACCCCACTCACCTTACATTACTACACAAGTCCATCATAGAGTGACAATGCCTGAACAATGGAAGGGTCTGCCTTTGAACCCTCCTGAAACTCCTGCAGAGTCAGCTTCCCATCTGCATTCTGGAAGAAGAATATGAGACTGAATAAAACTGAAGCCCTTAAATGCTTCAACACGGAGTTACCAGCAGGGGGCAAAAGAGGCTCTTAAAGTAAATCATGTTACTGCTGTTCTATGCTGCTGGACTGATCTTTGGTTCAGTGCACTTGGATGGTAGCCACTCTCTGCCAATACAAATCACTAAGTGCTGCTGTGCTGCACAGCTAGTCCAATGGGCTGATCTTGGCAGTAGTGGCCTGACAAACACACCCATGCAGGCTGCGTCTCATCTTTCACTAAAGCTGAGTAGATTCTTGGGGCCGAGGGAGTGGGCATTAGCGCCGAGGGCTAGTGGTGGGGGAGACTATATATGATGTTTATAGACTGCAGGCAGTGTTAGTGACGCTATGATGGCTACAGCTAAACTCTAAACTTAACAGTGTCCATGTCAAAGCCCCCAGGGTGGCAACAAGGGCAGATCCAGTCCTCTTAATGGTGAACCAATAATCATTACTGCACAGATAAAGTTTGATGTTAAACTGTAGAAAGTAACATACAAAGTACTAACCTTGTCCATCATTGCAAAAATACGGTCCACTCGCTTTTCTGGTGTGTTTTCTTCTTCTGGCAGCTCCACAGTGTTCCCCTAAGACATTAAATCATTACATTTTGTATCATTCAAACAATTCAGATTTATATGTCTGATGTTTGGTGAAACTTACCACCATCTGATATATGGCATCTACGATGTTCAGCATCTCATCTCGGGTGATGTAACCATCGTTATCAAGGTCATATAATTTAAAAGCCCCTGCATAGAGAAAGATGTTAAAACAGATGGGTTTTATTGCAGCGAGGAAGAGGTTGACAACTATTTTTGGTAGGTGAGCCCATATTGACATCAAAAAAGGTACTGTGACTCCAAAATGTAAAACAAAACATTATATTAAACTATATATTTTCATGGATTACAAAGCACACTGTGTTTCATGTCTTTGGAAGTGGCAGCATCCTTTCATGGTTGCTTCTCAGTTCAAAAGGCGACAGTAGTAATTCTGGATATAAATAATGATCCCACTTTGTTTCAGGTTTAAAACTTATGGTTACAGCCAAAGTTGCAAGTTTTTGTAGGGTGTTATATGTCCAAAAAAGGTTATCAACGTATTGGGTCATGACCCCCAGGTTGCAGAAGCCGGCTGTATCTTGCTAATAATCTCCTCTAATCTCCTCTTTCATATGCAACGCATGGCAGTCAGTCCTAAATCCTGTCATTTAAATGTCAAAAAATAGGTGAGGAGGGTGCATCTTCTTACATCTCAACTTCTCATCTAGAGTCCCCCGGGAAGTCACAGACAAGGCCTGGATGAACTCGGAGAACTCAATGCGTCCGTCCTACAGAGTAACAAAAGAGAGAGAGAGAGAGAATGGGAGAGAGGAAATGACCCAGAGAGGAGATGAGCATCTTACTTCCCACTTGCTATAGCTGTACTTTCATGAACTCCTTGTTGTTCTTTCATGATGTCCTTGCTGTATTCCTGCGAAAACGGGGCCAGACGCTTGCTCCAAGTGAGCTGCTATTTTTGCCCTGCACCTGGCTCTCTCCTGAGGCAGAAATATGTCACCTCTGGTCATTAGTAAGATGGATGCTACTGGCTCATAGTCTAAAAGTTACAGCACACAAACAACTCCTGTATATTTGGGGCGAAGATGTTTCACATTTTCTCAATGATCCGACATCATGAATGGCCACGGCGGAAAATTCTGTCCGACAAGGTAGAAGGTATCCCACTCAGACACACTCAGCTTTGTTACCATGCACAAAAATCTCACCACAGAAGCTCAAAATTTCCAATTACCCTCCCAAAATTGTGGCCTCCAGCACTTTGTGCAGCGGAGAGAACCGTCTGCTAACATGGATAATAATCAAATACAAAGCAAAAGCTCAAAGTGGCTCAAATGCAGCTAATTCAGACCAACTCATCAAGTCATGACCTCCTGCCTCAAGCAACTGCATGAGACTTACTCAAATCAAACTGAGGCGCTGCATAAGAGAAATGCCATTTACATTCTAAGTGAAAACAACAGCTTGTGGACAACAAGCAATCCATATAAATCGACTTCCTGGTAGTGGAGCCTTCAGGCTTTGGTCAATTCATATTCTCACCAGACACTAAAGGATTGTTGTTGATTGAGTGTTGTTCCAACATTCTGCCACAACAGCGGCCTACCTGTGACCGCAAAGAGTTCAGCCACAGCTCTTCTTTCAGAAGAAAACCGAGCGCTCTTCATGGCCTTGGGGTCAGCTAACTTTATCTCTACCAGACATCTGACCGGCCAGACAATGCTGAAGTCATGCATTGCTGATTACATAAGTCATAAAAACTGTCAAGATCAATGCATTCTCTAACTACGGGGTGCCTAACGCTAATGAAGGTCACAGATAAACATCAGACGGAGGGGTTGTCTGATCTTCCTGACACAAAGCCTCTTAACTGAAGTCAATAAACCTCCAGGGGGCTCGCCAACATCCCAGGAGTTGTTCATCTACAGTTTGATTCGAATAATCTTGTGCAGCTGCAACGAGGTGGATTACTTCAGACAAACGTGGTTTATAACAGTCTGGCCTAAATCTTGCTTTATCATCATCATATCCTCAAATCCTGAGAGGATGCGCCCACATCACAGAGAGAGTTTCATTCAAAAAAAAAATACATATACACCGTTTGAAAAAAAATAAATTGGCATCCACTCTTAAAAACTGATTTCTGGCACAAAACTAAGAGTTACGATTATGTGTTACTATTGATGCTATGACTCATCTTCAGCTCGCTGTTTACCCATTTTTTAGAGGAAAGAATCAGCTGTGCTGCTGAAATACTGACTGAAAATGTTGGTATATGTAGTGGTTTGTTATCAATGTCCTCCAATAAGTGCAAATTCTGTCAGGATTCTGTTTGTACAAACCTCACAGTCGTCAAAAAACACAAAGAACAAATATCTGACAATCATTACACATTGCACATAAAATAATTTGTATAGTACAGTGAGTACACTAAACATGAAATTTCCAACATGTCCTTATACACATGATTTTACACTTAAAGTTATAATCTCGTAGATGGCACCTATGGCGATAAGTGGTAATTCCAGGTGTGTTTTTGGACCTCAGTTCCAAAGTTTCATCGTCTGTACTCATCTACATTTTCTTTGTTTGTTCGGTCATAATAACAGTTTACTCACAACGCTAGCAGAGACTGGAAAAAACAGCACGCTGCTTCACACACAGGTGAGTTGAAGAGTGAGTCTGTTGCGTTAAAAGCCTAGCTGTGCGCCGCTTGTGAGTTTTCCGGGAAAGTCGCCACCGACACCCGGGTCATAATACTGCAGATGCAAGGGCTTTCATCAGTGGGCCATTGTGTTACCTCATTCAGCAATAGATAGTGATTTAACAGACAGTTGTTTAAATGAAAATCTTCGAGTTTATATCTTTAATTCAAAAGGGGTTTAAATAAATCTCTGGAATAATAACAGGAACCACATGAATAGGATTTCTATACCATGTTGTCCTTTTATTCTGTGCAACCTCTGGCTGAAGGAAGGACCTTTAGTTTAGCTCTATCCTCAGATCACTTTTAACATCACTTTCCTTATCTGGCAGCAACCCCTGACAAACAGCCACTGTCAAATAATGTCTTTGTCATGCTGAAGCAACAAAGGTAGCTGAATATGTTTTTGCCTTGTAATAGGACAATAAAGCATATGAATCTGATTACAAACCTTATTTTCATCAAATACATTGAAGACAAAGGAGGCAAACTTTGTGGGATCTCCGAAAGGAAAGAACTGCTTATATATCTTCTGAAAGCCGACAGCATCCAGCTGCCCACTTGGGCAATCTTTGATGAAGCCCTTGTACCTGAAAAATAAAGCGCAGATAGAGATTATTTAAAAAGATAAAATATCATTTATAATGTAATGAGCATACATAATCATGACAAGACTGGTTAACAATGATAGACTGAAGTCACCTCCTCACTTCTACAGCAGGCATTACTGATTCAGCTTGAAAGAGTGTGCTAGATCAAAAAGGTAAACTGCAAAGCTATTCGTCTCATTCACAGATAAGACGATCGCACTAATCCAATAGCAAGCCCAGAGTGGTTAACTCTAATCAAATTACTCTCTAGTCCTCTTTTGATAATATGCGTGGCTGATAGATAAGTCTGAGAGCTTCCTCTCGCCCCTGGAAATGACATATCTGGAGAGCGACCTAATATCTCTATTAGCCTAAATATAGAAGCATTTCATAAGCAATTTCAAGCACAGTCACTCAAAGGTAGGCAGTTTCCTTGTATGTCTTCATAAAGGAACACAGCAGCCTCAAAGTCCAAATAGACTGTACCAGGTCAGAGAGTAAGGAAGAGAGTGTTCGCCTTTACAGAAATAAATGCTGGATGAAAAGTAGGAGAAGGAGGAAACGGCAGGGAAATAATAACACTCTCTAGTTTATAAAAAGCATTGCAAAAAGCTTTTGCTCTTGATCAACAGCAAAAATGACGCAAGTTCACACAGGGGAGCACTGCACGTTCATCTCTGATTCAGTTAAGGCTGTTTAAAATAAGGCTGGGCTGTAATTACGGCCAGAGAGAGAGAGAGAGAGAGCGTTCCGATGAAGACTGAAGGCCAGGACAGATCTTTTCCACTCGCACTCTGGCTCCTCACTCCTTTTAAAACTCTTTACTTTTAATCTGCCCTGGAGATAATGAAGCCAGCTCCATATAGTCAAAGAAAAAAGATGGAGGGACGCTTTGAGGAAGAGCTGGGGAAAAAAAGTTCAGCGAGAAGAGAGCAGAACCATGTAATTCTCACATTTGAATTATCTGGAGATATGCAGGAAAATGAAAGCCTAGCTCGCTATAATGCAGAATACAACCTAATTGGTATTCAAAGTGCAGAACACACAATGCATATCATAATCCAAAGCCGACCCATTTCACCTGAATTCTTTAATTTTTAATGTGTGACTATGGAATATCATATCCGGGAACCAATATAAAAGGCTGAATGATACTGTACTGTAACATACTGTATAGCATACATATTTTAGTACAGAACATACTGTATATAGTGCATACAGTAGTGATTGTTTACTGCAAAAACAGAACAGTGCGCCTATAAAGTATCTGTAGTAAAGACTCCTATTCTTTGTGTCACAGGTGCAGCCACATTGAACAAAAAAACTGTCATCAAATGGGAGAAAATTAACATCCACAACAATTACTTCTATCTGCTAAGTAGGAAGTTTAGAAGTGGCTATATTGCTCTTATTCAGTCATTTCAGGTGGGTCAAATATCAGCCAACTTTAGTTTATCACAGATAAAATAGAATTGAATCTGTGCTCCAATACTAATATAACTTCTTATTACAGATATATTGGTATCAGAGTATATGTTAGCTGATAAGTAACAAGAAATTACCAAACAGAAATGTGTTTTAGATAGGAGTTCAACTTGCTGACATAAATAATGGCTGCAAAAACTTTTCCTGTATAGCATTGACAGGAGGATGAATTAATACATGAAAATGAATTAACACCACCAACCGTGTGAGGTCGAAAGAGGTCGGCATTTGAAACCATTATGCCTGACTGAATGAAGGCTTTTAAAAGGGCACTCCAATGATTTTACACATGAAGTTCAGCTTACTTGTCATGAGGAGCATGAGCAAGTCTGAAAAAATAACCCTGATGAGTCTTGAAAGGTTTAACAGAAAGCCTGTGTTACAAACTGGAGGTATAGCTGTGAAAGAAGTGGGCATTCAGGAGGTAAGGGCAATCTAATAAAAGACGCTCTTGAGTTGCATTATGGTAAATGTAGGGGCTAAAAGGATGAAAGGATATCTTGGCCTCTGCTGCTTTGATTGTGACCACTTTTTAAATCTGTTCCTTCTCTGTCACTCAGCTTGATGGAAGTGCAATACTAAATCACTGGAGTGCCCCTTTAATATGACACTTTTCCTCTCCTGAGAGTGCCTGAAGAAGTTTTCTTTTCTGTGACCACTTTTTTACAGTTTTAAGAGCACCTTAAGGCCTTATAGCATGTGGAAATTATGGAGCAGTGAATTAGAAGAGCACATTAGCATTGCACTTCCATAAAATTGTCGGACTCACGATGGACAGTTTTTTTTTAAAAAAATATCAAAAGTGATGCGGAAGAACCACAGTCTTTTTTTTCCACACATTCTTCTTCACTGTCAAATGGTGCCTACATTACCCACAATGCAACTTGACCACCAACAGTTTGGTCAGAGATTCGGGCGTTATGCTAGTAGCGGCTAATGTAGCTAGTGTAGCTGCTAGCCTCAAGCCGAGATGAAAAGTGGGCTACAGAGGTCTGGTAAGCTCACTTCTTTCTAACTCCACACCCCCCAGATTTTTTCCATTTTCAAACTTGTAGTCTTCAGCCCCAACCTCAAGTGACATCACTTGAGGCAATTTATCAGACTTTGCGCAGCTTCCTCTGGAGCCACAGAATGCTTTATGCAACTTTTTTCACATTTGCAGTAGTACTCCCCAAGACCTGTAACCAGACTGTGATGTGTAAAATTGGTGCAGGTCCCCTTTAATAAGTTGTTGGCGACATGCCATTTTAACTATTAAAAATTAATTTCATGTTCATAGTAAAGGCTTGGCAACATAATACACTACTGTACTTCATCTGATGGTTATTATAGTTCAGCATATTTCATTAAGTTTTAATGGCTGCATATTCATATAATTGACTTATCTAAGTTTGAAATGCAATATGTTTCTGTTGAATTATGTTTGTTATGTATGTCTATAGATGTTAATGATAGTGATTTAATTTCCTGTGAAGTTTACTGTTTATAATTAATGATGAATTAACTGTGTTTGTGACAAGTTTATTTTTCAACTATAAAATGCCCCCCCATATCTTGGTCACAACTCCTCAATAAGCAAATTTAAGGGACTCTTATCAAAACTGTTTGGAAAGTTATGTCATTAAGTTAAAAAAAAACAAAGCAAAACCAGCCGATATATAGTTAATGGATTTTTTAAACTCATATATCAAATATCAGTATTGGTTGGGCTCCAATCAAATTCTTCAATATGAACTTTGAGTTTTGATTTATCAAAGACTTACTGGCACTGAAATGCTATTTTCAGCCATTCCATAGTCACATTAATTTGCTTTACAATACAGTAAAATACATGTAAGACTGACAACCACATTTAACATACTACCAGTGGAGTTACATAAGCAAAAGACACATATACAGTACACTGATACAGTGCAAAGGCACTGTACCAGCGTAAACATGTTTGCCCAGTGTCAGAGTCATCAGAGTCATAATCAGAATCACCTTCACTTGCCAAGAACACATCATGTACAAGAAATCTGACTGGGTGACACTGGTGCTAAGACACATACACAGTCAGACTGTACTTGAAGTAGTGCAATAATGCAACTACGCACTGTACTTGCAGGGACATAGCAGACGTGACATTGTGCATCAGACCACACTGGGGAGCCAGCATGAAGATAAAGTATTTATTACTGGCACTGGCTCCTGCTCCTTGGCATCTACCATGGTGGTTTGCTAAAGAGTTGTGCAGGATGTTTCTCTTGCTCCTGCCTTGCTGGCAGGAACATCACTGCGCTATGGCATTTTGTTATTGATTTCAGGTGAGCCTCGAGCATACTAATGATGTTCCCTTAGAGGAGAATTAGAAAGGGGAACAAATTTAATGCACAACACAGGCATTTATCTAACCCTGCTAATTCTTCTGTGTCTGTGCCTGTGCTCTAATTACACGCCATCTGGCATTTCCCCTGGTAAAATTCCCTCTCATCCCTCACACTCAGCCGTGTTGATTGCTGCTGATCTTCAAGTGAGGACTCATGCAAACTTTCCTGTGAAAGACAGCAAGAGTGATGGTGAGCTGGCTGGCTGCACAGCCGGGAGGGTGGCTGTTTAAGGGGTGGGGGGTATTCCGCCCCAGTGCACTCAGGCAGCCCCAGAGACAAGCCAGCTCGGAGGCTCTGGACCTGCCAATGCCCAGTGATATCTAATGCTGCTGCTGCTGTGTGGCTGTGAATGTGTCCTGGCTCCTTCCCCCCGTAAACCCCCTAACAGGGGACAAGAACAGCGACTAGCTCTCGAGGCAGAGCTCTTTTCATGCATGCGGAATTAGGTCGTGAAATGCAAAACCAAAGCAGGATAACTGAAGTGTGAACATGGAAGAGTGATCACTTTATTACAGTGCTCCCTCATCTGATATACACTATTCTTTGTTTTTCATTTCAAAAAGAAACAATAGCCCAAAAGCAGCAAGCAGCAAACAAAAGCGATGACTACGCTCATGCTTGAATCATCTCTGTAAATAAAGATGCATTGTCTTTTATCCGTGTGCCAGCGGCTGTCAAATTGTGCCTTCAGAAAAACATTCACAAATTCACACCTTAACAGTAATGATCACTCACCACAGCTCTGTGACTTTTCCTGGCCTGAGGTGTCTCTGTTTCATGAATATGTTTCATTTTGATATATGTAAGTGCATGTTACAACACTGTGAGTACAGGCTGGGATCAGACTCTGGCTAGACCTCTGTGAGATGATGCTGGTGTGGGTCACACTGACTAATAGGTACAGAATCTGACAGGAAGGATTACTAATCGGCAAGCTTGTGGAGGTTCAGCGGCCATGTAGTCATTAGATGCCTGAAAGTGAAACAACCTTATGCCCCGGCCATTCTTCTGTTATCAGACGTCCCTTTTGCAAATAGAGCAAAAAGGCTGTTAAGGAATGCATCATGGAAATGTTTGTATCAGTGTTATCAGCCTTCAGAGTCATTCAGTGTCAGTAAGGCTTCAAAGTCATTCTATTTTCAGAACTCATCTGTCTTCAGGGTAGAGTGAGATGACTTCAAATCAACTATCAAACAAATTGTAAATACACTATCCATGGACTCAAGAAACCAAATACTGGGCAAAATATATCAAAGTGGGCTTTGCAAGTGGGTCAAGATAATACCTCCTGATTCCTGTGAGCTTTGCCAGTAAGCACACAAATGCTAATATATGACTAGCCTCACATAAGGAATGGAAACATTCTCATTAAAAATGAATGCACACACTTACCACTGCTGCACCTCTTTCTCTGTAACTGTAAGAGAAATAAAGAGTGATATTAGCTTAGAGGAAAACTTTCGTTGTCCTAGAAAAAAGCAGCTTGCTGTTAGATCCAACACAGGAGCCAAGTAGTAGCATCATTAATCATCTTGGCCCAATCCTTTCCAACACATATCTACTGACTTTACCAAAAGTATTCAACAGTGTCAACATGCAATTATTGGAAAGTAGCCATGTTTAGTTGAGTGTACAATTCATCGATTCTAGCGTACTATCAGAGGAGATGAATAATAATTTCTCCTGGCCAGTGTAGTAGAGGACAAGTGGGAGTAAACCCCAGGGAGCCACAAAAAGGCGAACGAGGCTGAGGGAATGAAGGTCAGCCACAGATTTAAGAAAGAGAACAGTTTAGGAGGTAGGATGTGTTATCATGCCCACACAAACACCATTATCTGCCAGTATCTAATCAACCAATCCCTCATGGCTTCCCCTTGTCTCTTTACTTTCTCTCAAGTAACCAAAGCAATTTTCGGCCTCTGGGCCCCTTGGGTTACTAATGAAAACAAGGGCTGGGAATCAATAGCATTAGTTTAACCAGGTGGTCCTTTGAGAGAGACTTTCTGAATTCATGCTGCTGTAAGAGGATAGATGCCATCTACTACCACTTCTGTGGGGCCTGGGGCAAAGCAAGAGCCTTAGAAATGCAACAAACAGCTAGTTAGTTAATCTATAATTGCTTCTACTATAATGTTTAACCTTGAGCAACTCATAGTCATGCTCACTACAATGGTTGGCTTGGTTTCCAACCAGGGAAACAAAGTAAACAGTGAGTTTCATGCCTTGACATTCACTTGCCACAAATAAGATATTTTTGGGCGAATTAAATTACATCATTAAATTATCCAACACCCTCACATTGCAGGAGACTGGTCAGGTAATACAAAATATATTCATGAGAAAGGTACAACACTTTACCATGAGATTTATACATGTGAGTACTGCAGTGCTGGAGCAGAATCACACAGAGGCTATCGATGAGAGGGCCAGGTCAGGTAGCCTTCGCCTGCATATATCTCGGCCTCAATTTGTTCTGCTCAGCATTTCGCCAAGAAACCCATCATGTGACCCTTTCCTGGGTAATAAATGTCAGGGTCAATCTCACGACTGTCAGCCAAGCCAAGCTACCATTAAATTGGCCTCAAAAGTCAATGTAGTCAAAAATTGAGGCAATTTACCATGGCTACGATTTAATAATAAAAACTGATTACATAACTCAGTCAAAGGCAATGGGCAATAATGCAATCAGCCCATTGCAGGAGAGTGCAGGGCCCACTCAGCCGGTTGGCCCTGCAGGGTCTGCTAGAACACATCCAGCTTGCACTCTGTCACTATGAGCCTCTTCATGGCTTTGACAACTTACAAAATCATCATGCTATTACATGGGCCTAGCCTACATCCTGCAGACATTTTAATAGGACTGCTGGTCTCTCCATGTGATGCCAGAACAGTCATTTGGAAAAGCATTTCTGGGTTGAATTACGCTCTCGTAAAGTACAGGTGAGGCTGCAAACCATTTCCCACAGTTTTGACCGAGAACAGGAAGAACACTGGCTAGCCAGAGCCTTTCAACAGCTCAATGTTGTGTTTGGCCAGAAAGTGTTTAATTTACAATGTAAGGTCATCTTTCTTTCTAATTTTCTGGATTTTTCAAACCTACAACAAAGCAGAAGATAGACATCTACAGATATTCTTTTGAACCAAGCGGACGTATTTCTGGCCTGGCCTTGTTGGTCGCCTGTCAACACAGAGGGCATAATTTGCTGGGGAAGAAAAAAACACCCTGCTTCTTCCGCCACTGAAAGAAAAAGAGACATAGGCGCAGAGAAATTTACTAAGTCCCCAATCTGTCAAGAACCAAAGGAAAGCATTGACTAAAATGGCAGACAAAGCTTCTCATGGGAGAGCAAGAGAAGGAGGCAACAGGATGGAGGAAAGCAGAAATGATAGAGTCTCAAGTAAGGCAACAACAGAACAAGGGAGAATGATCACGCTGGGAGAGAAAGCTTGGTGCCCCTCTCAGCGATGCTAACCAGATAAGATCCTAATTATACTATTCCATTCCCTGCTCAAAGAGGGCAATTAGGGGATAAAGCGAGAGAGACAGGGCGAAAGGGTGAGAGAGAGAGAGAGAGAGAGAGAGAGAGAGAGAGAGAGAGAGAGAGAGTAAAGGACAGCAGCAAGCAGCCCAGCACGAAGCCCAATCTTCCTCCACAGCAATTTCCTGCCACAACAGCCTTCCTCAGTTTCTGCTGTGGAGAGACCCACCACACAAATAACACTGTCATTAAGCAGCCAATGGATGTCAACTCCCACCCACACCTGCACACTGTACTGCTCAAATAATAATAATAACGCCGTGCTCCAGAAATAACACACAAATGATTAATATAGTGTCATCCGAGTAGACATTGTTGTGGCAAGTATAAATGTAATCTCTGCTCAAATTTGAGTGGAAATTGTGGGGGAAAAATTTTTTTTTTTTTTGTTCAGCGGGAGAGCATCGATAAATAAATTAGTGTTATCAAGGTGAGAAAAGCAAACGCTGTCAATCTGCAATGTCCTGATGAGTCGACAGGAACAACACGTATCCATGTACTTGCAATGTTGCAGACTCACTCCAGCTTTTGACTTGGGTCATTCCCACCAATCCCAGCCTCGATGCAGGAGTGCCACTTATAACTGTGCCATGTATAGCATAGCATTAATTAATTTAGACTCTGTTTATACACTACGTCTATCTATCTCTGTATACGTATAAATAAATTCAGAGGGTCCCTGATCTGCATATAAAACCACATCCTCATCTGTAAAACCCCCAGCTTGATAGCTGATACAAACTCAGCATCTCCATATTCATAAATCCCTTCAGCGTGATTTAAAGATGCTGATTACAGCTTTTGCCAGACCTTAACCAATCACAATTTTGCAACACAACATTTAAATGTAAATTTAAATCAAACGGGGAGCTTATTCTCAGCTGACATTTAGTTGTAGCTCTGGTCTGTCGATAATAAGAAACTGGTGTAGAATCCCAATATATCCCAGCATGCAGGTCTACTTACTGTACAGCCGGTATGGAACACAGTGGGTGGAGGATATTATTTGAAAACTGCAGTAATACAATTAAAGTTAGGTATTCCTATCACATACTGTATTGTCTTTTACCTTTGACCAGAATGTTCCTTTCCTGTCATACAGGCTGGCTGAAAAGAGTTTGTGCAGGATTTTCTTTCTAAAGGCCAACAAAAAGAAAAAGATACTCACAGTAGGTTTTCCTTGTCAACTCCTCCACCACCTCTGGCTTGAGCTTGCTGTTTGATTTGCCCATGATCTTCAGCTCTCCTCCGCACCTCCAAATCCACCTTGGCACGCAGCACCTGTTACTACCTCCTCTCCAGCCCGCTCCTCTGCCAAAAACATACACAAACGTGGGCCAGTTTAGGCGCAATGACACCGGCGAAACGAGGGAAACACACTTTTGTTTTGCTTCGCAGGAGAAAAAAGCAACTCCCATTCAAGCTAAATGAGTGTATCGGCCTGTGCAGTTCACTCTAGCTGCTGTCATGATCTGCTCAGTCATCAGCCCGGGCACTCCAGTTAAGCGAGTCAAACCCCAGGGGCCCTGTGAAGAAGGGCCGGCAGGTTGTTGAGTCTATATGAGCGCCGCTGAGTGCCTATGTGACCGCCTCATTTCTTCACAGCAGTCCGTGGGCGAAGAGTGGCGTTCGGATGCGTTGCTACCTTCGTCCTTGGATACAAGAGTCACTCAGTGGCTGGGTTAAGCACGCTCACTCCCTCACAGTCATTCTCTGTTCTTCTCACTCCTCCCACCCCTCCTTTCCCACCACTATCTCTATTGCTCTGGGTAAGTTACTGTGGAGAAGAATCCTCCCTCTTGACAGCTGAGATAAGGAGGTGTGTAAACTAAAATACAATGAACAGAGCTCGCCTTGGATGCATCCCCGCTGCACTTTTCACTCACTCAAAGCGTTAACTCTAATCCCTGGAATTTATACAGACATAACAGTTTAAGAAAAAGTAAAAAAGGCTTCAGTAATAATTTATGGGAGGAAAAAAGAAGCGAGGTCTGTGCGCACTTCTACAGTTCTGGATGCCAGCTGAAAAGAGATCTGGTCTTGCTCTTAAAATAAGTGTGTGAGCTGTCTACCAAGCTTATAGGCGGATTTGAGGAGTGACAGTTTTCTTTTCTTCTCCATTCTGACTCATAATTCTCCCTCCTTCCTGGCCTCACGACAGCATGGTATGGTGATTTCCTCCCCTCTGTCACAGCAGACAGGAGATGAGGGATAATGGAATTTCTTTGTATCACGGGCCTGGCGTTGGCATGCATTGATGCCTAACCACAGCAGCTGTCTGAGCCACAGAATAGGAAACTATACTGTATGCACTAGGCACCTTCACTGCAAACATCTGCTCTCCGCGTCCACTGGCACTGATGTCCTTCTGAGGGATGCCACACTGGTAATCACCATCTTGTGTTCGCTCGAGCCTTGTGGTCCTGGGTATTACTTAAGACGCTGTGAAAATAAACAGACAGACAGCAGTTACAAAGGGACTGAAAAGCATGTGCTGTGTTTTCGTGGAAATGGGCTGTGCTGTCACCTAGAGCCACAGACACATGATCACTGGGCTGGAAAAACACTCAAAACAGACAACGACCTTTCTGCTGTCTGCCAAAGCTGCTAGATATAGCCGACAGGCAAGGCACAATGTGGAGCATTGTGCCGGTAATGTAAGTGCAGGGGCTATTATTACAGTAAACTGGCTTTAAATTAGCGCAATTTAAACGAGTCTCAGAAATGATCAAGTGTTGTGAAAACAGGCAGGTAGGAGGAAACAGCACAATAAAAATACATAAGCACGCACACCTAAATGGGTAACAAATGAACGGCTGAATTCAGATTTATTAGAGAGCGCTTTGTTTCCATATATTCACATTAGTTTTGGTTGACAGGAGTAAGAAATGCATATAGTCGCGGCAGCAGCAGGTGGGATGTTGCCTGGCAGTACCATAGCAACACACAGTTTATGGCTACAGTACAGCTACAGTGCGGGAAGCTTGCTAGTCATTGTACTCGCAACGTTTGGTACCCACGCTGTTCCTTGTAGCTAGTTGACTAAAAAACAAAACAAAACAGAAAACTCACCTTGAGATAAATAAAAGCTTTTCCCGTGTAAAGCGACTTTGGGGTTTTACCTGAGCTACAGAAGCGGGAAGTCGCAGTCCAGTCAGTCCCAAAGCAGAGAGCCGCTGTCCGACGTTGTCTTCCTCCGCCTGCCGAGTTCCGGAGCGACTCGCTGCTGCGCGGATGGCCGTCCGTGCTGCTCTGATGCTGCCGTCAGGGAGTGACGTTGCTGCTGGCCCCGACCAACTCAGCTCAGTGCCAGAGACACTGACGTCGCGGTGCCGTTGGGCTATACACACTGAGTCTTTGTATGCTTTAATAGCCTTTACACGTGTCATCTCTCATACAGTGCAGGGTTGGTCTGCCCAGACTCACTTTTTGACCCATATTCTCACTTTCCGGACGGAGTTTAAACACAGATGTGACACTTTTAGGTAGCTCGCGTGCCCAATTTTGCAGTGACACTGATGTGAGTAAGGTAATGTCTGGGATGGTGTTTCGAGGTGGGTTCAAACGGCTCATAAGTAGATGCTTTTTGTTTTTCATTATGTTATGACTGGAGGTTGTTTACCTTTTTATTAGCTAATCACTGCACCAGTTTGTGTAATTAATTCTAGGATCAATTAAAACCTAGCTTGTTTTACAAACAGGCCATTAATATTGTTATGTAGGAGGGCTGTGTGGATATAGGCCTTAATGGCCCAATGTCAAATCTCTGACAATGAATTGCTATCCTTATGGCCTTATTTATGTCTGCTTAGTTATAAAGTTATGTTTGATATAATATTTAGGCTATATTTATAGTCTAGAAGTAGCCATTAAAGGGACTCTCCAGCACTTTAGCATTGTGCTGTCATTAAGTTGGGGGACTCACAAGAGATAATACATTTAGGCTAAAAAGGAAGGGTCAAAACTGATTGCAGCAGAAGCAGTAATATCCCAAGTTTTAGTCCTTAGTTAGGGTCAAACTCCAAAAACACTACAACTCCCATAATGCAACTCAATGGAGTCTTTCTCAGACTTTAAAAAAAGCTTCCTTCAGAGGCACAAAAGACATTATACAACTGTTTTCGAAGGCTGAGTAGTCCTCTACATTACCACTAAACTGATGTGTAAGATTTAACAGTTTTAAGTTATTTCAGAGAGTTTTGCTGTATCAGTTATCTCTGTAGCCATTATATAAAAAGAAATCGGTTAGGTATCTTCAAAGCCCTTGACTTGAAAAGAAGTCTAAAAGCTTGAGAGTGGGATGTCAAATTGAGAGAGCATACCAGGAAAATACAGGTTAAGTTTATCCAAACATAGCCTACTATAATTACTGATTCGGAGAACACAGGACCAGCAGAGAAACAGCACAACATTTCTGTATATCTTGTGTGAAGCAAAAGATTAATGTTCTGCAGTCTTCACATGTATCGATTGCTTATTAGGCTACATGAAGGACGCGAGGACAGGCCATTGTTCCCACAGGTCTCAATTCATCACAGTTGTTGCTCATGCTTGTTACTCATGCTGCCCGTGCTTGAGCCCAAACTTTGCAGTCAGACCTTTTCACGTGCAGTTTATTGAAATTCTGGTCCCATCAGCCGCATGCCAACAGATGTTCAGTTATAGCATTTGTCCGTTAACAACTGCTACACCATCGCTCTAAAACCCAATAGGAGCCTTTTCTGCCCATTCATGGGTGGGTTGGATCTAAATGTAGGCTGTGTGGCTTGGCCAGCTTAGTATTCTGTGCCCTTCCCTGCAGTCCCTTATTGCAGTCAACTGCAGTTACAGTAGTCTCATAGGAATAGAGGGAACAAGGCTGAGCACAAAAAAAGAGGCCATGGCAAAAATGGGGTGAATTAATGGAAGATTTTTAATCTTTTTTATGCTGTAGACCTGAGAGCAGGTGGGATTGAGTAAAGGCTTGATTCTTTTTTTAGAAACATAGTTTAGCTTCAACTCCAGCTATGTGGGTTGTAGTCAAACTGACCTGATCTCAGATTACTCACTTTATTTGCACAGTTTACCACCAATGTAGTCCAATATAAATCTTAATCATTCTGATTATATTAGTGTCATCAAACAAATTAACTGTTTGTCACAAGAGAGGGTGTTTTCAAGGAAGTTTTTGCTTATAATTTTATCACTGATAGAAGTCACAAGGAAAAATGCAACACATTTTACAATTTCCAGAGAGCAAAAGATTGAAACATGTTAAAGTAGCCACTAATTCCCATTCGTTTTTGCTCAGTATCTCACATTAGAAAGTGTGGAATTTCCATTGCAGAGCATCTAACACTGACAGTCATTTCTCCTTTTCCCTCCTATCATCTGTACGCACATTACAAAAGCACTTCCCTTGAAAACGCTTCAGCGCAATTACTTGCAGATATTTGTCCATTTATCAAAAACCACACACCGTGATCATTAAATCATCATCAGCACAGGGGCATCATTTAATGCCCCTGCAGCGTCTTTGCATCACCATGATGTGCTGACATATGCTAAAACAGCTGGGGGACTACTGGGAGAAAACCACTGCCTGGAATGTTTTCTGTATATTTTGTAGTGCCACCGAGTTTTAGCACCCTCATTATTGCATTACCGGCTGGAAAGTCGTCATCTCAGGGCTGACAATACAGCATCAACACAATATTTGTCTTAATTAGCAGCAAAAACACAAGAAGGTAGTAAAAACTCCATCGGCAGGAGGAAATATTCTTGAGTTTACAGATTTTCTTACTCGTACGTAAACAAAGCACATAACAGCTGAGAGAAACATCCGTGTATTTGAAAAAAAGGGATGCTATGAGGCCATTTGGTGGTGATATTTTTATGTATGGCTGTAACTTTGATTCAACATCTGATCCATCACTCTGGCAGTTTTATAAATAGTCACATACATAACAGAAATGCAGCTTCAGTGAGTCAGACATGAAAGGTGTGCTGGATTTAACCAAGGCCGTCTGGTTATAGTAACAATTGATAACTTGCAGGATAAAAAAAGCGCAGTCAAGGCAATAGATAAGATTATTTTATTACTCAGTCTGTCACTATGTGCTCAGAAAGCAAGATTTCCGTGTCAGCTACTGAAAGTAACATCCTTAATAATTGTCTCTCAAACAAATACAGTCAAATTCTCGACATTTATCCTCCATACAATATCAACATACAGAGTTTAGGTGATTGGCTGACTTAAAGAGGCAGGTGAACATTTATAGTTTTTGCACATATGAATCTTTTACAACAGTGTGGCAGATGGAGGGAATGACAAAGAGCAGCAGATGAATCCTTTTATGTACAAGCCAGAGCCACTCTACATAAATGCATCTCAAAATGAAACACAGAGAGGTTGGGCTTCACAATACAAAATCTAGCCAGCCAAACCTCTATCCAAAAGGTTGTAACATACCACTTGGAAGGTTTTGGAGGATATTAATTATTGATTTTGACAATAATATTAGTTTAAAAATAGTTGCATAGAAAAAGGAGGACGAAGATGCAACTGTATCTATCTGACAGAGTAAGAGAGATTTCTATGATTAAATTCATTCCAACAACTTCCTCCTTCTTCACTAACTGCAACCAAACAACATTTTCCTGAGGCATCATCTGTTGTGCCCACTTGAGTATCCCATATGGCTTGATATATATAATTTAGGATCATAAATATACAATCCCTACCCTCCTCCGAACAGACTTGGGTATCAGGATCCAACAACACTTATCACAGTCTGTTGTGCTCGGTAAATCCAGCAGGGCATTGAGGTTTTAGTGGAGCAGCGATGCTGGTGTAATGCCTGTGACACCCAGCTGTTAATTCAGACTGACAACGGGCAGATATCTGGCAGACTAATGGCAGATGGGGCTTGAATCCTCGCTTTATGGAGATAAACTCTGCCCCCTCAGGACGGAAGGGGATGGAGAGGAGGAGACACCTTTTTTTGCAGTACTGTGAAACAACATTTTGGAGTTTATCTGAAAGGTGGAATGCATTCTTGTCATTTGGATATTTGTATCATTATCGTAGCAGGAGGCAAATGTTGCTTTTAAAGCGATAAAAATGAATCAACAGAGCATACCGGCATTGTGTCAGAAGTAGGACACAATCTGAAGGGCCCAGTTTTTCCGTATTTGTATCATCAAAGGTGGAGAAAGTAGTAAAGCATAATGATGTATTTGAAATAGCTTCCCTGCCACCAAATTCTAAAAAGAAATCATGACTAATAGTTGAATCTAGAGAGAAAAAAGGCATTCATCTGGCCCAGTTTATGTAGAAAAGGAAAATAATTATAGCCATGACCCAAAGGAAAAGATTTGTCAATTCTAGCTCTAATGTTGTTTTATTGTTTCCACTGCGAATCTTCTGCCTCCCAAATAAGCAATTTAGCATTAGATAAGATTTTATGACTCTCATGGACATAAGGGATGTTATTTTGTTGCACTCTTGTGGAGGAGTGTGCGTGTGTGCTTCTGTTCCCTCCCAGTTTCTCTCAGTCCATCCGCAGGATCTTGTCTGCCCTCCGATGGGCACAACAGGCAACAGCACACAGTGTTATTTATGATAATGGGGATTAATTCAGCAGTGATTGCAGCTGTGAAAGGCCTAAATATAAATGTGGGTGGGATCCAAAGGTGGATGTCGGTTACTAAATAAGGCACCGCAGCTGCCATCACCGATTCTCTCTCATCATCATAATGTTTCAAATACAAAATAAGTCTTAATGGATTGTAATAGTTTTTATTGCTCAGTGACGAAAGGGAAGAAATTACACAAATTAGTCATAGTTGAAAAAAACAACAACCCAACCAATCAGAGCTGTCCTCTTGATCCCAAAGTTGGAAAAAACTAGCAAATGACGTGTGTCACTCATCAACTTTGTCCCTACTGTTTACATAAACACATGTTACTCATACCCTCTTGACTGGGCTCTGTCCTGCTGAAGAGGAGGATCACATATTGTCCTGGTGTTAAAGCAGAGCAGGTAGACGCACAGGAAGAGAGGGGGAAACATGGTTTTTATGACTCTGCTCTGCCTGCTGCTGCTGCGGCCTGGCTTCGCCGCTCTAATGACTTCTCCATTGGACGAGGTAGGTGGAAAGCTGCGGGTGAACAGGAGCACTGTGGTTAGTGATTCCACTGCTCGGGACTTCTGCAAAGTACATTGAACTCTTCAACTTTAAACTGTTTATCATCCTGTGAAAACCCACGACCTGCAGAGAGTCGTAACTGTCTTTACTAAAAAACAAAAGCTCTAAAGTAGTTTTGTATTTTCATTCAGTATTTGGGCCACAGATCTAAATTTAGTTACACAGGTTTAAAGCTGCTGTTTGTAAGGGACCTAAAAACAGTGTTATTGTTTGTGTCCTCTCAAAGCTTTTTCATCACTCCTCCAGTGAAAGCGACATAGTTTCCACCCCTGGTTCTTCTCCTGATGCCTCAGGTACACGTGTCTATGGCTGAACTATGAAAACAGTATATATATAATGCAATGAGAACTACCTTCTTTCTGTCATGGTGTAATGAAGTGCGATATATACAGTAAAACAGTATTTTGTAGTACTTATTTAACTACAGGTACTATACACATAAGCAGTTTACAGGTGTATGTCTATACTGTGTCTTCTCCTTGTTAACAGAGGGTGGGCGGCTACGTCGATCAGCTCTGATGCCTGATATCACACATCTGGAACTGCTGGTGGTGGTAGGGCCTGATGTCCAGCAGGTCCACAAGCAGGATACAGAACGATACATCCTCACCAACCTCAACATTGTAAGCCTGAGCACAAACATACAGTAAAATGGTGTTTTTCTGAACAACGTATGGTCTATTGATTGCCATATGTGTGCCTTACAACCAATATATGGGAAAAGGTTGTGGAACAAGTCTAAACGAACACCACTTACAAACCAGGCTGACCACCAGGCTGAAATAAAGAGTAGTGAATAAAGAATGAAGGCAAGTAAAGCACAAGTCAGAGGGAAAAATCAATTCAGATGCTGTATGTTGAAATGTTTACATAACCAGACGTACAGACTGCACTGCAATACTATAGTCCCACGGCCTGAGCATCTTGAAATATATTAACCTGACTTATATTCCAATTTCCACCCAGGCCTCAGAGCTACTGAGAGACATGACCCTGGGCGCCAACATGAGGGTGCACCTGGTCCGCATGATCATCCTGTCAGAGCCAGAGGTAAGCACCTCCTTGTTATAAAGTTCAATGTAGAATCAAGTTCATAAATTATCAGATTTTAGAGGTGGCATGTTAGTACAGTAATCTAAGAGTCCTATAGCTCTTGTGTAATTAACACATTCACAGGCACTAAGATAATGCTGTTATAACTTAACTTTAACTTAAAGTTTCTTTAAGTTTTACTATCAGTACCTTACTTTTGTTACTGTGGTCACCCTTCTAGCCAGAGATCCAAATGTCTACCAACATTACCTCTTCTCTCAGAAGTGTGTGTGACTGGGGCAGAAGGATAAACCCCTCAAACGATACAGACCCACTACACGCTGATCTTCTGTTGTACATTACAAGGTGGGCAACATGTAGGTGGCAGTATTGTAAATAGATGTTTTTTAAATATTCTATGAATGAACAAACCATGTTTTACTATATGTTTTACATCACAAACAGGTATGACCTGGTATTGCCTGACGGGAATAAGCAGGTCAGGGGTGTAGCGCAGCTGGGTGGGGCTTGCTCCAGCGACTGGAGCTGTGTGATCACAGAGGACACAGGCTTCGACCTGGGGATCACCATCACTCACGAAATTGGCCACAGGTAAAACACATGATCAACAGTGAATCTACGTTATCTACCATATCAGTTTAAGGTTTACATTACAGCTTCATTTACAAATAATTTCCAAGAAGTTTCCTGGAAAGAACTATGTAATTTGGCATTAATTATAGGGAAAGTAGAGCCAGTGTTCATTGGTACACTTTCAATTAATTAAATCAAATTAACTGCTGTTGTAACGTGGGCAGTCTTTTAGTGAATTCAAAGCAAGTCAGGTAAACATGCAAACCTTTAATATTTGACTACAGACAAGCATACAATTAAACATAATGAATTAATATTTACTTGTATTTAAATGGAGATTTACTGTCTTCCTTATAATTAGTACCAAATGATATGGCTCTTTCCAGGAAACTTCTTATAAATTAGGAAATTACAGACCCGTAAAAGCAGATTTAATTAAATTGTGAAATTTAATGCAACTTGGCGAAAAGAATACAGTGAATCACACAAGTTGCAAGTGTATTTACTGCAAAATGGGACGAAAACTTCACCAAAATATCACCATGAACGCAAAATCTGCTTTTAACAACTTCATTAAGATTGCTTCACGATATAAGCATCTTCAAAGAGACATGTAAAAAACAACCCTACAATAAAGCAAATTCAACATATTTTATATTTAATTTACTTTCACCCAGTTTTGGAATCAACCATGATGGAGTAGGAAACACCTGCAGCAGGAGTGGCTTCATGATGGCCTCGGACGGAGGCTACAACAGTGTGGATCTGACCTGGTCCCCGTGCAGCAGACAGCAGCTGCTCACATTCTTCAGGTGGGCCGACCTGTTCAGAGCAGCTGTGCATGACAATGCCTCTCATTCATCATGCACACCTGACACTGTTGAAAGGGCATTTCATCTTTAAGTCATATCTTAGTGTTTTCACCTTAGGTTGTTCCCTTTTCACATTTTGAGACAGGTGATGTAATGTTTGGTTTTGATTTGAAATTCTTTGAAACCTTATCACATCTTAAGTATAGAAAACCTCTCAGTGCAATATACTGTAAGTGGTTTACACGTGAGGTACAAATCTGCTATAGTCTGCAGTTGATGAGATGTCTCGTGTTGATGTTCCCAGTGACAGGAAAGCTGAATGTGTAAAAGACCTTCCTGCGCTCGGAGGTTCCCTACAAGACTGGAAGCCTGGTCTGTATTATGGAGTTGATGACCAGTGCCGTATAGCTTTTGGTAGCACTGCAAGGGCCTGCTCTTTCACCAATCCTGACCTGGTAAGTCACCTGTAATAGCAGCTTGATGCCACCAGGTGGCATTTCATATCAGAAATATACATTATTACCACCTTTCTAGTTTACATGTTTACAATATTGGTCTCCTCTGCCATCAGCCAGCTTGTCGTGCTCTGTCCTGCCACGTTAACCCTGATGATGACAGTTCCTGCAAACGTCTCCTGGTTCCACTGCTCGACGGGACAGAGTGTGCACCTAATCAGGTACTGATCAGTGAGTCATCTTGGTGCATCATCCCAGAGGGTTATTATTTACTAAAAATAGGCCCAAGCATGTTTTTCACGAGGCACAATCCTCTCTTCCAGTGGTGTTTGAAGGGGCGTTGTGTGTCCTCAGCTGAGCTCAGCTCCTCTGCGGTGGTGCATGGCTCCTGGTCCAGCTGGTCGGAGTTCTCCCCCTGCTCACGGATATGCGGTGGGGGAGTCACTCATCGCACACGGAAATGCAATAACCCAAGGTAACAAATGTGTCATTGTCAGTGCTGAAGATCCTGTGACTGTACCTCATATGATAAGGCTGTTTCAAAGTGTGCAGCTTGTCGATGACTTGCATAAAGTGTTACCACAATATATTTGTCATGTCTGATTTTTCAGACCTGCTTTTGGAGGGAATGATTGTGAGGGACCGGATATCGAGGCTGAACTTTGTCACCAGCAGGTAAGTTCTGAGTGGTTATGTTTACAGTGGGCCTCCGTACAGTAGGTCAATGCTATTTACTCAGTGGATCATCGTACCCAGAATTGTCCCACTTTTTAATGATCTTTTGTTAGTAGTTCGAGCCTGTGCTCCCACAAGAAGCCTCCAAAAACAAGCATTGATAGGATGACTCAGAGAATTAGAGGCAAGGAAGTCATTTAAAAGTGAAACCATGAGCTTGGGGCAAAGTGAGCTATTTTCAAAATTAATTTTAGATTAAGAAAAATGTTCTGTCCTGACTGCCTCTGTAGGGGTTTGAGGCTGAAACCTGTCAGTGGTAGATTCAGACACCATCATCAGGCCAGAAAAGTAAGAAAGAAATCCCTGTTTTTCCTCCCACACGTTGTTGCAGCCATGTGAGCGCACCCAACTTGATTTCATGGCACAGCAGTGTTCCCAAACAGACCTCCACCCTCTCTACCTGCTACCGAACACTGCCTCCTTCTACACCTGGATCCCTGCTGTAGGCTTTGCACAAGGTGGGCCTCGAGAAAACTTTTCCATATGTAAAGGGACAAAACCTACATCTCTAACATTTTTTTTTACTGTGACATCTTCTCGTCACAACCAGGGGACGAGCAGTGCAGATATATGTGCCAGTCAGATGGAGAAAACTTCATAGTGAGCCGTGGCTCCCAGTTTGTGGATGGGACTCGCTGTGAGTCAGACAGCCCGCCTCCCTTCGGCTCCACAGCTGCTTGTCTGAGAGGGAAATGCCAGGTAGGGATGATTAAGTGAGACTAAGCATGACAGAGAACAGATGCAATCTTACACCTTTTTAAATTTACTGTTTGTCTCCGATCAGCTGTTTGGCTGTGATGGTGTGCTGCACTCTGGGAAAGTGAGGGATATGTGTGGGGTGTGTGGTGGAAATGGATCATCCTGCAGTTTGACCTCTGACTCCTACACTGGTGGTCAGGCCAGAGGTAGCGACCAACAGAGTATCATTCTTGAACACATTCAGTGACAGAAAATTAACTGACAACAATCGATTGATCACGTATTTAGCAAAAGTATCAAATAATATCTGATTCCTGCTTCTCAAATGTGATGATTTGCTGATTTCCTCAGTTTTACATGACTGTAAATTGAATACCTTTGGGGTTTATTTGTCAGACAAATCAAGCAATTATAAGATTTCTTCTTGGGAACTGGGAGCATGTGATGGGCACTTTTCACAATTTTTTCATTTTTTAGATGAAATGCTTAACAGAGTAATTGCAAAAATAATCAGTAGATTAATTAGTAATGACAGTTACAGCACTAATTCCTGTATCATCTTCCATGAGTTATAATTCAGTGCTTTGTGTTTCAGAGTACACCACCTTCCTCTCTCTGTCGGTCAATGCCACACAGGTTCATATTGTCAACAGGGCACCTCTCTTCACTCACATGGGTGAGTGTCATCACTTTACGAGAGATTTATGTTTCGATTAACAGGATTAACAGGACTAAGACTTGGAGTTGTTTTTTGGCATTTGTGTCTGCAGCGGTTATGGTCGGGGATCGGTATATTGTGTCTGGGAGGGGCAGCATGGCACTGAACATGACCCACCCCTCCCCACTGGATGATAACCGCCTAGAGTACCGCCTCCGCCTGACCCCTGACCTTTTGCCCGAGATGGAGGAGCTGCTGCTGCCTGGACCCCTGCAAGAGGAGATAAATATACAGGTCAGGAGACGCTCTTCAACATTTGAAAACTGAAAAAAGTCGCTTTCAAACATTACGTCTATATACAACGGTAAGAAAAAATATTCAAAAGAAATCAAATGGGAAAAACTGTGTGCGTGACATCTGACATATCATAATTATTTTTCTCTTTGCAGGTCTATCGCAAGTATGGAAAGGAATATGGAGAGAAAACGAATCCAAACATTAGCTACCAGTTCTACGTACCTACCAGAAACAGTGACTTGACAGACATCACACCTAAAGGCAAATGGGCTGTCTTCACAACACCCTGCTCTGTCTCCTGTGGATCAGGTAAGTAAGCGTTAATCACGAGTCATGTTGAAAAGCACAAAAAGAATACCCAGCATAATATAATGTATTTGATGGCTTTATAAATTCACAGACTGATTGCACATTATAGTCTTTCTTGTTTTAGGAGCTGATGGCTTTTACAAATGAGATCTCAAAGAGGAGGCATTTGTATAATAGCGTGCTGCAATATTGACCTTTTTGAGCAAGCTTTTATCTCATACTTACAGTATCTGTTTATCAGAAGCACACTGTAGTGTTGAATATGCCAAATCCATTTTATAATTGTTCTGATCTCAGAGGTTTTCAGTAGAAAATATCACCAAGTGTCCTTGAAACGGATTAAATGAATGATCACATACAACAAATGCAATATTGTGAAACATTTTGTCTTTAATGTGTACTTTCCTTGTCCACACATGCTGTTCCCTTGTGAATCTCCTCAACCGCAACTTAAAACCATACAAGTCATTTTTAGAATATTGCAATTAAGTCTCATACACTTTCCCCTCTGCCATAAATGCTCACAATAAAGCCATGCAATAGGGTAAAACATCTGAAATGTAAAGGAAAAATGCCCCAAAACCCAGGAAAAAAGTTCTTAAAGGTAATTTTTCTTTCTACACATGTTCATTTCTTTTTTACAGGTGTACAGAAGCATGTGTATGTCTGTGTAGATGAAGACACCAAAAACCATTTGGAGGAACACAATTGTGAAACACCTCTTCCACCCATACCACTCCACACAACCTGTCAGCTCTTCCCCTGTCCCCCCAGGTTAGGTTCATACTCAACTCTGTTTCTTGCCTTTGGACTGACATACACATGCAGCTCAGCACAAATGAGTATACATGAATAATTTACTGTTTTACAGGTGGGATACAGGGATGTTTGGGCCTTGTAGTGCCTCCTGCGGTGGAGGAGAAAGAGTGCGCCCTGTGAGATGCGTTCAGAGACATGGAGCCGATGTGGTAAAGGTTCCAGATTCTGAATGTCCACATGACACAGCTCCAAGTACGGTTGAAAAATGTAACCTGCAACACTGTCCTGCCAGGTATAAAGTCTGTACTGTTGATAATCAGGTGTATTTATTAATTACCAAGAGTGCATGGGTCAAATAACTTCCTCTTACCACATAATGTGAAGGATTTCAGGTGTTGTCCTGCTCCTCAGTTTGAGCACTAACAATATTAGCTTTTATGTGAAAACCCACATATTTGAGTGTTTACAGATGGCGTGTGTCAGATCCAGGGGAATGTTCAGCAGTGTGCGGGCCGGGAGAAGTGAAACGTGTCGTGTCATGCGTCCGGCCAGAAGATGGCCAGGATGTTGAAGTGGATCAAAGCTTCTGTTCAAAGCAGATCAAACCGCCTGATTCTGTGCCCTGCGTGGTAGATGTTTGTCCCATCGGGTGGGAATCGAAGGGAGAGGTGAAGCAGAAAGCGACTAAACTCTTGCTCTTATTTCAAAATGTGAAGCATGTGTAAACATCGTCTTTCTTGACCAGGAACAGCCCGTGCGGAAGGCTGGTTTGTTGCCACGCTCTAGACAGGCTCCTGTATATGTCTGGAGTCCTGTTATCAGCCAGTGCTCAAAGACCTGTGGTAACGGTGAGTGGAAAAATATACTCACCTTCACTCAGAAGCAGCATGTGCTCATCAGATAAAGTCAACCAAAGCCTGATGCTTATGTAGGAACCCTGCAGGTGTGGTTTTCCTGTGTGGACCACCAGACCAGACTGGGAGTGCCGGACTTCCACTGTGATGCCTCTACCAAACCTCCTCCTCAGTCTGAGACCTGCAACACATCTCCCTGCCCTCCCATGTGAGACACCATAGTTGCGTAGAACATACAGTATTTATGTATAATGCAGTACATCTAGTCTTTAGTATGTAGTCTACTGTGTATCCATTTAGAGAAAGAAGGTATGTTGTTTAAAATAAGGGGTTTGAAAATTACAGCAGCAAAATGTCTTTTATAACAACCAGGTGGCGCTCTAAGCAAGGAGTCTGCAGTGTAACGTGTGGAGGAGGGGTGGCCAACAGGGTGCTGTACTGTGCTGGAGGAACAGAAGGGGAGGAGGTGGTGGTGGAGGATTCAGAGTGCAGAGACTTTCCCAAACCCACAGCAGTGGTTTCATGTAACACCCACAGCTGCCCAGCAAGGTAAATCACACACAAACACACACACACACACACATGTCATGTGAAATCAATTTTTGCAAAGAGAAAATTATTTAAATACCACTTCATGTTACGTCCAGGTGGAAGGTATTCAGGACATCGCCCTGCTCGGTGTCCTGTGATCTGGGTGTAGCTCAGAGGACTGTGTCTTGTGTCCAGTTCATCTACGGCAAGGAGAGCGTGGTGCCGGAGGAAAACTGCCGTGCAGCTGTCAAACCAGCCACCACCGTGCCCTGCCTGGTGCAGGTCTGCACCTTCAGATGGGAGGTGAAACCATGGAGCCAGGTACATTTCACAGGAGACGAATAGACTGGAAGATGAAGATTAGATTAGATTCAAGATGAATCGGTTAGGTGATTAATTGTTAAGTCGACTGACAGAAAATGAATGATAATCTATTACGGTAATCACTGAAATCATTTTTCAAGCATAAATGTAAAACATTCTCTTCCAGCCTCTCAAATGTGAGGATTTGCTGCCTGGCTACGTTTTATATCATTATAAACTGAACATCTTTGGGTTTGGGACTGTTGGTTGGACAAAACAAGACATATGAAGATGTTACCTTGAGCTCTGGGAAATTGTGATAGACATTTTTCACTATATTTATGCATTTTATACAGCAAACGATTGATTAATCGAGGAAATTATCGTCAGATTAATCAACAATGAAAATAATCCCAAGTTGCAGCCCTAGATAAGATAAAGATAACAGAAGATAAGAACAAAGACAAACGAGTAGGAAATGTGAAATAATATTGTATATACGTACGTATGGTATATTGGCCAATATAAAACATATTGGCAGATATACCATTTGTAAAATCAAAGCATTATTGGTACCTGAAGTAACACCCTTTTTCTCATTTTTTGTATGTGCAGTTTATTACTGTCAGTCATCATCCCATTTAAAGGACCATGCCAGCAGTTTTGCATGTTTTAAACCATTTACTTCAAATTACATCTAGTTTCCATCAGAGGTAGTCATTTTGCAAACCTTTTTACCGTGTTCTTGAAATATAAAGGTACTTTTTCCACCATTACGGGCATCAAGTGGTTTCCACTTATTAGCAGAGTCTTGAAGTTCGCTTGAGGTGTGTAATCCATCACAATGAACAAGTCTACAATAATTTTATTTAAGATAATGCAGTACAGACTTTTCAAGTCAGTCTGCATTATCATGCAATGATACTGTAACACTGACACTGATGTTCACTGTGATGGGATCACACAACTCAAGCAAGTCTCAAGAGTCTCCCAAATGATTTTCATACTGTATGGAAATGGCCGATTGCTAGAAAGAAATACACCCAAAAATTAAAATCTATGCATATGCATTCAAATTTCAGCAAAACATAACTTCTTCTTAAAAAGCTGAAAATGCAAACACAGAGGCATGGTCCTTTAAGAAAGGTTTATTTCCTAGGATTCTGAACTTTTTTTTTCCTCTTTCATGTGAATCCTATTTATTGTGTGATATGTTATATGATGTATATTTATGAATGATGTTCCTGACACTGTGATCTCAGTCAGGTAAACTGAAGTGGCTCCATTTACAATATAAATGTAATGACTGCCACTGTGTTGTCTCGCTCATCCAGTGTTCAGTAACCTGTGGATACGGGATCCAGTCCAGAGCTGTGTCCTGCATGGGCCCCTCTAAGCCTGAGCCCCTCAGCCCTCTGCTTTGTATGCACATGCCCAAGCCCATCACCATCCAGGGCTGCAACATGGGCAGCTGCAGAGACGTGCAGCCCACCGTTGCAGTGCATACTGAAGTGAAGGCTAGCGTCACAGAGGAGGGACCTCTCCTGTCTCCCACTCTGAGCCACATGGATACACCACAGTATGGCACGGGCCATCTTTCTCCAAGTACAACAGAGGCAATCACCGTCCCGCAGACCACTACAACAACCATCCAAACACCTAATCCCAGTCAGTACATGAACTCCATCTCCTTACCTATTCTCAGTAAGAGCTGCAGGATTCTCATCAGTGTGTGTTCTTTACCAGGTGCATGTGGACAGCTACTCCTGGAAGAATCAGGCATGGTGGACTTGAAAGACGTAACCGGACGCTGCACAGTATCCATAGGTCGACCCCTAGATGAAGTCATTCATATTAAAGTGGAATCTGGTTCCTTGAACTGCAGAAAAAGTACGTTTTATGAAATATATAAAGGAAGATATTTCTTATATAATAAATACATAAAATAGATAAATGTCTGCTGCTCATGTGTTTCTACAGAGGAGTATGTTGCATTTTTTGACCGACTGGCGTTTGTGAGGAAGTGCGAGCAGGTAGCAGGTAGTGAGCTGACCACCAGAACCAACGTCCTGCTGGTGCGTCAAAATCTGCTCACCCCTGGGAACGGGGTTGTGTTCACCTACGATTCACAGAAGAACACGAAGAAGAGCCACCATCAGGGTAAGACTGAAGGTTTAGTGAAAGACAAGGCTTTGCTTGCTTTTTGGAATGGATGCAACTATAAGTGAACTGAGCCCAGTGTTCGAGCATATTGCAACATAAAGGTTCAAAACTGAATCTAGAGAGATGTACGTAATATTGTGAACACTTGCACAGGCTAATGCAACCCAATACAAAAGCCCTGCAATAAATACAGTGAAGCTTAAAAGGTTCTTTCCCTGTTCTGACTGTCAGAGTGGCGTTGATTCAGCTATAATATTATATATATATATATATAGTTTTTATTTCTATCCCCTTCACTTCCCCTGTGAATTTGGTGGTGGCAATATTTTAACATTTGTCACTGCCTAAAAAATGACTGAGTTGAATCAGCAGGTGACTTTGACTGTACAGATGTTCGTGATATTTTGCTCACATTTACCAAAGATTAAATGCACCACGTCTTTGCCCCACAGATTGTGACATTCAGCTGTTTTCCCCGAGCGGTGTCTTTGAGAATCCAACAACGTCCAACACTAACCACACCTGCCGAGTCCTCATCAATGCCCCTCCCTCAGTGAAGATCAGAATCCAAGCGCTGCACATAGGATTAGTATTCAACTCCACCAACTCCCAGTCCACATACATTATGGTGCGGACAAGCTTTTTAACACGTGTTGTTGTTTCGATATACTGCACACTTAGTAGGAAAAAAGTGTCATAACTACTGCACTACTGTGTCTTGTGTTTCTTGCTCAGATACGGGACATGGATGTCTTAAAGACCAACGTGTTTAAAGGCCAACAGCTGTTTCTGTGGCACTCCTCTGGAAATATGGCCGAGATTGAATTTCATGGAGACTACCTGCATTCCAAAGGGAGCTTCAGAGCCGAATATTCCTTTGATACTAAATATTAACAATATTGAGGAGGTCTGAAATTTATGTCTAACATTTCTTTAGTTTACAATACTTTTGTTTTTTTAACAACCATTACCTTCTATTCTGTTGAGTAGAAAGACTTAAGCAAAATCCTTTTTTTTTTTTGGTTTTCATTCCTAAGTGCCAATTATTTTGACCTGAAATAAATAATAAACAAGCCAAAGCACTCAAAACCTTTAAGTCAAGTGAGGATAGTATCATTCTGAAGACTGCACCAGGAGCTAGTAAAGTATAAACAAAGAAAAAAGTATTTATACTATTACAATCAGCAAATTATGTTCATTTAAAGTTCATATATAACACAATATATTCAAATATAGAATTTCCATCACAAAGGCAGTGTACTGACAGTCACACATTCTACTTCCCACAACCATTCGATAACAGGTTTCCCCTCAGCTCCAGCACACTGAGTACATGATGCGCCTATGTCAGTGTGGCATTCTGCCAGCGACTCCGGCACCGGTTCAGTTCCAGCTCCCATACAGCCTGGTGGGACACAAACACCAAGCCAGGCTCCTGCGTGGGATCACTGCTTGGCTGAAGCTGTATCCTCCAGGAGGGCTCTCATGTCCAACAGAGCATCCTCTACAGCCTGGGCAAACTTGGCAGCGTTCGTCTCCTCACAGCTGTTGAAGGCCGTGATGGCGATGTTGATGTGCTCATCCATGGGATTGTAACACACTCCATAGCCATCTGGCACCATCGGACCAAAGCACATCACACAGTCGGTCTTGGAGCCAACCTGGACACGGAGACGGGAAAGAAGAGGTCAAATAAGCAAACGACAAATAATCATTTGCTCAGTAACAAAAGGCTTTTGATTTTTCTTCGGTACAAACATACCTGGCTGGTGGAGAGATTATAATGGTGAGCCACAGCAAAAGAGGTGTCCATGAATATCTCAGGCATGGAGGTCAGATCCTCAATACTCAGCATCTTCAGCCCGAGGAGGTGTCTGTCTATGGCTTGCCCATGAATTGCCTAAAAAAGAGAAGTTGAATGTGTAGAACTGAGATTAATTGGATGGTGTTGGAAAAAAAAAAGATTTTTTATGTTGATAAACACCAGTCCTCACATTGTACGTGTTCTCCTTATGTGCCTGAATGGCGTTCTGCAGCAGCGCCAGCCTCTCTGTGTTCTGTTGGGAACATTTGCTGCTCAGTCAGACGGCGTACATGCCTTAAATTGTACATTTATTGTGAAAGTCCAGCGGTTTAGCAGTACCTGTTTAGCTGGGTCTTGCATTGCCTCTGCAAATTTTAACGACTCTGCAGTTGTTACACGGATCGCATCTGTTCGCCCATATTTGAACATTCGTAGCGATGCACTCTCATAGGTAGAGCAGCAAATATTGTACATCCTGGAATTCAAAAACAGCACACAGGATATATGATGTACTGCACTTCATGTCTACGTCCGGCATCATTTTTCGACTGTGAAAAGGGATTTCTTACCTGAAGTAGGCAAGTTGAAGAGCCATTTGCACAAATGCGTCTGGACTCAGCTTATACTGCTTCGGCACAGTTTTTCCAAAATGAGAAAACATGAGCACCTTCACATCTAAGTCATGCACCATTCTAACGAAACAAAGACAAGAGAGAGTTAAACTAAGTGTCTGACATCAAAGCTGAGACAATAATAATAATTATCACAACTGCATACGTTTTACATACATGTTCATATTTTGTTTGGCTTTCTCAATGTCTCTCTTGACCTCCGGTGTGATGTTAAAACGCAGTTTCTGAGGCATGGCCAGGGGAACCATGGGAGAGCGAACCATTTCAGTTCTCCGTCTGTTGAGAAAATGTGAAACAGTCAATTTGAGTTCATTTGAAAAAGGGGGAAAACGCTCATCTAAAACTGAAAAGAAACTTACATGTATTTAACGACGTAATCGATGAGAAACACAATGGGTGGTCCCTCAGCTGGTGCATGTTCATACACAAGTCCACATGTACCGTCTTCACCGACAATAAACTGAGGACGATTAACAAGTACATTCAAAATCTCAAGCACTGCCACTGTACCGTTTAGTATAATTTGAAATGTAAAGTCAATTGTCTCAAACTGACCTGTAATGTCTTGTCAAACCAGCGGTTGCCGCTGTTCCAGCGAGCTCCACCTCCATGCAGCATCTGGGCAGCCACGCGGCTCTGATACAGCTCATCTGACACCCGTGGCATCGGGGCATCCAAACAAACTGTGAAGATACTTTTCTGGATGGCACGGACTGACTCCTTATTTGTTTTATCTGAGGAGGAATAAAACGGCCTTGAAGATCAAATTTTCCATAACATATTTTCTCTCAAACACTCTCCATTCCTCAGCTTGTTTTAATCTGAATAGAGATCTGGTTGATGCTGAGCGTTTCTACTTAGGCTCTTTACGTTTCTGTCTCTACTGTGCTCACCCTTAATCAGGTTGTTATAGGCTTTTCCCCAGGTGTTGCGGTGCTGTGATGTAAGGATGCCAATAGGCTCCTTGTTAGTCTGCAAGGAGGAGTTCCAGATCTTCTCCAACTGCATGTACAGCTGGTCTACTGTGAGCGGGGTGCCGTCGCTGTTGTACACATCCAAGACAAAGAACTGTGGGGGGCAAAGCCAGGTCAGGTTAATTCAGACACAGATCCAGTATTTATTCAGCCATTGCACCAGTGAAAATGAGTACAAGAAGGAGGAGAACTGCAGTGCCATCTGGAGTACCTGGAAGTTGTGGACCACAGTGATATGAGTTGGTGGTGTTTTCCCGACGGTGTGATTTACAACAGTGTCTCTCTTTGGACTGGGGATACGACAGGAGGACAGGATCTGGTAATACTGGTCCATACACAGCGGCTTCCCACTCAGGTACTCCACAGGCAGGGTCTCACTATGACACAGCACCTCACATTATCCATTTGCACCTTTGCAAACCATGTCATGATGATAATGAGCTCTCAGTTACAACAGTATGATATCTGCATTAGTTTCAGGCCAACTCACGTATCAATCATTTTTTTAAAGTCCAAAACGCCTGCAATCAGCTTGGCAGCGAACCTGCACAGAAGACATCATTGTGTTACTGACAAACATATGATGATTCTATTGTTTGTTTTACATTCATGCTCAAAAGCCACTGTGCATATGAGGGCTGCACAGACAACACAAAATTCAATTATCAGTAATCAGCTCTGAATGGAGACATTCACAGATGGCGCCACTGATCGACAAATCGTGAGCCTACTGTACCCTCCACACCTAACACTCTGGCACTGGCTTCACTGGAGTCTTCCTCTACGGGGCCACCGTGTTCACTGCATATCCCATGGGTCACAGTAGTCAAAAACAGCTGAGCACTGCTATGAGCAGCCAAAGGGCTTTAAATAGCCAGCATATGCAGGCAAGCCTGCGCAAAGGTCGGCTTGAAACTACAGCCTCATATGAGCTTGTTTATACTGCACTTCAACACAATGTAAATCACTTTCGGAGACAACTTTATGAGTGTGCTTGTAATTAGACAATTACGGTTTATAGCTGATATTATGGGAACCCAAGAAATTTGCAGCACACATTGGAAATACAGGCTCTTCTTTTTTGTGAGTGTAGAGATTTTTTTTAGTAAGATAAACAGCTTTGTTACTGTGGCTGGTTTTACAGTACATCCTGGTTTCTCACCTCATCTGTCCTTGTCGATCCTGGAAGTGCATGCGAGGCAGGACAACCCCAGGGCTGGTGTAGACCGCCACTGGCATACGGCAGTCTAGATAGGCCGACTGCATCCACCACTCTGACAGCTACATAAACACAGCAGTAGTCAGAGAGCAGGATAGAATATGTTTCTATATATTTCTCTAGATTACAGTCTTCAAGGCAGGATTACAAACACACACATGTCTAATACACCAAAATATTCAGCTAAATACACCCAGATATCTACCCAGTTGTCTGTCTTCCGTGCCCGCCGCTCCAGGCCTCTCTGCAGCCTTTCCCCAACACCACCTTTAAGGAACTCCTCCACCAGTTGCCGGGTGTGTTCCAGCTCCTCCTCGCTGACGATGGGCTCCAGAGCGGCCAGGTATCGCTCACATGTCTGCCTCAAGGGCGGCACGGGCAGCTTAGGTAAACCCTCTTGGTGCACCAGGGACCTCTCAGGGATCTGTGTTACTGGTCTGACCAGGCGACATGGCTTCAACATGCCAGGCCGCAGCTGGAAGACACAGTCTTAGTAAGCTCAAACGCTCCTCTGCCATTGGAGATTACAAAGTATTACTCAAGAAAGTATCACAACTGCTCTTTGGCCAAATGTTTTAAATGACCACATGGCAATACTGCAGGCTCGCTTTAATATCAAAATGTTATTTACTGGTAATCTCACTAGCTGAACCAGAAGATTAATTGGATTTAAGAGCTGACAGATGCTGCCTCACAAATCCAGGTGTCAACATGTTGTTAAATATTCAGTGTATGCAATCAAAGCTAACAGTAATGACTCCGTGCAAATGGGTTCAAGTTAAGAACAGGATTTAGTGTTGCGACCAACATTTCTAATTATTTACAAAGGCGTATACTTTATGTTAAGGTGACCTGGTCTGTGAAAATTGACACCAAAACAACTGAGCAAAGCAGTGATACTATTTGTTTGGACCCACTGGTGAAGGCTCTGCCAGCTTATAAATAGAAGACTGACACAGTTGAACCTTTGGAATGGCAGCTAAAACAAACACACATGAAAGCAAGAAATATATCTGTGCCCTCATACTCACTCATGGTAAATAATATTAAGTCGTTATCTGATATAATAATGATAAGATTTGAACATACATTTGGAGGGAATCAAATCAGATTTAACATGAGTGTATGAGCGTTCATTAATTAAATAACCGTGGGAATACGAATGAATTGATGAGTAGTGATATAAATCTTTCACATTGATGGACATAACTTTCATTTGCGCCAAGCCACTGGGAATACAATAAAGAACTTCCGGTAGAGGTTTTCAAAATAAAAAAAATGGTTATACCCGCCGGGTGTTACAGCGTTGTTGGTGTGTTTTTAGCAATACATGCCACAACACAGAACATAAACAGAAGGATAATACTGAGGTGTGACTCTGTGGTGAATAAAACTACTACTATAGTGCTATTTCCGATGCCCTTTTTGCAGCATGCGCAGTAAGCTAACGTTATGCTATCGGCTCCGCTAAGCTAACATTATGCAAAATGTCACAATGACGGGCTGCTAAAAACTCTCTAAATTAATACTCTGCCATAACAACTAGCGTACCATACATTTCGACAGCCCACAGTGGTGAAACATGAGTTATATTTCCACCTAATATTGTGACATTGTTGCTGTCCTGTACAGCGCCCCACCCCCTTCACTCAAGTCTGTTGCCGTAAAACCAAACGTAACGTTACTGCGTTTGTTATTACGCACTTAAAATACATGTAGGCTAAAAAACAATAGACTCACCGCGGCTCTGACAAAAACGCCCAACATCTTGTCCAACAGACGCGCTAAAGTATTTGACTGTCCCGGGAATATAGATGGGAAACCCTCGGGCAGTCATGTCTCAAGGACAAGCACACTGTCTATTCTCAGCTATCCGCCCCCCTCGGACCCACCGAGCAAAGACAACTGCGAGCTCTCCACTAAAAGTCCTGTTTTTCCAGGCGGAGTTTGGTACACGCGTGCCTGCCGTCTCAAAAATGTTTGACACAAAATCTGTCAGCAATAATAAGCTGTCTCATTTAATCGTCTTATATATTTTATTAGAATAAATAATAGATTATATTGATCCATAAGGACCATTAATGAACTATTATCTTTTAGTTTTAGTTATGGCAGTCATAAATTAGATATGATAAGACTGTATGATAGCAATGGTAAAAAAAAAAACAAGGTCACTATAAAACCCATAGATGTACTATATCTATGATAAACCCACTCTTGTGCACACTTAATAAGTGTAAAGTGATGCAATTAATCGGGGATTGAAGTTGCAATTTAAAGCCAATACATCAGTGTTTTTTAAATTGTGTTAGTTTTATTGATTAATAAAAGCAGACCCTGAAATAAATAATACATTTACAGAACGGCATTCTGCGTTGATCTGGTGCATGAGGCTGTACAGATCTTTACTGGCCACATGATGGAGCTCGTCCAACATCTTTCCAGAGTAACAGCGTTAACTCATTTCTTCAGGAAACACAAACCAAAGACAGACTCCAGTACCCCAAACGAATCACCAGAAAATAAGGCTTAAATGAAGAGGTACATTTATTTTATACTCTGTGAAGGAATGATATGAATTGGCACGAGAAATGTTAACGTGCCAAAGTAATCCAAAATGGATATGATTGCGGAATATAATCACATTTCATCAACATTTTTCAATAACACAGGAGAGAGAGAATTGCAGTCGTGTCGTGGTTTATTTGAAAGCCATAAAATAAAACGATACAAAGGAAAAACAATCATACAAATCAAAATGCTTCGATTGCTCTGGTCCAGCCGCTGCCTGTTAACAGTGTATGTTTTAAACAAATTGTTTGAGCGGCGAATATTTGCTCAAGGTCCGTCTGCTGCCAACTCACAAACTCAGATAGTCCACCTGAACCCAACACTGAGATCAGGTTGGAGATGTTCGTGCTGTCCAACTGGTCCGAGTCTGAATGTGAATCATCGTCAGTCCTCATCCTTTTACATGGCACTGGCCCAAAGTCTGGCAGATAAAACTCTGGATCAACAATATGATAACTTGTGTCCATCTTTCGCTTTTTACTGTAGCACTGCGCGCCCTGCGGCTGTTTTGACTGCGCGCAACAGTCTGAGTGGAAGTATCCATTCGTGACAGTAGTCACCACATGCGTGTCCAAGTCCAGGACAGTCTTTTGGTTGGCCTGTGCGTTTGGGATAGGTAACTCCCAGGAGGATTTGTCTGCACAACTCCAACAGGCTTCCGAAACCATGAGGTCAGAGTCACTTGGTGAAACCATTGCGCAGGCAGATGCGTCTTGGTGCGCCACCTCTGCAGGCTGGCCGATGGGCTGGTGCGCTCCGCAGTGCCAAGTGTCCGACTCAACCCCAGTAAAGTTGCAGTAGAAGTCATCGGCCAACTCCGTTAAGCTCCCAGTCAATTCGAGGTATTCTTGCCTTTCGCGGACTGCAGCTACATCCTCATACTGGTGCGTCCTCTGCGTTTGCGACAAGTTTTTGCTCATGTAAAACTGCCTGGCGTTTCTCAGAACGTACGTTACCAGTAAGTTCTTGTGGAGCTTGATGCCTCCTCTCTGCGTCCTGGAGCTTTGGATTTTCCTCAAAGAAATGGAGATCAGATTCTGTGCGTCAAATGCACACTCCATCCTCAACCGGGCCACCCTTTCTTTCCTCTCAGTCTCTCAAAACGTTTGTCTCCTAACTGAAGAAATATGTATGTCTTTAGTTGAGATTCCTACTCGATTCGTGTAGACTGTGTCCATAGCGCTCCATGTCTTCCCAGTAAGGGCATGGATTTGCAACTCTCATCTTTCCTTGCCACGCCCTCACGTAGACATTGTCCAATGGGAGGGAGGCGGTGCTTCTGTTATACGCAAATATCACTACTAGCCTCATTCAGAATGCACGTAGGAGCAGGCATGCTGCATTTCACTAAATGTGTCCGGAGCTTTTTAAATCTCAGTGCGGACAAAAATCCTCAAAATTATTAGTCTGTGTACAAAAGTACAATAGAACAGAATAGAACATCCAAGAGAGTATTAGACTAAAACAGAATAGAAGATACCAGAGAGTAATAGAACATACTAGAAAGTAATAGAATAGAATAGAACAGAATAGAAAGAGTGGAGTAGAATAGAATAGAATAGAATAGAATAGAATAGAATAGAACATACTACAGAGCAATAGAATAGAACATACTAGGGAGTAATAGACTAAAACAGAATAGAAGATATTAGAGAGTAATAGGATAGAACAGAATAGAAAGAGTGGAGTAGAATAGGATAGAAGAGAACATACTATAGTGTAACAGAATAGAACATACAAAAGAGCAACCAAATATTATTGAATATAATAGTAGTAGTATAATAATAGTAGTGATATCATAGAATAGGATAGAATAGAATAGAACATACAGTAGTAGAATGTAATAGAACTGAAAAAGAATTGTAAAGAGTAACAGAGTAGATCAGAGTTGAATAAACAGAATAGAAAGAGAGGCGTAGAATAGAATACAGAGGTTAGTGGAGTAATTACAATAGAATAGAATGTAGTAGAGAGTGACAGCATAGAATAGAATGGAATAGAATATAGTAAAGAGTAACATAATGGAGCATACTAGAGAGTAACAGAATAGATAGATAGAGAATAGTAAACACAGTAGTAGAGAGTAATAGAACAGAATAGAACATACAGGAGAGTAACAGAATAGAATAGAATAGAATATAGTAGAAATTAGAAGAATGGAATGGAATTCAGCTGAATTGAATCGAGTATAGTAGAGAGCAAAAGAGCAGAACAGGATAGAACAGAATATAGTACAGAGTAGTAGAATAGAACAAAATATAACATAGTAGAGAGTAATAGAATAAAATAGAATAGAGAGTAATACAATACAACAGAATATCAGACTTATGAATAGAGCTCTTTCTGTACAAGTAAATGCAATTCAGACATCTTGCCAGAACCAAAAATGGCAGAAAGACAAAATAAAATATGTCGGCAACACAATCTTAAAACTAGAGGGATAGTAGAGTGTAGACAATGGAGAATCAAGAAACCAGAGTAAATGCAAACTAAAAAGGAAAGTTTGTATCACACATTTGAAAATGTCAACATTTTCCACTTTCCTCAGATCCTCTGGATGACTGTTCCATGAAGAGCCATAGCTTCTGAATGCAGCCTCACTGAGAAGCATAAACCCTAACCCCAAACTGAAGAGGGCAATAATATTCGCTTTAGCATACCATACTATACCATACTACACTACACTATACTACACTATACTACACTATACTATACTATACTATACTATAATAGCCTACCATACTATACTATACTAAATTATACTATACTATACTATACTATACTACACTACACTATGCGATACTATACTGTACTATACTATACAATACTATAATATATTATACTATGCTATAATATATTGTACTATAATAGCCTACCATACTATACTATACTAAATTATACTATACTATACTATACTATACTACACCATGCAATACTATACTGTACTATACTATAAGATACTATACCATATTATACTATGCTATAATATATTGTACTATAATAGCCTACCATACTCTACTGTACTAAATTATACTATACTATACTATACTATACTACACTATACGATACTATACTATATTATACTATGCTATAATATATTGTACTATAATAGCCTACCATACTATACTTAATTATACTATACTATACTATACTATATTATACTATAATAGCCTACCATACTATACAATACTGTACTATATTATACTATGCTATGCAAGACTATACTATACTATACTATACTATACTACACTATACGATACTATATTGTACTATACAAAACTACATTGTACTATACTACGCTATACAACACTATACCATACTATACTAGGTTCCACAGATATTTCCTCAAAAGCCAAATTAAACATACTCATATATACGTAGAGTACATAGGTTTAACGCACATATGCACACACTGAGTAAATTATGAATGTACTGTCTGAACCTGACAATGATGTCATTAGGACTGCCTCTGATAATAGAAATATTGTCACCACACCCAGATGTGTGAGGTAAAAAGCTCTCTGTAGAGAGATTATCTGTCATCCGTGCTCCACATCTGTTTGTGTGTACACACGCAGATGGCTGACATCACACTGAACACCTGGATATGACTTTGATTTCCTGCCAAATACGTGAATCAGGAGGACAGCCACTATTATGGTTATCATGCTCTGATAATAGTGTAAATTGGAGTCTAACATGTGTGCTCTCTCTGGAATATAGTTTAAAAGGCAGAGAGACAACTGATATCATGTTTCATAGTACAGTGTGCTCGTGTATGGCATAGCATTGTATTTTATGGTATGGTGCAGTAATTTGTAGTATAGTATAGAACAGTATGGTGGTACTGAATAGATTACTTTAATTTCATTTCAAGTATCTTTAATGGTATTAAGCAAGGACGGGAAGTTAAAGATGATGGCAACACAATGTAATGATGTTCTGATGACCTGGCTTTCTCCATGCTGTTATACAGTGTTCTCATACTACTACCTCTTTGTCCGAGTCACACTGAAACAAAGATTCTTGATTATTAGCAGTGCCTCAATTCAGTGTGTATAGGTTATAGGTTTGGTAGAGGACATAGTGTAGTATAGCATAGAACATTATATGGCATAGTATATGACAAAATATATCTTTGGAAGATGGCTAAACACATTTTTAATTGTTATTAACAGTTTGAATAGAAAACTAAATACTCAGGTGAAATGTTACCTTTAGAGCAAAAAGGATGCAAGTGCAATTAATACAGTTTTGTATAGCATGTTTTGTGTTGCATTATGGGTGCATAAATGGTAATGCTGGTGAGATGTGAGTGGGGAAAAAAAGGGGGGTAGGTGCCAAAATGTCACACTGGAAAAAAAAAAAACTGTGACGAACATTTTATTGAGCATCACTGGAGAGAAACCACAACCTACAATCTGTAAGAGACAGAACCAAAGGTCAGACCAAATGTCAAATGGACCTGGTATCAGTTTTGAAGATGCTGCTACACTTGCACACATTCGTGTGAGTAATCTGAGCTAGCTCATATGACAGTGGAGGCTTTGCTGATTACATGTAAAAAGACAGAATTATTGTTATATAGTATTATTGGAAAGAATAAGGGTATTCATTTGCCCAGTCTTTTATTACTATTGATACAGATCACATGAACCACTCAGTGTGCATAAAAACATTCATTGCAGAGAAATTGACATTTTAAGGTTAAATTGTGTTGAAAATTGCTCTGTTTTATGTAATCTGAAATCATAAATGCAAATAACAATAATAAACATGCTTACTCTCTGGACATTTTTAATAAACTGCAAACTTTTATTGTCCATTAACTAAAACATATTATTATGCCTTTGGCACATAGACAATACACACTTATAAATGGCAAAAAACTACATTTCAGATACACTACCTGTCATTGCTGATCTTTAAACTGTCTTTGAACACTAAATGTTCATACTCGTTTCTTGTAACATCAGATTTATTGATATTGATTCTCAATCTCTGAAACAAATATGGGCATGGCAACTCTATCATACCTTTAATGTTAAATCAGATACTGCTTATTTATATAGTGTAGAAGAGTATCGTATGGGTAGTATACTGCAGTATATCTACAGTATCATGGTCAAGCTGAACGTCCTGAATAAAATTTGATGTTTGCACATAAAACCTGAGGGAGATTAAACATTAAACGTGATGTTCTGTAATTTGCCAGTGGTTTGCTCTTATTTATTTATTTTCTCTCCATACTGCTGCATTCCAATCCCATTACCACTGACACCAGATGAAGCCGAAACTAAGACTGATTTCAACTTCTAGATAGATAAACAGTCTTTATTGTTCCAGATGCAGATTTGTTTTCACAGCCTGTACATATTCCACAAAGAAACACACAGATATACACAATACATGAAATATACACTTCTATTTTTTAGTAAGTATAATGTAGTACAGTACAATTTAGATAATATAGTTATATCAGGAATGATCACAAAACTACCTTGTACATCACGACAGTTCTGTAATAAATCCATATTTTAGCTTGTTTCTGTTTTTTTTGCTTCCGATTTCTAAATGATGTGGACAAAATATTAGAAACACCCTCCATATAGTGTAGTTTAATACAGCATCACCACAAATTACAGCTTTGAAAACATAATACAGAGTTGAGTTAACACACAGACAACTAAAGTATAAATCTCAACAAAAGCTGAAAGTAAGGTAGGCATTGGAATTAAATCATACAAGTGTTTCTATTTTTCTGGTCACTACATGCAGTATTATTGGTGATGCAGTACAGTATAGTGCAGCGTTTTAATTGATGAATGAATACGTTGTCTGAATTTGTAAACCTTACCCAAACAACATCTTGTTGGAGGCCGATACTCAGGGTTCCAAGGGAATATTTGCTGTGCATTTTTGATGAATAAAGAAAAAAACTCTGTAACAAAGACATACTAAATTCACACATTTTGTTTTAAGAAGAGAGAACTCTTTCTTTTTCTCCACCTCATAGGAACCACACACGCAACTGACAAAGAGAAAGCCTCTTATAATTTTGAAGCATTTTTAGGTTTATGGTTTATATACGACCTTAATTTGTGCATAAATGGAAAACCCATTTTCCAGATTTTAGGACAACAAACTGCACCTCTCATTCCCGTTTTCTTTGAGTTTTGTAAACATGTGGAAAAATACAACTGAACTTGAACAATAAATGCATCTGATAATTCCAAGTTAAATAATTAATGTGTTATGAGCTGCAACAAACAAAATATTAATGCTGGAAGATGCCGATTTGATAAGCAACTTACATGTTCACATCTAAACAATTTTTACTCTTAAACTATGTTTCTGCATTGGTATTCAACTTAAATATTACACGGTATAGTTACTTTATACTACTTGTATTAATAAAGGATTTTAGGTACATTTGTATTTGCTAGAACTCCTAGACAAGGGACTCAGCCCCGCCCATAACCAACTCCTTCTTAACTCCAAAAAAATGGAAAAGAAGAGTTGTAAAAATTGTACTTCCACTACTTTTCTTATTAATAAATCTATAGTTCTTGAGTTGGTGGATGAGTCCAAACAGAAAAGAATCACTGCTAAACAAAGAGAATTCAGTCTTTCCATAGTGCGTCCTCTTAAACACTGCGCTGAGATATGCAGCTCTGTAAAAGATGCACACAATTACTTCAGAGGCGGGGTGCTTTATTTACATATGCAATATGCATAAGCAAGGTTACTGTGAGGGTGAAATAACCGCGAGATAGAAGGAGAGAAAGAAGGAGGGGTTTGGTATGAGTGCGAGATGTGTGTATGTGTACGTGTTTGTGTGTGTGCTGGTGATGGAGAGAGGGGGTAGGGGGTGGGGGGTGGGCAGAAAATTGGTGTTATCAATATTTAACCAACCCTTCCAGCATATTTATGGCAGACAATAGAGCAGACCTGCAACTGTCTCATGTGAGTGGAAGTGTATTTATTACAGACTGAAATAGAGGCTGTAAATAGGATGTTCATTGATATATCCCCGCCATACTTGCCTGGAACCAGTGAAGAGCCCGCCACTTGGTACACCACTCTAACAGTTGATTCTTACCAAAATAAACTATTAACATATCTACTAATTGCACGTCACACGTCCGTGAGTGCATCACAAATATTCATTAAGGAGATATTTCTACATGTGGCGAGCAGATGTATGTAAAAAAAAGCTATGAAAAGAGGGAGAAGAAATAAAATGTCTGGAGCTTTTTTTTTTCACAAACCCATGGCCTCTCAGAAAATGTTTCCATGTGTTGTGTCTGAGCACACTGAGAGCGAAGAAGGAAAACATTCTCTCCTCCAAACCACATGCAACAGATTCTTTCTGAAGCCAAATAAATCAACCCTGTGTTTCAGATCATGTGACACTTTTTGTGCTTTGTGTTATTCCCAACATATCCTGTTTCACCC
>NTHP01000004.1:3830391-3845999 GCA_003416845.1 Oplegnathus fasciatus | reverse complement strand
AAAAAAAAAGAGGAAAGGGGCCCTTAAATTCATCTGAATTTAAACATAAGCATTAAGAATGCTTGGTAAAACTTTCCACGCCAGCAGCCACTGCAGCTACATTATGTCACAGTGAAACCATGTCAAAACATCTTCAGGCACACTCTTCCTGTCGTGTTGTAGCATTTTATTCCTGCGTCTTTATATTTAGCCTTCACTCCACTGATGTTTGGTGTATGAACACAACCATGAGGTAAATATGTAGCACCAATTATTCCCCTATAACAGGTAGCCAGTGAGTTTAAGAGTCACATTCGGCGCTGCACTGCCACTACCTGGCCAGTTACAAGCAGTAAGCTGTTGACAAACATAACATACTGTCAATCTGCTATTACAGGATATGATCAGGACACTGTTGGTGTGAGACACACGGCTGTTTAATTGGTCCACCGTCATGTTAAGTGAGAAGATGCACAAATTCCACAATACACCGCCATCATGTTGAGGAGATAAAATATAGATGGAGCCTACTGCGCTGGAACAACTTTAATAGGCTGCACTGTGAATAACTAAATCTTTGACCCTGACATCTGAGCTGCTTTTGAGACGCAAGAGCAACACTGCCATCTGGTGGCTTTTATTTTGAATTGCGACTTCCTTTGCACATTAATAGGGTTCACTCAACTGTACAGCAGTTTAATCATAACGGTGAAAACTTAGTTACAACTCAAAGGCTAATTTGTACAGACATAACTGTGTGTCTTAAAGTAAACATACACTCATTTGCCTGTGAATTTGGCACAGACGACACACAATAAGATTTCAACAAGGCATCAATGGTTTGTTAGGTTTAAGTGTATTTATGCACAAATGCTCAGACATTTTATAGAAATTATTACAGGCCTGTTCAGTCTTTCAATTTAGATTGTAGTTAGGGCAAAAACTAGCCAGTAGCTTATATCGTCAGGGCTGGCTGTGTTGGGGCTTGAAGCAGTCCCAGCCAGGCTTTGGTGTATACGTGTGCTCAGGAAGGAGAAAGTCTTTCAGTCTGTCTGGTAATGGCAAGGCTTTGACTCTGTCTTCCAGGGGCCAAGGCTGTAGGTGGCTCCTTATGAATGCCCTACAAAGGCATCGCAGAGCAGGAGGGCTGGCTTCATGCTCTACTACGCGGCTGTGCAGGTCTACCAGAGCCTGAGCATAGGGGTGAGGGTCCTGACCGGGCACAGGGAGCTCCAGCCTGGGAGGCAGATGCAGCGTGAGGACATCCACCCTCGCTAAGTCGAGCAACACCTCAGCTTGCTCCAGGAGCTCAGAGGCGTGACTTTGATCAGAGCACTGCTGCAGGGCTGTTTGGAGCCGCTGGAAAAGGAGGTTGTAACCTGACCAACAGGAGTCACCGTGATACGAGCACACCAGAGAGGCTCCGCTCTGGATTAACAGCACAGCCAGAGGGAAGAGCAGGTCAAAATGCTCCAGACTCGTCTGCGTCAGGGAGGGCTCGCCGTCGTCATTCAGACAGCAGCTGGGGTCCACACCGTGAGCCAGCAGTAGCTGTGTGGTTTTCAAGCAGAAGTTACCGATCTCAGCAGCGTCCTCCGCATTGGCCTCCAGAGCCTCCTTAACCAGAAACACCAACGAGGACTCAACTGTTTCACCGTCCACAGTAGCAGCATTAACGTCAGCACCTGCAGTGAAGAAAGCATCACTCACACCTTTGTGATCAAAGCTAAACAGTGGACTACTGGTATGTGCACATTAGAGCACATGTGCCTTATGTAATTAAAATAATTAGGGATGTCCTGATGGAGTTTTTTTGCCCCCAATCCCGATCCGAGTCATTTAATATTGAGTATCTGCCAATACCGAGTCCCGATCCGATACTTCTATTTTCCTATATAATACAGTGGCACAGTGCACACTTCAAGTACATTAAAGTTATTAAAATAAATCCAATGCATATGTTTGACAATTGCATAGCTCTGCAATGCATTAAGAAAAAAATTGCCCGCATCCAAGCTGTTCTTTAAAGGGGCTGTATGTAACAATTTACATGTATTAAGTGTTTTTTAATCATTTTTTGTTGCCAATGTGTGAACAGATTGCAACATATCTTAAAAAATTAGACCTTCCCCGACTTTCTCGGTTTACTGTAACACCCTGTGGACTGATTTCTATGTAAAGGACTCGGGACGGTTTTGCATGCTCCCGAGTGCCTTTCCTCTCTTCAGCTCCGCTACAGCGCTAACAGTGTGCAACACTAGCTAATGTTAGCTTTATGATGCTACTTCATATTTATACAGAATTTAGATGACGTTATTTTGAGTGTTGATGGAGCAGCTACAATGTTACCATAGCCCTGATTGATCCGAACTCCATTCAGAAAACAAGAATTTTAAAAGTTGTTTGTTTGTCATATTGCAGACAGACCTGACAAAGCATGAATTCAGACTTTTTACCTATTGGTATCATGATGTAATTATTTTGGCATCCTTTTGATCTGTTTATCACAATCAAATCACAGCAAAATCTGTTTATTTTTGAGTCTGCTAAGCTAACGTCAACAAACGAACGGCACACACCACAACACAGACTCACAACTTGACACAGGCAACACATCTTATTTATAATATTCTGTCTGGTTCACTCACCGTTAGCGTTTTCATCCAGCTAATGTAGCTCTGCTGACGTTGCTGAGCCTCTTAGTGAAAACTAGACAAACAGCCATTGATAAAGCTGGCTAGCAAGCTATCAACATTTTTTTAACAACTTTATTGAAGGGCAAGCTATCAACATGACGCCTGTCAATCACGTTCAGTCTCGTATGCGTCACGTCACTGTTTTGGCCGATGCTGGCTCGCACCTACAGAGTGCGAGTACATGTGCGAACGCCAGCAACAGGATGCTGACTGCAGTTGACTTAACGGCCACTGGTGTCATTGTTAACAAGCATTTTCTGAATGTTACATACAGCCTCTTTAAGGTTTTTGTTGTTGTTGTTGTTTTTTTTTTTACAAAATAACATAGTAAAAAATGACAAACCCTCTCTGTAATCTTTTTGGCCTTGTCACTGTCTCGAGAGAATTTCTTTCCGTATCCTCCAGCGTTTGTTGCTTCGGTGCAACCTTTGCCTGAGTTACCTGAATGAACTGTATTCTGTTGAGTGTTTATTTTCGCCGCGGGCGGGGCTCAGCCCCTGCCCTTTTTCAACGGGCGCCGCCGATAATTTGTCTTTGAAAGAATACAAGATGAGTGGACACAATCAATAAAAGCTAGCTACTACTTAGCAAGGTAGCTACCAGCCATAGCTAACGTTACAGTCTACTGTTGAGCGTGGCTGGCGAGTGTACACGCGCAGACCCTCAGCTGTAGTATGAATGGAACCGTGCGCCCGTCCGTAAGTCAGCGGATGTGGAAAGACACAGACACATGGAGCTCAGCAGATTGGAGGAGAGACGGAGAGCTGACAACAGCTGCACTCGTTGCGTTGTTGTGCATGAAAGCTTCGCGAGTAAAAACACCCATGTGTCAGCTGACGTAAAACAAAGGATCGGGCTTAGGTTCGTGCTCGTGCCGATACCGATTAGTTAAAAATGCCCTGATCGGCCCCGATACAGAGTCTCTGAGATCAGATCGGGACATCCCTAGAAATAAAAAATAATGAGCACATTTGTCAATAGACAATATTTATCAATGACTCTTTTGACAACTGATTAATTGTTTGTCACTTGGATTAAAAGAAAAAAAAAAAGAATGGTACAAATCGAAGACGTAGAGAGTGAGATATCCTGACTTTTGGTCCCCAGTTTGGCTCAAGCTCTAAAAACACTGGATCCCCATAATGCAACTCGATAGCATCTTTCATTAGACCGTCTCTGGCTGGTAAATGTCGACATCTTTCAACTCCACAGCCCCAGTTTGCAATGCAGGCTTTCAGTTATAAATTTGAAGTCTCTAGCCGAGATACGCAAGGTGACATCACTGTGACATCATCAGGGTTTTCTCAAACTGGACAAAGCTCCTCCAGAGCCACAGAACACATTATGCAACTGTTTTCACAGGCGTATTGATTCTCAGCATGACAAGAAAACAGATCTTCGTGTGTAAATCGATGGAGTGCAATTTCTGCACCAAACAAGAGTTAGCAACTTTTGTCCAGCTCTGAGTTTAATATGGTTTAAGTCTTTTTTTTCATGATTTATTGATAAGAAACTTTGTTCAGAGAATTTCTTCTTACTTCCCAAGACTACAAACTGACAATACAGTTTAAATGATCATACACTGCCAACTACCAATCGGCAGGAAGCTAGTATCCCAATCTGTGTCCCTCTTCTCAGATTGTTCCATACTCACTACTGACCATCTTAAACCGGCATACTCACAGAAATTAATTCTTATTCAACTAAATTAAAACAAATGAATTATTTTTCCTCTGACAGAATACTTGGACAATATCTTCCATTGGTTTTCTGATATTATTGACAGAAAGATGCACGTGTATGACAAACTGGTTCTTTGTGGCTGCTGTGAGAGGCTGCTTTGCTGTTGCCTTTTAATGTACAGTAGACGGTTATGTCGGTCACAGCCAAGAGACTTCTCTTGAAGAATTGGAAATCTGTCTCTCCACTTTTCCTAAAACAGTGGTTTAGTGAAATGACTTTTGAGAAAATTCCCTGTAAAAATAAAAAACAAAAAATGATGAGATCTGAGGACCGTTTTTGAGCTTTAAACCCTAACAATGCATGTGATAGTATGCAACTTTCCTGCATGTGACTTTGTTTTTTTTAAGGCATATGAACGTCATTGGCTTGTATTCAAATATTCAGGTTTCTGTGTGGCTTTTTTGGGACAGGTGACACTGGCTGTAAATACCCAAAAAGACAAGACCATGAAGCAAAGTCTACATAAGGGCCCCCCTGTAGTCATACTGTACATGAAACTATAATTACACTAAGGAGTTTGATGACACTATTATACTTTGATTCCTAAACATCCTGAAGTTAAAAATCTTGTCAGTCAGCCACTTCACGCCTGGATCACAGGATTGGTTCTGCACCATTTTCAGTTGCGTTAATAACCTTATGTGCATGTTTCAGACTGACAACCACTGACAGTTTGATCTCAAATTGCATACAGGTGGACAGGTGCGCATACTGACACAAGTTTCTGAATGTAGCGGTTTGACCTTGATCCTGTTTGAGAAGGTATATGAATGACCAAAAGCGGACAAGAAGGCAAAGAGGGGATGAAGGGCGTTTTACAGTCAGTACCTCTCTGAAGTAGAAGCTTGATGTTCTCCGTGTTGTGCACAGTGAGTCCATCGCTGCTTGCCAAGGCATGGAGCAGAGGTGTTTTTCCTTCGGAGACGAGACAAAAGCAATCCGTTTTCAGAATGAAAGAATGAGTGAAAGAATGAATATTTTTGAATTAGGCTGGACAATGTAAATTCACCATGTTTATCCCTTGCATTCACATCAGTGCCCAGGTCCAGCAGGGTGAGCAGGCAGGGGAGCCTCTCCGACTCCTCACTGGCAAGATCCAAAGGACTGCTCTCATGGATCTACCAAGTAACATTTATATTATTTACATAAAATGCAACGACAGAGGGGATACCATGAGAACAAGAGAGGGCATAAATACAAGTTAGACAGCTGCCTCACCCTGTCTCTCTTTTCAACGTCCGCTCCGTGACTGACCAGCAGCCTCACCATGTTTGGCCTGTTCCTCAAAACTGCTATATGCAGAGGATTGTAGTAAGACACTGGGTCTGGAGAGAAGAAACAAAAATTCTGATAATTTTAACTGAATCTTTATCATGAAGATGAAACATAAAATCAGACAGATGAAGATTTCTGACAATACTAAAATTTTCTTTAAATGCGTCTGGGCAAAGCTACACAACCTACTGTATAATGCTGGCAGCGGTAGCCAAGACCCCCGGTGGCCCTAACCCAAAGCAAAGCGTCTTGAGAAAACACAAGCTAACTGAGAAAATACAATACAGAAATGTTTCGGGGATGCAAATGACATGCTGTTGAATGGTGTCTTCTGTATTTACCAAGTGTCTCAGATGCAGCATATATGTTGACAAACTGGTGAATGTTTGCCAGTGTTTTCTCAAGCTGTGGTGTGTTGGGCTCTCTCACACCCTGTAGCTGGCAGCAAACCAGTGTAAAAGCAGATAATAAACCTAAGCTATATCTTTGTTTTACATGTAACAGAACTGTACCTGTGCCTGGCTGTGGTTTCCCAGTGGCACGGGAACTGATTGTTACAGCATGTTTATATACTGCTGACAAATTCTCTGTTACGTACACATTACGACTAGTAACTATCATAACAACATATGCTCATGCTTCAGCGCAGTGCCTGTCTGGCAGCTGGCACAAGCTAGCATATCCTTACATATGAAGGCAAAGGATGGCAAATACTTGAAAAAAAAAATACAGAAACTTCCAACATTTTAGCATGCTATGTGGGAGCATTTGTCAGTGTTAACTTTCTGGAAGGAGGTATTCAAGAAATGTTGAGATGAATGAAGCAGCCTCTGCCAGGATCCCCTAATTATGTCCCTGGGGAAAGACATTTTTACTACCACCAGAGGTCACCACAGCGGAGCTTTGCTGAGCCATGGCAGGTTTCATCAGTGCAGCAAGACATACTGCACTTCCCACTGTAATTTGCAGTGCAGCGAGACTTATTCCCTTGAATGTATATATGGATGCCAACTTACTCAATTTACAAATGCTGTTCCTCGAGTAAAAAGTGGCAGATCCACTCATTTTGTGAAGAACAATCTGTCATTAAATTTTCTTTATGAGTTCACAGTACAAATTGTTGTGCATTTGGACGATCACACATTAAAATTGAAGCAAGATGGAAGCTCGAAGGCTAGCAAAATATATATTTCCCTTTGGGAAAAAAAAACCTTATTACAGGTTTGAAGTTGTTAAATATGAAATCAACTCCAAAGTGTGATTATCCCTCAACTTGTCAAATCAAGGTCTATTACTGGAAATGATACACCTGTTATACAAACAAGTCCTAGATATAGGGGATGTGTGCCCGAATAAAACCACTAATTATTTATCAAAATTGAGACAAATGCGATTTTAGTGATTATACTGCACTTAATTTGCCAAGAGGATAACATTGGTCTAAAATAATTAACACTGATCGCTCAAATGAGCATGAAACTGACAGAAATGCTACTCTATGCATGATGCACTGTAGACAAGTGGGACTGAGTGCAATAGCTGGAGTATCCAATATTAGTGGACTTGTTACTACTACTACTACTACTATTTGCTACTCCTATTTTAGGAACTTGGTAATTATACTAAAAGTGTGTATGATGTATTTAAAGCCACAAATTATTTCTCACCTTCAAAGTTCAGATCGGCTCCATAGCGTAGAAGGATTTCAGCTGCGTACACCAGTCCCCGCTCTGCCACCTTAAACAGAGCATAGCTGATGCCTTCTACAAACACTTCTGACTGGGACTCCCGCTGCAGAAGCTCCTCTAGAGAGCCAGACTCCTCCTCGGGGCTTCTGACTCTGAGCACAAGAGCAGAAAATAGCACTGTTTCATTCAAACTGTATGAAATGCCACAAGGGTTTCTATCAAATGCATTCTGTACTAGTAGCGGCTATGACACTATAGCTTGAGTAACAGACAATTGAACATTAAAACTGAGCTGCGTTCTCCACTTATGGATCAGAAATGAGGAAATGTTAGTTTTGTCGTTGTCAATTATGAAATAAAAATTACTTTAGCAAAACTTTTATTCCCTTTGTTACAAAAAATGCTTATTAAAGTTGCAGTCAACTGCAAAACATACTGGCATTACATTCTGCACACAACTAAATAATCAATCAAACACTACTGTGGCTTTAGCATAATTACCTGTCCTCGTGACTAGCCTCTCCTTCCTCCAGGCCAACAACACACATGACAGCATCCACCAGCGGCTGGTACTCATAGATGATCCGTCGAAACCCATGGAGGAAAGGCATGGCTCCTCCGCTCTTCACTGCACGGCTCGTATGTCAACACCTACAACACAAAACAAGTGTGTAAGTTATGGACAGAGTCAATGTCAATGTCAGAAAAAAAGTCACATCAGGTGCTTCGCTTCAGATCAACTAGCTTGACGTTATCTCCCGAGTTCAGCTGACAAATGTCTGTAGAAAATGGGTGGTCACGCTAATTTGCTAACGTAGACGCTTTACAGAGTATTATATTATCCTAACTTATTTAATTAATGTCACATCTGCTCACACGACCAAGAGCTACTTTATTATTAACGTTAGTTACCGTTACATTTAGCTAGCTAACTTTCGACTACTGTATTTATGTTCTAAGAAAAAAGTTATATTGTTAGCTAGCAGGTAAATGTTAAACGTCCCGTCAACGCTAGCATCGCTGGCTAAATGTATTATTATTCACCCATTTACATGTTAAATTATGAATTAAAGTGTTTGATAGAAAATAGTTAAACAAGTCAAGTTAATAGAAACTCACTCAGACACTCACGCTAGTCGTTTTCCTTCAAAACAGGAAGCTCCCACCACGCCCACATCAGTCCGACGGTGTTTTCATTCCCCTTTAAAGCACAAAGGGAACGAAGGTTCCCCTTTACGCCCAGTCCTGGAGCAATGGCTAAATACAGACGGGGGACAAATTAACGGAAACAGCTGAATAAAAGAGTGGAGAAACATATCAAATGCAGATGCTTTCGTGCACCTGGGCTCACTGAATGGTTTGGTGAGTATGATAATGATGTGAATAAAATGCTGCGGCCTTTACAGTCACCAGATCTCAACCCAATTGAACACCTATGGAAGATTTTGGACCAACGTGTAAGACAGTGCTCTCCACCCCATCTCCATAACACCAAATGATATAATATAAACTTTCTTCTTCAAATCTATTTAGTGACTGTTTCTGATGCTGTATGTCCTTTTGTTATGTCTGGCTATGTTTGATTTTCTTTCTAACTGCTGTCTCTCTTGCTAAAGAGATCTTGATCTCAGTGAGATTACNTAAAGGTTGTTTATATAAATGAGGGAATATCTTGTGGAGGAATGGTGTTCATCCCTCCAACAGAGTTCCACAGACTTGGCAAGGAGCACTGAAGCTCTTCTGGAGGCATTTGGTGGCCTGACTCCATACTAAGACAATTCATGTCGGTTTTTCCTTTAATTTGTCACCCATCTGTATAGTAGTAGTTTCTCACTGACTGTTGAGCTCACTGGGTTGTCTGTAGTTTTTCTTTTCAAAATGTATTTATTTGTATCTGGGGGGCATATCCTGTGTAAAATACTGTAACAGTTACTTTGTAATTGTACTTATAAGTCACAATAACATGAATATGTACTCAGTACTAGTTGCTGTGGGCGGGTTGAGTGTCCTAAAATGATGGTGCTCACCTGTGGGGCTTACATTACAGTTTTTTCTCCATTGTATACACACAAAAATGGAACTATGCACACAATTCTGAAAACTTGAAGCTCATTTATCAACAGCAAGACTCCCAGACTCCTAACCTCTCAGCACAATCTCATTGTTTTCACTCAAATAGAAATTCTAAATCACATTTTTGCAAAAGTCTAAGCGCAGATTGCATCATTTAGCACTCTTTGTTCACCTGGAAAACACTGGCCTTCAAAACCCTATACCCTAATTTCCAATTTCCAATTTCATTCACGTCTCACCTGTTCAAACTCAATTGGCAAAACCCTCCAATCACGTGTCAGAGCATAAAACAGAAACACGTAGATCAGTTTGTATTCTGATTTTATCTTTACATCCCCAGAACAATAGTTTAAACATTTTCTTACTGTAGTGTTTCTTATTTTACTTATCAGTGCAATTACTGTGAGTTTTGCCAAAATAGGCAACATTTGTGTATTCCCAGAACTCTAACAATGTTGCAGTATCAACTGTAAGTTTACAGTATGACTCTGGGAAGCTGGGTTGTGAGTTTAGCCCAATTGGAACTCATTGGATAGACAAATGTGCATTGTGTCCTATGCTAATACAATGATTGTGTGAATGCAATATTTATATGATATATTCACAGTTTTGTATTACAGAATGGCAACAGTCTTTATACTGTATGTACCATAAAATTGAAACCTATTTGGGGACAAAAAAAACCCCCAAACTTTACAGTAAAAAAGGGAGAAAAAGGATATGTAATTTGAATATGGAATATGGAAATTTGAATATGTAACAGGGCCTCATGAAGCCCGAACATATACAGTATAAACAGTATAAACAGTATTTTGATGGTAGTGTTTTAAATTTATCACACTAGTGTTTAATTATAGAGATATTCATACGATAGCTGTGTGTATCATTTTAGTGGAAGGAATCCGTTTCAAGAAGAGAGAACATGGTTTTGAGTGCAGTGTTTGTGGTGTTTTGACAAAACTCTTTTCAGTTTGGTGTTTAGAGTTTTGAGAAATTGAGCTATAGTTTCAGGAAACGTGTTTAAACGAAAAACTGAAATATGACACATGAAAAATTCAACAGCATCTGGCAGATAGCACAAAATATTGGACCCAAGGCATATTGTCACCTACACCATTACAAGTGTGGTGATAAGCTTTGATAAGTATAAAAGGTTTACCCAGGAAACAGCAATGGCTTGAAAAAAACATTCCCCTCTAAACAGACATCCCAATTGTAAACTGTGAACATATGTCGGACAAAATGAAAGTCCCCTGTTAATAATTAAGCAAGTTTATCAAGTTTTATCATTAAAAACTGTTTTTTTCTGTACAAGACAATGTGTTAAGTGACTATAAATGTCAAATTTCACAGATCATGATTCACAATACACTTTTTGTATCAACCATAATAACAATTATGTCAATTTCGTCCAGAGATCAAGTCAGTGATTACCATTTGGCATTTTTAGTTTGATGTTCTTACTGAAGAAATGTGACCAACAAAATATTTTATCACCAATGCAAATAGTTATAAAAAAATGAGTTTGTCCATATGGTACATCAGTCTAAGACAGCAGCTTTCTGAATTTTTCTCTTTTTTTGACAACTACTCCATTTTACTGACAGCATCTGGCTGCTAACAGTCGCCTTTGTCCTGTTTAGCAAACAAACCCCTGCCGTGTCTGGGTTTGGTGACAGATGGCTCGCTTTGAGAACCGTCGAGGAGTGCTCTCTTACAAAAGATGTCATTTTTAACACATCTGTGTGTCTGATTTTGAACACAACATATGTTAATGACAGTGTATTTTAACACAACATATGCTGCTGTTGACACACTGTATCATCATGTTTGGGAAAGTAATGCAAATGTCTTGCTGAGGAACATTAGTTAAACTGACAGGTCCTTTTTAAGAGTGTGAGACCACCAGTAAAAGAAATGAAATACTTTTTGTTTGAATGGTAAATTGTATGAAAACAAAGCGGACGTGTTAAATTTGGGATGTTTGGAGAGTGGGGTTTGAGCGTGAAGATAAATGCTGCCAAACCAATTGAACATTTTTGAACTGACTTCAACAAAAGGACGTTCAGTAACAAGAAAAGCAGAATATGCAGTTTCTGTTTGCAGCTGTTCTGGTGACCATAATAATAGCAATCTATATGAAGTTCATACTGTACCCACATTGTGCTAATAAGGCATGCAAACAGAGATTATGTCATGTAAAATGTATTAAAATGACATGTAATAAATAGATAAGATAGTAATAATTTTAATGGTTTGACGGCAGTGTTGTGTTGTGTGTGTATTATGTAGGCATAGTACTGTATGCTGTATGATTGCTGACCAAATAATGGTTAATTCAAACTCTGTCTTTAGGTGGCAGCAGTGCAGCACAGACCTACACACCAGGTCTCTGAGCTTGGAATCAATAATCCACATCTGTTAGTATACAGCACATGCATGAGTGCGCGGTTTTTGCACATGCATGAAAGCAAACATAACCCATCATGTAAATGTAGACATGGGCCGAAACGCAAATAAACAGCACTGGGAGAATCTGTTTAGCATACTGAGAGCTCCTCCTCTGAAGTGGAAAACAGAATGCAGTAGTTTAATCAAGGTTTGATTCATTCTAATTCTGTCACTTTCAAAACAATTATTATTTTCACATCCAAGCCACCCGATCAGTAAAGCAGCACTCCCTGAACGGATGGCAGCTCGCTCAGAATCCCTCTAATGTGGCTGAAGTCTCTTTCGCTATTTTCCAACCACACTCAATTTACCCTCGATTTTTGAGCCATGTGCTCATGAATAATGCACTTTACCTCTCCTTTTACAAATCTGCCAGTGATTAGTTCTTAAGTCTTTGTGCACACACCTGTCGGGGTTCCCCGGTGAAGCGGACAATCTCTTTTTTCCACTCTGAAGTTGATTTGTACCTTTGCCACCATGTGGTCACAAGAGCATACTGTTTCTTGTCAGACAACAGTAACAGTAGGTGAAAAGACACATCCAGTGATTGGCCCCCCTCCCGGTGCTGAGGCTTAGTATTAATGTGGGTTTTTGAGAAAGTTGAGGAACATCACTACGGCAAGGTTTGAAACTGCCTTTGCAAAGATCCTCTAAGCCACAGTTATTTGTGTTCTCTCTGAGGAAATCGAGGAAGTGCACAAGTCAATGTGACCTGATCTACTGAGCTTGTGTACTATTTTTTGTCTTTATTCCTCCTGGCCTAAAATTCAACCTCACCAACAAAAAATGAAAAGGCCCAAACATTTCACATTGGTAGAATAATTTAACCCCCCTCGTTACTGTATGTGATGAAACAACTCACTGGGATTATAGGTATCGAAGAGTAATAGTGGTAGTTAGGAACAAAGCTTTGTCAAAAATATCACCCCTTGTGCTGTTTGTCCCTTTCCTTCCGTCTAATTTTGAGCTGGATTGGAGGATGAAGGCAAAGAGGGGAAAAGAAGGAAGATAACTGCAGTTCCATTCCTATACCCCTTACGAGTAAATTGGCTCTTTATTAAATTTAGGCCCCATCTATCAATACAAAGAGCGGTATCGAAATTACTTTGTTGGCCACAAATCGTTGGCAATAGATTGAGCCTCTCTTGAAACAAGGCCATCATTTATCTGGCTCACATTTCCTCCTGAGGTGAGAGGAAGCAGGACGCTGTAGGACTTTCATTTGTTCCCCGGGTGATAGATGTGACCCCCGCCAGCTTCTGATTATGAGATTAACACAAGTAAAATAAGAATCTATTAAACATTTAGACCTGTTGGTTCCCTTCGGATTCCCTCTATTTTTATCAAATGCTATTGTCAGGGGAACTTGAGGCATGGGAGTCTCCCAGCACCGGGAGATTTACACAGCTACAAAGTACTCTGGGCTGTGCAAAGCTGTGTGGTTTGTCCCGGGAGGGTGATGCATAAAGGAGAAGTTAATTACCGTGGATACAAAGTACTTTTAAGATGTAATAAAACAGAACACACACAGAACTCTTCAGCTCCTGAAAACGCAGCCCACTCTGAGGTGAAAGGTGATAGAATACCACTGGTGAAGGTGAAGGTGGAGGCAGTGAAATGATAATAGAGTGGCAGGACATTGTGGTTTAGTTTCCCTCAGTTCCATACTGAGAGCTGGAATTATCAGACCAGCAGGTCTAGGCCTAATATCCTTTTGTGCTGGCAGCGTATTGCCGAGTGAAGATTGTGGATGGAAATAATCAGCCCTTTTAAAGGTCAGGGGAAGTTAAGCACACCCAAAGTAGACCATGACACATTCTAGCAGATAAGAAATAACTGTCTGACTAAGGAAGAATGAGGAGAGTTCACCTTGTCCCATTTATGCTATCGTGATTGCTCAACTGTCAGTCAAGTATAATGGCACATGTGCAGTCAACCCAACCACAACTATAGGCACTCTTTGCTCCAGCTTACGTATTTAAGGCAAATAGAGTAATGCATTTAAGTACTAATAGTATGGTCACTATAGCTTGATTGCATCTTTTTGTGAGTATTTCAGCACGGTAATGCTTAAAAGAAAAACATCTGTGTAATTTGCAGAGGCGATGATAGCTGTAATAACAGTCAACGTAGCAATGGCTTACTACATTAAACCTGCAATAACCTTCCATAAAACGGCGAATTTTACACTTCAGGCTTGTTTCCCTGTTTCCAGTGTTTGTGCTAAGCTAAGCTAAGTGGCTGCTCTTTGTGGCTTCGTATTAAATAGACAGATATGAGAGTTGTATCAATATTTTTATCTAGCTATTCACCAGAGTGCAAATACGTGTATTTCCTAAAATGTCAAACTATTCCTTTAACATAAAAATTTGATCATTTCTATTTACAGAGTTATTAAAGTGTTTATGTCCTGTTATAGAAAGGGACTAACATTGCTTTCAGTAGAGTTTAGGCGTCAATATAAAGGACAAATCATTTGGGACTAGTGACTTACAGCACTGTAGGCCATAGGAAGGTCACTCTTTGCCTTCCCTCTGGGCATCAGTCTTGAAAACAGAGTGACGGCCCCAGAGAGGCTGATAAGTAAATACAGTTTTAATGGGCTGTGAATGGCTGGTGGTAATCTGCGCAGGCCGAGAGTGGGCAGGGCACAGAGGGCGACGGGGCATTCTGCAGCGGTTATTATTAATGCTATCATAGATCAGATAGGCCAGGGGAGGAGAATGAAAGGTGGTGATGAATTTGGGCCTCCTGTCTACCAACTGACTGGAGGACAAGCTACTGAGGCTGGTTAAGGTCATGGATGAAGGATACCACCCTAAAGAAGACACAAGGGACGATTAATTATGTATAACATAGAGGATATATACCCCAGGGACCTACTGAAGGTCATGGGGTGACAATGGGAAACTTCAAAAACACAGCCTCTAGTGTGTTTCTACTTACCCATTTGGTATTCCTGATATCTGGATATCCCTCAAAAGATATATACTTGTATATATATATACAGTGGTGGCCAAAATTATTAGAACACTTGGCATATTTAAGAGGTTTCAGTTGTTGTTGCTAAATTGGCCATTAAAATACCCATAAAACAAATGAAATATCTACAAAGTCATCATTATGCTCTATAAACCATAGAATAGAGCCATCATAAGGACATTTAGGTCATTTTCCTTACAAAAAACAAGCTAGGCCTATTTCACTGTCAATGTCACACAATCATGTTCCTTCACAGAAGAAGCCAAATTACTTGTGTAATCATTGTCAGGTGTGATCGTGGTTAAATTGATGGTGATGCAAAAGTCTTAGGACACAGCTGTGTGATTCTTTTGAATGTACAAGGCCTATCCTGCTCATTAAGTGATTGGTAACATCAGGGTTTTGTCACTGAGGCCACACCACCAATTGATATTCATTCAAAACCTCTAGAAGTAGTCTTGAAGCACATGCTGCTGTTTGAACATGGCTAAGGTGAAGAAGGAGCTAACGAGTGAGCAACGGGTTCGAATAAAGGCCCTTTTTGATGCTGGCTGGAGCTACCAACGCATAGCCAAGGACTTGAGATGCAGTCCAAGCACTGTAAAGTACACTTTAGACCGCCATGATGCCACCAATTCACACCAGAACCGAAAGGGGAGAGGTAGAAAAAAGAAACTTTCAGACAGACAAGTGAAGCATCTCAAAATTCTCAGTCTTAAGG
>NTHP01000004.1:3776648-3820372 GCA_003416845.1 Oplegnathus fasciatus | reverse complement strand
AAAAAAAACCCCACCAGACTAAGAAGTGGATTATGTTTTTATTACTCCAATACATTAATAAAATGTCATTAGCCCGGGAGCTTTCTCTGGAAACAAAAACTGCTAAGACAGCATCCCACAATATTAGATATTTATGTAATATATCCTGCATTAAGGCTTAAACAATATGAATACATCCAAGAACTTTATTTCCTTGTTACTTTGGGTCTTCTCTGCGAGCACAAATGTGAATAAGAGAAAAAATAATCAACATTTGTGCTAAACTTTAACCAAGAATGTAAAAATCAATGTAAAATCACAGTCTTTAAAGAAGTATTTTGTATTGCAGGTATATGTTCTGTTTTTCCAGTCAGTTATAGCACAGCTTTTTATACGCTGTTCCTTAGCCGGGTATTGCCTCCTTCCTGTCAGCGGAGATGAATCCATAACTCCAATTGGTTATGCGTTTTTGATTTGAGTAATCACAGGCAGGTGGCTGGACAAAAGGCTGTCACTACATCTGAGAGAGTGGAGCTCTTGGTTGTGTGCGGAGCCGTCGCTGTCTATCAGAGGCATCAGAGCTTAATGCATTAGAGGCAATGATCTGACAGGTACATATTGTCAAGGCCCATTGACTTCTTTGTGGTGTGGCTGATTGATTGTCGAGATTATGTTAAAATGGGAGCCGTGCGCCTCTTTGTGATTCAGAGTGGTGTGCTCTTGCAGTAGAATGCTGAACAGCAGCCTTAAAACTACCATTGAATTTTAATTCTAAAATATATTAGTTTTATCCCTCGAGCAGTCCATTCTGTTTGTGAATAATCACTACTGTCTGCTGTAGCTGGAACAAGACCGAAGAGTTTGTTGTGGCCTCTCATCTGTGACAGCAAACCACAATGTACAGCTGCATGAAGAATGAGTTATGGTAGATGGAAAGGTGACTCTGACACAGCACATTTTATAATTTGAACAAAGAGCATTAGCCCAATATAAAACTCTTTTGGATATAAAAAGAAATCACTGTATGAAATCAACATATTTATTGTCAGTGAAGCAGCTCTGGGCTTTACAGTGTGACATCACAGATTAAAATTTCCGCTCTGTGGTGGCTGACTGTGACTGAGGTTTGTTTCTGTTCAAAATAATGACACTGTTATTGAATTATCAGACAAATGCATATGCTTATCTTTTGCTTTCACTAGCTTGCAGTTGCTTTATTAGTATTTTATTAATATTTCTGTGATCATATTACTTTACAGGAACAAAGTATCAGCAATACACATACACAGAGCAACAAAGCACTATCACTGTGGTAATAAAAATATGGTACAATATCAGCTGCCATCGAAGCAAATAACTTCAAATCAACTAATGTAGATGTTTTATTGAAAACAAGATAGTGACCTTTTAAAGATGTTCTCCAGAGCTAAATTATTGGATGTATTTACTTAAAGATAGAATCTCGCATGATTGCCAAATGATGCAACACAATGGTGATTGAGCCTATGGCCCACTGATGAAAGCCCTTGCATTTGCAGTATTACGACCCTGGGTGTTGGCAACGACTTTCGCGGAAAAATCACAAGCGGTGCACAGTTAGGCTTTTAACAAGGCTTTTAACGCAACAGACTCGCTCTTTAACTCACCTGTGTGTGAAGCAGCGTGCTGTTTTTTCCGGTCTCTGCTAGCGTGAGCGGTTATCATGGCCGAACAAACAAAGAAAAGGTTGATGACTACAGACGATGAAACTTGAAACTCAAACTGAAGTGAGGTCCAAATACACCTGCAATTACCAATTATCGCCATAGGTGCCACGAAAGACAATGAAATGAAAATCTCTGAGATTATAACTTTAAAGTAAAGCTTGTATTAATGGTAAAATGTAATTTAATCCAGAACATCACACACAGTCCTTGTCACATACTGTATTTTTGAAAATGTTACATGATGAGAGAACTTAAGAGTTCTATATATATGTTTACATGGACTGCAGCAATGCTGTAATCTAACCCTAACCCTAGAACCTGACCAATAAATCGGCTGGGCCGACATATTGGCCAATATTAGCTTATTGCAGATTTATTGGTATTGGTGTAACTGTAGGCCAATAAATAGTGAAATGAAAATGAAAATAAAAAGGTCTCAATTCCATAGTTTGTCCACCAAAGAGCACTGAGAAGTTTATTTTGCAGATGTAAAATGTCCCACTCCGTATGTATCGTGGTCATAATTCTTTAAATCTGCATTAATTCATTGGGGGCACTTGGGGGCAGCGGAACAAGCTGTAAACACAACACTGACATATGACATTTTAAGTTGTGTTTCAGGCCGCCAGCAAAATGTAAGCCCAATATTCACTGTCCTTTTAACTTTGTTTTTGTCTCCACACACTCATGGGGGAAATATCTGGCTCTTTAGCTGCTAAATGCTCCACTAAACAGTAAAGTTGTGGGCTGTAAAACCAAAACAATGAGCTAAAAGATGCTAAAACGCTCTATAGAGCTGAAGGGAATTGCAGTCAGTTGTGTTTGTTACTACGAGTGACCTCTTTCACATTACACATAGTCATTATCCATTGTTAATATAGAAATATTGATTCTTTCAGCTTTAATAACTGAATTTAAGGGATCCTTATCCAAAATGTTTGCTTATGTTGTGTGTTTATGTAAAAAGAAATTAATATTGACCTATACAGTGACGGGCTGCAAGGTATTTCATTATACATAGGCCGCATATATCAATATTTCTTTGTCTCTTTCAGTTAGAAAACAGTCTGGAACTTGTTACATACAGAATATGCATTCACATTGGAGCAATTGGGATGAATGCGAGTTAAAATCACCACTGTGTGGTACTGATTATGGGATGTGACGTTTCTTTGCTGCTTTGATTTTAAAGCCGATACTCAACAGAAATACCTCTACAGAATAATCATTTGTTCATTTACTACAACTCAGTTAAATGTAAATGGCCTGAAGTACACTTGACCATTGGCTAGATGGTACTTGGTGTAATTGGAATGCCAGTGTATGTGTGCGTCCCCAATCAGTCTTGACACAATCACTGGTTCCTAATCAGTGTGAAAGTAATGGCCACCTCAGAGTACAATCAGTGTACAAGTTAGTCTGGCAGGAGGGGCTCTAACTTAATGAACTCCCACAAGTGAACTCACTGAGTCAGCGCGACTGTATTCATAGACAAAGAGCACAAAAGTCCTCTTATGCACATTAACTTTCTGGATCTAAAAAGCATTGTCCTGATATTGATTCATCCTGAACTTCAACTACATGTGTAGCAGTGACATGTTTTCACGCTGTCGTCTTGCCCTTGCTGTCCAGCAGTCTCCAGTCCTCAGTTTTTGGCAGCCTGGAGTGTTCATGCTGCTTTGTTTCCCTCATGCTAGGGGACAGCGAGCTGATGACGAGGGAGGATTAGATTTGTCCAGTCACAACATGGACAGCGTGGCAATAGTGAGTCATTGGCCCTGTGGTGCTCAGTGGTGTCGGCCGGGCCAGGAGGGGCAGCGCTGGCAGTTAGCACATCCTGCCACAGCTCGTTCTGAACCGCTATCTGCTCCTACAGATTCTCCTCTTAACCCTGAGGCCCTCAATTTCACACAAATTGGAAAGAGCCACACCAAGCTGAGACAGAATGACCCCAATGATAATGAGGGTTTAGCCTAAAAATATTACAGTTTAATTCAAATTGGGAATAAAATTGTATAAGGGTGTTAATGCAGCTCTGAATACTGTCTTTCCCACCTGCTCAGAGTTAGAATTTGCATTAGTTATATCATAATTTCTATTAGCCATGCTAGCAGCAATAAGCTTTAAGGATGACAATGTCAGTCGGTTGGTTTCTCGGTCGTTCCACCATTCTTGCCCAGACTGAAATATCTCATATCTATCAAATATTGACATTCATGGTCCCCAGAGGATGAATCCTAATGACTTTGGTGATCCTCTGACTTTTCATTTAGAGCCAACAGCAGGTCAAACGTTTCCTACTGTCAGTGACAATTTAGTAGATATTCATACAGAGGATTAATCCAAATGACTTATGTGATTCCTCTGAGTGAAATTTCTTAACAACTATTGGATGGATTGACATGAATTTGGTATGATAATTCATGTTCCCGTCAGGATGAATTGCACTCACTTTTTTTCTTAATTTGTCCAACACTTTGGTTTATGACCAAATACCTGCAAACTAATTGCATTCCCATCAGCCTCCGCTGTACGTTGTGTTTGGTGCTAATTAGCAAATGTTAACATGCTGATATGCTAACAGAGTAAACATTATACCTGTTAACATCAGCATGTTGACATGGTCATTGTGAGCATGTTAGCATATAGCATTTAGCTCAAAGTACTGCTGTGCCAAAGTACAGTCTCACAGAGCCGCTAGCGTATACTTTAGACCCGTAGTCTTGTTATTTAGCATTTTTCTAAAAGAGGTTACAAAATGTCATAAAATTCACTACAATTCAAGACAAAATAAGAAAATAATTAAAGAGAACTCAGGGAATGAAGTGATAAAACAGTAATAACTTAGCACTGAAGGGTGCATGTCCATTTAATGGGTTAAAAGTTCAGAAATGTAGGCCGGAGGCAGATAATTGGCTGTGTTGAAGGTGATGAGTAAAACTTTAGAATTGACTCTGAACTTTATTGGCAGGCAGTGGAGGGAGACTACTATGGTGGTTGCCTTTGCAATCCATTAGAGGCCCAACAGCATTTTTTCTACAGCAGTATAGTATAGATAGTAAAGAGTAGTATGGATTTAATTAATGATATGTGCATTTTGTCAACATAGAAGTCACATAGCTGTTTGTATCCTTTAACCACGTGCTGAAAACAGTATTAAGATTTGATTTGAATCTTTTTTGGCTCTGAAATCGATTTGGCAGAGTGATAAACAGAAGTATGATGGAGGCCTTGGTATGATTCACTCAAAGGGCAGGCTAACTATTCCCTTGTATAAGCCTGAGATAAGTGCAAACAAGCAATTGGCAAGTGGTTCTTTGCCCTAGCTGCTGGGCTGCATTTGATTATTATTGCTGCCTTGTTTCTCGCTGTTTTTGTGCATTCTCTGAGAACCTTGAAGATGGTTGTGCGAAGGCCCGTAATTAGATGTTCTGGGACTGTTCAGAGTGATGTAATCTGTGCTCCATCCTTAATTGCACATGCCATGTGTAGGATGGCTAATTTAGCCCAGAAGAGTGAAGAAACCGCAAGCTTTTTGCCAGTTGATACTTTCCAAAAGCAGTCCATATACGGCATTTCTCTGTCGGCTTGTATTTTTTTATAGCCTGTCTGGAACTAACACAATCGTATTGCTTTGACAGAGGATGTGAATTTTATCTCACAAACTGTGCTACCGTGCATTCTTGAAGTAAGCATGACTGCTTCACTAATATCCATGCCAAAGGACAGGGAAAAGCAGTGCGAAAAAGTACAGCATGATAAGGATAAAGGACCTATAAAACAACTAAGCATGTCAGGTGTTGTACTTATCTGGTCTTTTCAGAGATGGAAGCCTGGGTGGCTCATCCAAAGAAATATTCAGGATCTGACCTGCATGTCGACAAGAAAACTTTTGTGCGAATGAGAAATATGTCTGGAAATATACTGTGAGCTGACCAGCAGAGAGAGGTGGGTTGATCTCTGAGACAGCAGCTTCCCGTGAATGAAGACGGACGAGAAGTGAAGAATCACTCTCCGGTGCTGTGATGTGGCTCAGTAAACATGAGCTCACGTCTGAGACAAACACTAAGAAACAAAACAAACATAAGTACAGATCCTCTCACACAAAAGCATACAAAGTGCATAAAACCTGAAATAGTAGGATATGGAAGAATTCTATCAATTATTTGATAAGGGATCAGGAGTCGCACACAATTTCACAGAGGGAACTGGGAAGTGAACTTGTGATTTATTTTTGGTATATCTCCTCATGTTGTAAGAAATAGAGCTATGCTGGAACAACTGGGCAGCGGTGATACAGAGAGTACCAGGAACTGAACTGTTAAAGCAGGGTTTAATCATATTAATGATAATGGGATGACTGAACCTGTGTAACCACGTTTTACACTTTCTGGTTAGAGATTGCCCTACGTGTCTCCTTTTATCTACTTAAACGCTGATTCAAATGACTGAATAAAAGCCACGCAAATCAAAAACAAGACTATCCTAACCTGCTCCGGGGCTATTGTCTATTTAATCAGGTTCGTTTGACCTGCTCTGAAAACTGCTAATTTGAACCGTGCTGCAGGCAAACAACCGCATTGAAAGCACCAACAAAGGCAGGGCTTAGTCCATTTTCAGTGGTGTGATTTGAGCAGCATGGACCAATGACAGAATTTATTGATAGGCTATGTGACATTTCTTTGAAAGCTAATCCAGACAAATTTACATGATGCATGACATCCAGCTTTACTCTTGACCACAGCTCCCAACTATATCCAACTATTTCTCCATTAGCTCACTGCGGTTCAGACCACCAGAGAAAACAAATCAAGCCTTCCAGCGCAGTAAAGTGTAGAATGACGTGCTGTCAGTCATCTGAATGAGGTTTGCTTTGTTTTTCCCTCACAGGTTTAACCGTATGTAGCGCTGCTGACAAAGGACGACAAGTCATCATAGTCATCCAGTGAGCGGGTTACCTGTCAGTCCATGTGATTTCATGCTTGGTTTGTTTAGGGAAAAGGTAGTGTGAACCCTAAACGCACTGAACTGAAATGCTGAATTCTTGGGAGAATGGAAACCAAAGCACAGTGCTGCTAGCAGCATGTAATAAGGAAATGTTGTTCAAGGTTGAGCTCATGTTGTCGGATCTTCTACTTCTCGAATGTGAACAGCTCTTTTAGTAATACTTTTAATAAGATATCACAGGCGTACAGATTCTTGGCAACGCTGTTAACATGATGATGTTTTTATGGCACATTTTCCAGTGCATCACCTAATTTATGAAGGGAAGCAGCTGTGTCAAAGTTATACAGTTCGTAATATTTTAAACCTGGAAGCACTATAACCTCAGCTGTCTCACAGAGAGGCTGAGCAACTCCGCTGGAGCAGTATAAAGTTGATAAAGGAATAGATGATAACATACGCTCCCACCTGAGTATTTACTGTTTTTCAGAGTAATGACAGAGCTGGTGGAAGATGTGTGGAGACATCCCAGAAGGCCAGAGATCATTATTATCAGCAGTATTACTGCTACGCATCACATTCTGCTTCAAAGTTTACTTTTTCGAGTTTTAGTTCGATGTGTCTCAAGGGAGACCGCTATCACCTGCGAGGCGAGGGTCATGTGATTGACAGGGGTAGCACTACCCTTTGCCAATTCGCTAGCATATTTACTGTTGTGGACCACTCTGGCTGTGTTTTTTATGTTATAATGAATAGATTTTAGTGGGAATTTCTAGTTGAAAATGAAGCTATTTGTCTCTCTACTACAACAGCATTGAGCTGTTTCATCTTTATTACCTGTTTTTCCACCCAGGCAGAGCAGTGAATGTCTTTTGCTGGATTATAGACACACGTTGAAAGATTTAGGGAAACATCTGTGAGGAGAGAACTTGAAAATCTGATTAACTAGAATTACATGGAGGGAGGGAGGCTGATTGTTTCTCTCATTTGGACAAAGTCGTCTTTGACATATAAACATTTTTGTATTGATTACATTGATTTCACAGTAAGACACTCCCTTTTTAAAACTCAATAGAGAAATGTTGCAGTACTGTAGTCCTGTACTGTATGAATTACAAGCTTTTCTTAAGTATTTTGTGACAGTTGTGTTTTGCATTCTTCATTGACTGACCTATTACAGTACAAGTGGACAAGTTACATGAACGATACATGTTAGCTAAATGACAAACTTGAATGGCACAGAACGGTTCTTGAGAATAGAGGTATAGGAGGTATAAAATATATTGTAGATGACTGACTTCTCTTTTTCATGTCCCGGCATTCATTACCTTAAAAGAAAAGCTAGCAACTAGCTGTAGGCTACAGCTGGGATGAACTTCACAGGTAAACTAGGTGTAATGGCTAACAGGGTTAATTAAATATGCCAAGACTGCCTTACGTTTCCTTTCCTTTTTCACAGCAGGCTGCATGAGGCTTCATAATAGTGGCCGCCCCCCTCCCTTCTCTGCTTTTCAACATTCACATTTCAACATTAGCCAGGAAAAACCGTGCTGCTTTAGCTTGGCCTATTGAGGATTAACTCAAAACAGTGAGATTTTTTTTTTACTGCCTGCAGAGCAGCTCTGCGTCCAAGAAATGTTTGTAGAACTAAAATTATAATTAGCTTCTGTTTCCTTACCTATTCCCCCCCCACACATTAGAAAGCCCTGTCTGTATAGCCGGCTCAAGAGGAATCGTGTAGTTTTCTCGGATTCCTACAGACTAGTTTGCCGGAGTGTAGAGCGAGTTGCTGTCAATCACCGAAAGAAAGTTCAGCTTGGCAGCTGGACAGGAAGGCTTTGAAAACAAAATGTGCCCTGCCGCATTGCTGGTTGAAAATATTTCTTAAAACTAAAAGATTTTGTCAGGGGTGTGAAAGCTGCTTTTCCTCCTGATCTGGTCTGAAATAGAAACATTTCTCTCCCCTTGCTTTAATGGCTTTTTTTTTTCCCTGGCCCAAAATAGATCTACTTGTTCATGGAGTTAGTTACCACTCTGACAGGTTTTAGGTTAAACTGCAGATTTAAAGCCAGTCCATCTGGAGCCGCAATAAAAGCTCTTTTCAGAAGGGAATGAGGCAGTGTGGGGTGAATGGACACTTCTACGGGGGGGAAAGAGAACGTGATATTTGAACATTTCCAAGGATTAAAAAATTCCAAATTTGCAGTGTCCAAACTGTCAAATCCATCATGTTACTAAGAGAATGGTGATAGGTCTTTATGTGTGCCTGTTCCCAGATTTAGAAACTAAAGATACCTTTAGTATTTTTTTTGTGTTTCTATATACTGTATGTGTTTTTTTCTTTTCTCCCTCGGTACAATTTAGGGCAGTATGTGTACTAAAGCAAAAAGGAGCAACCTTGACCTATTTTCAAAGGTGAAAAGACAAGTACAGAGAGTCAGATGACGTCTGTGCAGGGTGCAACATCAGCCATTGCTATTATTGGAGTCACTACAGTCCTAAATGAGGATAAACACGTAATTCACGAGTGTATTGTTAAAAAGAATATATTGTCATTACTATGTTGCTATGCTGCAGTAGGTTAACTGTCTTTGTCACAGTAGCCTATTGTAGTCCTACACTTGTAACTAGTGGTACAATCAATTTTTTACTGCACTGACAAACAGCCTACTAGTTATTGAAACATTACTGTATTTGACATGAAGCGAGAGGCTGAAACTAAATTGTGAAACTAAATGTCACTTGCCTTTCCTGAATCAGCAATTTTATCCTATTTGAGATTATGTTTAGCTAAATACAAGGGACATACTGTATCAGTTACAGGACCTCCAGTATGCTTTGAGACTTATTTTAAGCGCTGTTTCAAATTTTAAGACAAAAACATATCAGTTCAAGTTTTAGTGTTTTGGCTAGCATGGTGGTATATTTTCAATTTGGGATGAAAATATCTCATTTCAAGGTTTAGACTTCTGTTCGAATGAGTTCTTTTTTTTTTTTCAACCTGTCACATTCCAGTGATAACAACAGTGCTTCAGATGGCTTACGTCCCATTCAATACAATACAAACCTGTAGTCTCAGAATAATCATGACACCTAACACCCTTTTCTGATGATGAAAATAATATAAAAGTAGCACATGTTGCACATCTATGGCAATGATTACACATGTGCTTGGCACAGACAAAATGATATAGGAACGTCATGAAAAAGGCCTAACTTTGAAGTAACTCCATCATTGTTGGTTTAAAGGTGTCATCAAAGTTGATTTGTTACTAAACAAGACTAAGAGTCTACAGCCAACATGGAGGCTGTAGCTACAACAGTGCTTTGAGTAAATGCTGATGTCAGAATGTTATCCTGCTTAATATGCTAACATTTGTTAATTAGTACTAAACACAAGGTATATCGCTGATGGGAATGTCATTATTTTTGCAGGTGGCCTATTTGGTCATAAAGCAAACTTTTGACCTGATGATGGCGCCAGAGAAAAAGCCAGAGGGTCACCAAAGTCACTGAGATTCATCCTCTGGGGACCATGAATATCTGTACCAAATTTTATGGCAATCCATCCTATAGGTGGCGTGACATTTCACTCAAAACCAATAAGGTCAACCTCATGGTGGTGCTAGAGGGAAAGTCAGAGAATGACCTGAGTCTTTCGGAGACATCATCTGGGGAACATGAACGTCTGTGGCTCAATGGTTAGCACATGCTTATTTTAAGAAATCTCATAAAGTAAAGATCACTTACTGCACAGGCAGCCAAATTTGCTTGTTTCAAGCAAAAGAAAGCTTATATCAGAACATGAGATGTTTTCACTCAAATTTGACGGAGCATTTTTTCAGTATGGGGAGTTGTTTTCTGGACAGCGACCTTTATAATTTATGAAGCGTCCAAACTCACATTTTTATGACGTCCAAGTTTGGTCACTGTTTGTATTTGATTTTATAAAAAAATGTAATAATAATGTAGCTGTACACAGAACTAATCATCCAAGTACCCTGTAGCAGTTAAAAAAGGAAGAAATAAGGCCAAATAAAGAAATAAGTTCGCCATTTTACATTAACAGGAAACTATATAAGGCATACACTGATGATGTCACTCAAACTGAAGCTTTGGAAAGCTAATACCAATTACCAATCTTAAACTTAAGAAAGAGAAAGCAAACAGTTCCAGAGATTTCACATTTTCATGTTTCTGGAGTTGTCTGACCACCATCCATTTGTTTTAATTTTTTCCAGCTACAGTATAAGCAGCTTCTCCATTTCTGTTGTGCACTGCATTGTTGAACAATATGAGGTAAAAAAAAATCAAGCAAATTCAGTGTGCATACTTGACTCAATGTTGTAACTCTTTCAGTGTGAATGCACTGACTGCAGTTAGAATGAACTATAATAGTGGGACGCAGTCTATGTTCTTTGGCTACCAGCTGTCAAACCTCGGATGAGCTTCACACAAGCACTTGAGCGCGCCAAGAAGACAGACGGGTCAAAGCGCTCCATTGTTTGATGCGGACTCATGTGGATACAAAAACACATTTTTGTCTTTCTGTATTCATATGAATTTAAACGCTCAAATGTTTTTGCAGCACTTGTTTATTAGCTACAAACACCCCACAGCTGTTTTTCCCTTAGCATGACAGTTCACAGACAGTTCTGCCGTAGCTATAACAACACACACCAAATGCGTCTGTGTATCTGTTGGTCTGACAGCTGAGACAGCCTAATTTTATGACTTACCAGGCCCTCTTCAATAGTTTCACTAATATTCCACCATTACTTTACTTCCTGTTGCTTTCTTTGTGCAAATGAACAGGATTTTTTTGCTCAGGTTGAAATATTCATTAAGCAGACAAATCTTTGCCTCAGTTCGCACCGCCTGGAGAGAATCTACACCTGTGTCTCTCCATTCACCTCTTTCTGTTGACGCTGAATGCATTCGCACCGCCTCCAAATTTTGCTTGGCAATTTCTCTGAAAGCAGCATCCAGTTTCAAATGAAGACATCCATTCTGAGCATTTCGAGTCTAATACTACTGCAAGGTATTATCCAATCAAGGTCAATTATCAGCATAATTATCATCTATTCATTAGCAACGAGCCTAAGGTCTGGCGCAGTTGAATATAGAAGAGACAGCTTATCAAAGAACTCAGAGAAAAGCCAACACTAGATTTATAAACACAATGTAGCCAAGGCTCGCAGTGTGGCTGCATTTATGGGGATTCAGCCTTGTCAGGAGAGCTCCAAGAAGAATTTATCATCCTATATGTGGGTGACCTTGGGGAGAGGTTTACCAGTAGATTTGGGCAGGGAGCATTGCTGGATAAGGAGGCACTTAAGCATGCAGAGACACTGTGCTACAGAAGTCTTTCATTTACTAGCTCTGTTTTTCACACCTTGCTATAAATAAAGGGATTTGGGGGAAAATCTTCCCTCTGTACAGACTATATAAACTGATTTAATTAACTTTTACGGATTTTATGGCTATCATCCCCTGGTTGCTCAGCAAACCCTCCAGAGCCGCACGATTTTGTCTCTAACAAGTTCTAGGTAACAACAGTTAATTGTGGTATTTTTTGAGTTGATCGTAGTTGACTCTGAAGCTACATTCGCTGGGTTTGTAAAAGTTTTTATTGGCGTGTCTTGACCCGAGGAGGAGGAAAACATGCTACGGCTTAATTCACACCCACTTTCATTATCAGAGGCTGCCACTTGTTCCTCACACTCATCAGAGGCACAGTGCTTCATTTTCAAGTTGCAAAATCATAGACAGGCGTCATCATCCATAATCAATCTGCTTTGCTTGTGTTGAATATTCTCTCAATTAGATTGTCTTTGGTTCCTTGATCTGGTGCAGTGTTAACATGATTTCTTGGTGATCACGCTTAAACAATGTGATAGAGTAGAAGAACAAAGAGAAGTAAATTGCAGCAACAGATCTGAATTTCTACTTTTCAGTGATACACTGATTGTTATCAATAGTCATGTAATCCTCCTCTCTAATCCTATTTGCTGAGTAATTGTAATTTCTAACCTCATGAGCTCTCATCAGTAGGTGGCCAATAAATCCTGGTTGGATTTGTGTCCACTTGTTCTTCTGTCCTAACAGAGCTCACTCACCATTAAATGTCCCTCTGCACTCACAAAGAGGCCGCCTGACTCTGCCCCGAGAATGCCTCTGTATTTAGCCTGATTTACGATATCGTTTTGCAATAAAGGCCAGTGTGAGGGGAAGAGATTCATTAAGGAGCTCAGTTTATGTTTTAGAGAAGTCCGGAGGGGCCACGGGAATACTGATTGGCACACAGATCTGTGCTTGTCTCATCCTCCCTACCAAAGCCAAAAGCTCTCAGCCCCTTTCCCCTCCTGCCATGTGCACTGGATGGCACAAAGGAGGTGCTGTTCTCCGCCCGCAGGATGCCCAGGATGCCCAGGGTTCTTGCCACTCGGTCTGCAGTCTCATGCTGTGATAACACTGTTCCAGACATATCAGGCCTCCTCGCAGCACCTGGAGGCCCTTCTCAGCCCTTCTCCCTTAATGACATCCCCGCTGACCCTCCCAGCCACTAACAGCGGCGCCTATTTGGGTTCATCTTTTCCATCCACAGCTTTACCAAATAGGCCAGCGGCACGGCGTTGCAGTGTTTACTCTTCGTCGGTCGATACTCTTTAATCCCCGAGATGATGCTTTCTCTCATGAACTCAAAATAGCTCTTCCTCCTCCCCAGTGAAGCCACAGGCCCATTACTCTTTATTAGCTCTTAGCGTCTTAAATGTGGCCATCCATTAGAGGCGAGGCGCAACAAACATCCCCAGCAGGTCCCTCGGTAGCCTGCCAGCACACACACACACACACGCATACACTTATTTAAACTGACCCTTTATCAAGAGCAATTATTGTGCATTGAATTCAGCTCATCTGAAAGATAGAGAAGAGTCACCTGTGTAGCGTGTTCCCTTTGAACATTTCCAAACTTTGCATTGTTTCCCTGCCCCCCTCCTCCATGACTCTTACTTATCAGCTAGGCGGACTGCGCAGACCTCTATCTGCCTGAATGATTTCTTTTCAATGGAGGCTGGCATGAAGTAATACCATACTGTGTCATGTATTGATTCTTTTCCCAGTCCCTCTTTCTTGAATTTCTTGGTGGCTCAAAAGCATAAATCATCGGCAAATGATCCTTGAAGGAAATATTGTAATTATTATTCTTGACGCATGGTCACAAATTCAATAGCCCTTATTAATTGAACACGGTGAGAAATATGATGTGGGTAATTCAATGGGACTAGAGAGCTTTCTCTCATCCCTCATGTTTAAGACGGTTCTGTTTGGCATTCATGGCAAAGCTCACAATGATTCAGGGTCAGGATGAGGGTCAAAGGGAATGCAATTATACACACAGACAAGAGTGTTTCTCTGTCATCTTTGCAATTTGATTAGCTGTTTTCTGTTCTTCGAGAGCCACATTTAGACCACCAATGTTGAGTACTTGATCCTTGTGGAAGAGATTATTGAAAACTAAATCTCTGAAGAGAATCTCAGGCATCACAGTAGCATCCACCTTTTCTTTAAAACTTAGTTCATTGTTGCTCACCATCTACTTTTGCTACTTCCTATTAAGCTTTCTGTCCTTGTTCCTTATTTCTTGTCTGTCTTGACGTGTGTGATGAAGCAGAAAGACAAGCAACCGACCAGCCAGACACCCAGGCAGCCACTCACTTCTGTGTCCACCCATATTATTACAGCCAGGAGTGGGCAGCAGGAACGTGGCCTCTCCTTCCCTGGTGTCCTCTATTGTGGCTGTTCATTTACTCAGCCTCTGCGAGTCTCAAGGCTGCTCTTCGCTCCGCCAGTCCTATTCCAGCTCTACATATCCTAGCGTGGAGCCCCAGTTGTAGGATGAGTGAGCCTGTATCAGGCTGGGTATAGGAGGGGTGCTGCTTGGCTAGTTAGCACTCATCTGGGACCTGCTTTTTCTTCCCTGCACACCTCTACACAGCCATGGCTGACAGAAAAACTTCTGACTGCTAACCTCAGAAACTGGAAAGCTTAAATTGAATGTATGTGCAAAAGTGCCATCAGATATTTTTAAGTGACAACCAAACTAATTGGAACTGAAACTTTTGTAAGGCTATTACACGCTGTATGCTTGTATACTGCCTTGGAAACTATTACGCTGAAAAGAGACCAGTGCTGACAGATATTGCAAATCCATTTCTTCTATGAAACTTTAAGATTGTCTTCCACTGAGCTGTGTTATGGCCAGAGCTAAACTGTGTGTGTGTGATAAGTCCCAGGGTCACTTCATCATCCAAATACATCTTGTTTTAGGCTACTGTAGCTATCCTACATCCTCAAGTAACTGGTAAAATCCTTATAGTATCTGAACAAGTCACAGTCATGCTGGTGGCTCTGTGAGGCCGTATGAGGCACAGCGGTGCTTTGAGCTAAGTGCTAATGTGCTCACAATGACGATGTTGATGTTTAGCAGATATATTTATGGGGACTGCCCATTGTTCCGACGGCCCATTAGTCCAACACCCCAATGGTCAGAAAAATGTCCCATTGGACCGAAAGCCCATCTGTCCTACAGCCCGTTATGCCGAAAACAAATTCCCTTTGCTCCGACGGCCCATTTAAAATACACACTCTCCCTGTAGTTAGAAAGAACTTACCAACGACACCACTCGCTGCTCCAAACAATGACCCGTGTGCGTCCATAAAGAAAACGTGAATAGCTTGTTCTTCTTAGGGGGTTAGGGTTAGTTTCTCAAACAAACAAAAGCACAACAGCATTATGTAGCATACTGCAGCAGCGATATTACGATGGTAGTGAGGGCTAGCTGCAGGGAGAGTGTGTATTTTCGGATAAATGGGCCGTCGGAGCAATGGGAATTTGTTTTCGGCATAACGGGCTGTTGGACAGATGGGCTTTCAGTCTAATGGGACATTTTTCGGACTATTGGGGTGTAGGACTAATGGGTCGTCGGAACAATGGCTGAATATTTCTCTCTAAACCACAAATGTCAACCTCATAGATACATTACATTAGGATACATCATCTGGGAACTGCGAATGTCTGTACAAAATTTCCTGACAATCCATCTAACAGTGTTTCAGTCTGGGCCAAAGTGGTGGACCAACTGACATTACCATCCATAGACCTACTCCGCTAGCCTGTCTAAAAATGGCTGCTTATGTGCAGACTCACAGTGCTTTCCTAATGCACATACACCAATAACATTTAATGAAGCAACCACATCCTCTGCATTTGTTGGATGCTGCAATTACAGAGGACTCATCAGCGAGAGGTCCTGACAGCTGTTCCATGAGGGAAAACACGGCCACAACAGCGTTTCTATATAGAGAGGAAAAATCCCTTTTTATTAAAAAAAAGGAAGAGAATCCAACATTTGAATTCATCTGGCTCAGCATAATGCTTTCCGTCCTTTTACATTTTAATGCCACACAATAGGGAAATTTAATTATACATGATGTGGATCATGAAGTGTATGCTGAAATAGACATTTTTCTCAGTTGAATTATCATTATTTTTCTTTTGTCTTTGCATTTCTCTGCCAGCTGCAAGTTATGTGTATCCCTCATCTTTTCCTCACCCTTTATTGAAAAAAAAAAGTTTAGCAAATTTGTTATTTTTTTAACATTCCTACAGTACAACTGCAGTTAGTGCTACTACATATCTATTGTTGCTATGACAACTGACAGTTGCTACAGCTATCACACGGCTCACACGGTGACAGTTATTTGGAGTTGTCTTGGGGGTTGTTTATCTGAAATGGTAGTGGCAGCTGATGAAAACTAGTGCCAAATACTTTTTGATGGGTGACTACCAATGTTGGGCTAGTTACCTGTAAGATTTAATCAATTACCCCATTACATATTACTCACTGAAAATGTAATTACATCACAGCAAAAGTAATTAGTTAATTTATCTTTACTTGACTTTTGTTACTCAGCACAGCTCGGTCACATATTCTGTATTTAACACATAGACATTATGGTTTAACAAGCAGCCGGCCCACATTTACTGATGTGGAGGTGTTTACTGACCATCAACAGCTAGCTTCGTGTTAGCCCCAGTGACTGCACGCAGCACTCCAGAAGTCTGGTCCGTACTCTCTGAACAAAAGTGATTCCTGAATGTGGACATACGTTCCTTTTGGTCAAGACCCCCAAATTGTTGCAATAATGCAGCGTTCTACTGCACACTATTGTTATAGTGCTAATACTGTACTGTAGCAAAGCCAAAACTGGCCTAAGGGACACTACAACCTGAGTAAATTCTGTAGGGTTTTGGATAGGGTCCTGTAATATGCGCCACTGGATCCACCTGAAAAGTTGTGACATGTTTCACTCAAATATCTAGTTGCATCATGTCCGGTCTCTGTTGCAAAGCAGTGAAAGTGGGTCTAGTGGGTTGAAAGTTGGAAACAGTGGTCGGGGCCACAGCTGGAGAGAGGCCACACATATTCCAAAAGAATGATTTTATTAAACTAGAGTGCCTAGAGCAATATTCTCTCAGGGGGTCCAGATATCTGAGCTACACCCCTGCTGCACAGAAAAACAAAGAGCTTCTGGAGTTTGAAAAGTAGGTTTGTACTGTGTTTTTCAATTTCTCCTCCCTAGAACAAAGGAGGGAGCGATTCATCTTGAAATAGCTTTGTATGATTTATTAATTCAAATCCATAACACAGGCTTGCTGATTCTGATTATGTTGGATCTGGGCTTGGAGATTTCCAGGCTTTATTTGGCTTGAGATAGGATTATTTTCCAGTTTATAAATTCAGTGTCAGTTTTCAGGCACTGGTCCTAAACAAGGTTTGCATGCTTATGCTGATGCTAGGTGAACTGGCTCTCAGCTGTTTGGGGGCATGCACACACTGAAGTACTGAGAAAGACTGCCTGCAGAAAGCCACGACTAAAGCTCCGATATTTGACTGTCTTAATTAAAAACAAAGCAGGAATTAAAGAAATTTTAAAGACAGTTTAAATTACATCTGAGCCAAATCAACATCAGTTGAGACCTTGTTTATCATTGATTCTGAGTGTCCAAAAGTGATTGTTATAAAGACTGCATGTTCTACTACTTGTCACAGTAGCAGTTTGGTGCAGACATACCAAGATCCTAATTTGTATTGGATTTTCCATTTTCTGTTCCATTTCCTCCTTTCCACCAGAACGGCTTCTCATTTTATTACGAGATGACTGCGCTTTTAGGTTTTGTTTGTACACAAGATGTGCCTCATTGCCTTGCTTTAAATAGAATTCAAATAAGTCCTTTTATAGATACACGTGGTATACTGACAAAACCATGTCTTTCTTGAACAAGGTTTCTCTTCAGAGGTTTTAATTCAGAAGCTGTACTTGCCTTTGTGTTGCACTTGTAATTGCCAATAGTTATGAGACATGATCATTTTTTGTTCTTGTTTTTTTTCTAGTTTGCTGGTATCAAATACGATCAGAGCAGCCTTGCAGAGATTTAACAAACCATCCAACCCTTTAGAATTTCATTATTTGTAATGTTTGGATCACATTCTGAATAGTGAATCTTTTCCTCGTCCTTGTAGATAAAAGATGTTTTGCACTAAAATGTAAGTGTTTTATTTCTAAAAAAAATTACAATAGTCTCGTGTTGCTGCACAGTGTAAGATCTGTAAGTCAGGTAAATATAACAATGGTGGATCCAGTTGAAAATCAATAACTTAACATGCATTGTTTTCATGATTTATTAATGAGGAGAAAGCAATGATCTATGTATGCAATCTTATGTTTTCCAGCGCGTGTGTAGAAGCACAAGTGTGAACACATTTTAATCCTTTGTATCAGCTGTGAAGACAATGAATCGCATTTCAACACAGAGAGTAAGGTGCGCAGTCCTGTGGAGAAAGCACTTTGCTTTCACTTTACTCGAGACATGAGGGCTCAGACACGAGAGTGAGAGTAACATTACTACCCAGGGACCAGAGGATGACTTTGTTCCTGACTGTTATGTCTTGCCTGGACTATCAAGGTTTTCATTTGTCAGCAGCGCAATGCCACGTATACAACAATGCCGCTTGCCAACAAACAACACAAGGCTCCTGCTTGTTCAGGAAAAAATACAAATTGCTCTGTGGTGCTCTGCTGCTCAGAAGTCTGTGTTCCCTGTCGTAAAGACAAGGTCTGGATTCGAGTGTTGACTCAGACGCAGCTAACTGGTGCTTTAAATAGGACTGGTGCTGCACCATGGGTTGAGGGTTGGAGCCTGCCTGCACCCTTGTATCCCCCAGTGGGACAGCAGCACCGAGGTCAACAGGGGCACCATGAATCACAAATCCCTGTCTGATTTGTAAACTGTCGGGACATTGATTTACACGGGTGATCAGAGGAAAGAAATCCTCTGGCAGCTAGCATGAAGATGGGAGTATGCTGCAGGAGTGTAATCACACAGCAGATTGCTCTTGAGAAGAAGGTCAAAGCCCACTCTTATTGTGATTAAAACCTTTTTCTTACATGGGCTGTGCAGTAGGGCCATATGTGATAACAAAGGCATCTGTACTGTGAGCTTGTTCTTTAACATTGAAGGGCAAAACTGCACATTGTGGGCTTAATTGTACTTATGATTATGTCTTTAGTTGATTTGATAAGCAGCCATACCAGTTGTCTGTACGTCTAAACATGATTGATAACATCTCCTCCCTGTGTTGGAACCTTTCCAGAGCACGTAACACTGACAAATTCAGAATTTAGTTGGGTGACAGAGGTATCGTTTAAAATGTTTTGATAGTACGGCCAATATGACATCTGAGTCTCGGTACTGAAACGACACTGATTGCGAGACAACACTTATTTCCATACCTTTTTAAAAAAAGAGAAAAATCTAGAAATTCTTTGCTCCAAAAACTTATTTTTAGTTTATCAAAAGAAGCAAAAGTTCACACAGATACGCAGACACGCAGACACACAAGAACTTAAATAATAATAAAATAAAAGTGTCAAAGTTATGATTTCAATCAGGAACTACTTGATCCAAGAACAGTAAACAAGATTACAAGTCTGACCAGGCATTCAATAGTAGCTTTTAGTTCTTGACATTTTTGATACTCAGAGTGGACACATTTTGGTCAGTACGAAAACAGTGTTGAGGTTTGATCAAGGCTGGATTACCAACCGGGCAAATAGGATAACTACCTTGGGGCACCAGACCCTTGGGGGCCTCAAAAGTCTGACTTTCATCGCTTTTCAGTGGGTTTTGGTAATTTTATTAACTGCAAATTTCTTATGGAATTTATACAACTAAAAAGTAATGTAGAGTAACATGCTGTTTTACTGTAAATATAGATGATGCAGTCTAGAGTCTGACTTGACACTGCAGTAAATCCAACATTCCAACACGTTATGTAGGGTTTTGGATTTTGTATGTAATTTCAGCAGTCAGTTTAGCTTTTTGCATTAAGATTTTTGCACAATGAAACTCTGTTGTGAGACCTGAGCAAAAGCAATCGTAAAACACAGTAACAAATGAGGTCCTACATTATTACCTAATAGTTGCCACGTCTTGTAGAGGGGCCCTGTGTCTAGACATTTTAAGACATTCATTATTTTGTTAATGCATATTCCTAAATAAAGTCTTGTTTCATCAAATTACCTGTCACACAGATACCCTCGGGCCGGGTAGTACTGTTGCAGCGTAGGAGTACATGATACACAATGCACAGAGGGCACAGGTGGAGCATCACATTTTTACCCTGGGGTCAACAGGGTTAATCCTGCTATGGTTTCAATACCCAGTCCTAACTCAGACTGATGTCATTACACTGTCACACTTGTCCAGCAGTCCAAAACCCCCAAATACTAAATTTACAATGATATAGCAGCAAATGTGAAGCTGGACCCAGTGAATACACTTAATCAATTAACTGATTGTAAAAATGTTGGTTAGTCTTTTCGTGATCTTGTGGCGAGCTTGCCCTGACTCAGCTCTTCTCTTCTGTCTTTTAGTAGCCGACTGTCGAGTCTTGGAGGGACTGCAGAGATATTCCTCCATCCCCACATACCTGCCTGTCAACTACCAGGTGCTCAACGCTGACTTGGCGTTTTTCCTGAAGGAAGCCAACCAGGACTTCATGAGGAACTCTAGCCTGATGACGCGGACTGAGCCCTTCTTCATCTACCAGGCCAGAAGTTTGCCCTCAGTGAATGCTAGCTATGGGCCTCTCTCTTTGGAGCAGCCTGTCCCTTTAGAGCTCCTACAGAGCCCGGGAACATTTCCTGCCTCTTCCGTCTTTACCTTCAACTGGAAGGTGCAGACCTTTATCATGAATACCAGGATTCACTTGGCCAAGCCCAAAGTCCAGGTGCTGTTTTATGTCGCAGGCAGGGACTGGGACGACTACAGTGCCATCGACAAGCTGCCCTGCGTTCACATGTTTGCTTTCCATGAGACCCAGGAGGTGCGTGGCACTTGCCAGCTGAAGGGGGAGCTGGGGCTGTGTGTTGCTGAGCTGGAGCCCTTGGCCAGCTGGTTCAGCCCACCCAGCGTAGTGCCAGGACGCCAGAGGAACCTCGAGGCGTCTGAGGGCACACCAGTGGAGCTCTACTACATGCTGCAGTCCACAGAAGCAGGGGAGTGCCACTCAGAGGAGGCCAGGAAGGACAACTTCATCCGCTCGAGCCAGGAAGGGCTGTTTGGTTCCTATACCTCCACACCGCTGAGGAGGATCGGTGGTGTGAGACTCTACCAGAACCCCACTCCACCACCGCTTGCTGAGCACAGGCTGGATAATAACTTTATGGTCATGGTACCAGCCACACCCATGAGACAGAGGGAAACCGTCTCTGCTTTTATCACTGTGTCAGCCTACTCTCCTGTGGAGATGTTTACTCTCAGGTAAGAATGCATTTATTTTTGTCCTTCAGTGAAGTGTCTGGCTGCAGACTTTCTCTGTCAGACTGTGGAATTCTACAGCCAGCATCCAATTGACTCCTGTTATTTTATTCTTTCTTAAAAATTTAGGCAGTATCCACACTGAGGTTTTTTAAAAAATATGCCCACACTGAACCTTGGCTAAATCTCTTCTTCTTTCTCCTCACATTAGCAAACACTAAAAATGTGCATCACAGACTGGTTACTGTGCTTGGTCTCAGCAGGTTAAACCTCCATTCTGTCCCTTCCTGCTCTCTATGATCACTTCGCACAGTTCAGTTGTTCTCATTGACATATTTTTTCATTTTCTGAAGTTAAACAACTGAATGAGTATGAAATAATGATTTGATCGCAGCTCATAAGCGCCATGTGTTAACCAAGGTTAACAGTAATCCCTGTGCTGCTGCACTGAGGCCGTTGATCGAATCAGTATTGATCGTGAAGTCGTCTGACAACTTGAAAGTAAACACCGGCTAATGACAACAACTTCATTGTGTGATTGGCTGCATTGGAATTCCAAACGAGACATCAGAGAGAGAGAGAGAGAGAGAGTTGGAGGAAAGTTGGCTTCTTAACTTCACTTCCGCACATCTTGAGCACAAGTCTGTGCAGGCATGTGTGATCACTTTAGAAAAGTCTTTATTATCACCTGCATTCAGACCGGTGTGTAGGAGGATAAGTGATGAGCCAAAGTAACAAAATCAGCTCCTGCACACTGTTGACACTTATGATGAATTAGTTCAATAACAATTCCAAGTGACCTTCGCTATGCATTTCATATAACAAATGACAACAAGTCTGCACATACACATTCACAATTGGGTATGTTACTGGTAAATCACCTGAATGGGCTTTTTAGTAGCTATTTTTTTCTCTGAAATGTAAAAAACGTCAAATGGCCTTTTTTGGGGGGGTTATGTGCTGGACTAGTTATTGGCCTGGTCCAGTTGCTAGGCAACCAGCAGAGACTCCAGGAAGTTACTTTTCCCGGCCAAGAAATGTAACAAATTTTTACACTTCAGTTTTAAACATCAAGATATAATGTGTTAATTAGTGAGCTTTAGCATCTTTAGTTAGCTTTGGACAGACTCAGGCTAGCTGTTAACCCCTGCCTCCACTCTTTGTGCTAAACTGAGCTAATTGGCTGCAGCTACATACTTACCGTACACACGAGAGTGGTATCAATCTTCTCATTTAACTTGTGGTAAGAAATCAAATAAGCCTATACTGCTCCTTTAACATTTGTTGAGGCTGTACCATCTCAAATCTGGCTGTGAAATGTAATCATGCTGTGTTCAACAGAACACTGGACTTGTGATATACATTACAGTACATACAAGTTCAGTTTTTATGGGTTTAGTAAATGATGTGCTTCATCAAAAAACTTCCTAATAACTAAATTCTAAAGTTATTGTGTTGTTTTTATGTTGCCACCTTAAACATCATAACTTCAGTCAGGTAATCAAGCATTTCTTCCATAGTGAAATAGAGAAAGAGCAGAGTTATCTCTCGGAAATAGCTTGATTCAGTGGAGCTGTTGATAGGTACTAATTACAGTGAACAGATGAGACAAAATGATTTAGATAATTAACATGCAATGCAAATGAGGATGTCATTAATTAAAATGCATGTCCATTAGTGTAATGACTGAAGCCGATCTTAATCACACTGGTTTAGAACATTTATAAACCTTCGGAGATGCTGCAACGAGGGGTCAAGCCGATTTGTCAACCTGTGTAAAGGAAAACAAGCTGCGTCCTGAAGAGGAGCATTTTGTGCTGAGGCAAGGTAAAAGCACGAAGCAATTTAAAATGAAACATATTAATGTTTATATAAAGCTGTTCCACTCTTTATTTATTTATTTGTTTTCCAGTTGTTTACTAATGAAGATCACTTACCCGGCTAACAAAAAAAATACACAAAATTGATGCTAAGTTAAACAAGTTCTCAATAGCTGTGAGATTTTAACAAACCAAATAACAACTCCAGACGTATGTCCTCCCTTTGCTTCATTTAATTACCGACTAGTTGTCCTGAAGTGATAAGGCATTGAAAACTTTTTCTTTTTCTAAATTGAGAAACTCTGAGAGATTTCTTTCATCAGTGAAATGAACAGGCCAGGCTGGCCACAGAGGCAATGCCTGTGGTGTTTTTATTTGGCAGCGTAGCACATGGCAGGCGCAGGTTGGCCATCTGAGAGCGACTGATATGGAAAGGCCTCTGTGTGGTCCTAGGTGATAAGGCTGTCCTCATACATGCATTTGTTAGGACGCTTAATCACCAGAGCGAGAGGACTTTGATCTCTATATTCACAACATCATTATCATCTGTGTACTACACACTTCTGTGTCAGCCATTGTTGGCTGGGTAGCCCTGAATGCGGGATGAGCTCATGATCCTGTGAAATCTGTCAAACAGACCTTCCGCCACTTTAGTTTTGAGCGTTTATTAGATCCCCGGTTTTGCACATTTAATAACAAAATCCAAGGCCAAGTCTTTCATGTTCTTAGTTTTATACCTCATTTCAGTGTGAGCATGGGTAAACAACATATCTGTATTAAAATCCTCACTTTCTTTCCACACATGGATGAAAAAGGGGGAATTTAAAAGAAAATTAAAATGGCCACTGAGCTTTTCAGTAATTCTTTCCTCTTCTCCAATTTAGTTTTCACCTTCGTGTCATCCATTATGCTGAAAGGCTCATGCTGTCAGAGATGTTATGCAATGAAAGCTAATTTCTCATATTTTTAATAGCCAATCATCCGGCCAATTTATTGCTTTGTGGATGCCCAGCATGGTATGCCTTGCTGGGGTATTTCTGTCTTGACATGCTACTTTTAATTTGATGGACTCTGATTTGATTTGACCTCCCCTGTGTTAATAGGCTGTGTCACTCCGAAACGGAAAAGTTTGATGTCGTTTACTTTGCTCAAATGTAGAGGGGGTTTTGGTATTGAGCGTTGCTACTTTTAGTAACTATCATGAGTCGTCCTGACATATGAGTACAATTCTATTTCCTGTCTCCGCTTGCTTTGATAAGCCATCGTCCATCGGAGAAGAATGACATGATTCGTGAGTGAATTGAAAGAGAAAACTGCTTGAGTGATTATGTAAAAAAGACTATTGTGTTTATTTCTCATTATTTCTACATTTTTAAAGATGCATCACTGTCATCTGCATGGTACTAATACCAAGGTCTAGGGATCCAGTGGGCACCCATGTTCAAAATATGCCCCTGATAGTATAAGGTACTTTGGAATAGGAGTGCTGATAAGAGGATGTTTTAATTTGATGATACAAACTATCTTTCATTTTACTGTGACTGTGCTGAATTTCTGAAAACACGCGCTATCCTGTCACCCTGATTTGTTTTTGCCCATTAAATGGAAAGCCAAATGTCCTTGGACAGTCTAATCAATGATTGTGAACATGTTTTGTGAAGGTTGTTCAGCCATATGAGGTTCAGCTTGTAGTAGCATATGAGCTTTCCTTTCAAGACTCTATGTAGAGAAACAAGAGACAGAAGGGACTGTTTCAGAAAATAACACAAAATGATATATTTTGAACCTGTTTAATAGCGCTCTCCTGAGTTTTGTTTTCTTGTTTTCTGCAGGTCCCCGTAGGGAGAGCAGTCTCAGAATACTACAGTGCTTTATTTGCATACAACTTAACATATCTATGAAGTCTAGACATCACTAACACCTGTTTTCATTTTAGAGTGTAAGTCTGCAACAACTGATAATGTGGTTACTGTTTGATAATAAACAAAATATCCCTATGAATGGGTTAAATAATTGGTGATTATTTCCTGAACAGGGGTGTAACCTTTTTAAGTGATAATGTAATAATGATATTGACAAATGCTGCAGGGTATGGAAGCAAATGACAGCCATTATAATTATAAACAACTAAATTGCAAATGATGAGCCATAATAATCATAAGCAACTAAATTGCAAAATTTAACCACTACTGAGTACTTAATGTAGAGATATTTCAGTGCTATAAATTCAGTGGTATTTAAATTCAACATAATGTAAAGAAAACAGAGGTGGGCCACATTGCCTGAAACAAAGATCACCTTCATTAACATGAAATGTATATACTTTTATGAAATAAGGAATAAATCTTCCATGAAAAAGCAGAGATGCTATTTCACACAGTAAATATCATGTGGCTATGGTTTAGGCCGTCATTCATTTTTTTGTATCAGGCTTTAGGAGGCTAATCCGACCCACTCTCCTAGAAATTCTATTTATATAATACAGCAAGTTATGAGAGAAATGTAATGGTGCCCAAATTCCATTTTCTTAGAACTTACGTATCTGCCAAGTCGCAAATCAATCATATAGAGCTCTTGCAAAACAATATTAGTTCATAGCAACTAAAGCATGATTCGTTTTTTCCCCCCCTTTTTGGTTATGTTTAGGCATGTAACACTTGGTCAAGGTTAAGATCGCAGTCTTGGTTAAAAACTGTGACTTGAAGCAACAGGAAATTTAACTGAAACCACAATCTTTCTGTAACCTTAACCAAAGTGCTTTTGTTTCCATAGCTCTTGGTTCACTGGAAAAAAAAACCTTGCCACCTAACATAATTGAGGCAGCCATTAGACTTCCTTCAAAAGGTATTTGGCAAAAGAAACTAATAGCATTATAAACATAATTACTGGGAGATAGGTAGGGGGAAACCCTGTACTGAAGTCACAGTTATACAGTAGAAGCTGTAAGTCATCATCTATTAAAGTATTGTAGGAACTGTAATAAGTAATGCTACTGTAGGAAATGAAATAATACCATGTCATTACACCATCAACCAGTTAATTACATAGATAAGATATTCCATGACGTTTTCGACAATTTGACACATCCTGCAGTCATTTCATTACCAGTGGAGAAATATACCAGGAATTATACTACATAACATCTTATGATGATTTTAAAATGTCTTGCCAATGTCAAAGGACATTGTCAAAATATAAATGATTGTGAACAAAGCTGGATTAAGCGAGATTAAGTCTTTGATAGTAGTGTATGCCTTTGCTGTATTCCTTTGCTGCATTCCTTCTTTGATATGTCCCTGCTTTGTTGTGCAGGATGAGAAACAGTATCACATCATAGTCTCCTGCAGAGCTCGTTTTATCATGAACAGGAGTTGCTCCTTGTAATGTCCTCAAAGAATAAAGACATTTCTGCACACCAGCAGATTCTGTGCGGTTGCAGGGGAGTCGAATGAAGGAAAAGACACTGAAAAGGCACGTATAGGTCTTTAAGGCCATTGAATATGCAAGTAATGTATAAGTTGGAGTCATTATCATAATATGTTTTCTGGTATCACAGTGTGAGCAATTTTGATTGTTATATGCCATTGATAATTCATTATTATCCCTCAGCGTTAGATGGTTCATATGCAAATCAAATGCAATGAAGGAAATTATTTTAAAGGATATTTCCTCCTGCAGTCTCTTGTGGTACAAAGAAAAAACCCAGAGCACAAAAGAAAATCGCTCTACTGTATTTTCTGTCTTGGTGCAGTGCTGCCATACAGCATGAGTCACCGTACAGCGAGGGTCATCACATGTGCATTGTCCTCCCTGGCCATGCTCAGCCATCATTTTAACAATAGATTAATCGATTTTAGTAACACAACATTTCATGGGAGCAGCCGTTCTCCATAGCATACTGTATTTTTCCTGTCTTTGTATATGTAGATTACTTACCGGACAAAAAGTTCACCTTTCGCTGTAGTGAAATAACAGAGGAGAGCACACACACCACCAGGTTGGAAGCCTGTTAGGGACTGTATGAAAATAATTGGGGTGGTGAGGGGGGCTGAAATTAATGTTTCATTTTTTTAAAAAAAGCAAGGCCCTCCCCAGCGGTTTCAAAAAAATCGAAATCGATGTAGTAGAACCAGAGATATTGTCCTTTTTATTCCTAACGTTCTTTTCTTCTTTGTCAAAACCTAGTGCCTACATTACCCACAAAGCAACTCAACCATCGACAACTCGATAGGAGATTCGGATGTGATTCAGATTCTGCTAATAACAGCTAATGTAACCTCAATCTGGTGATCTGACTTCTATCTAACTCCACACCCCCAGATTTTTCTCATTTTCAAAAATTCTAGTCCTCAGCCCCAACCGATACTGACTCAAATGACATCACTTGAGGCAATTTATCAGAATTTGTGCAGCTCCCTTTATACAACTTTAAAGCTTTATACAACTTTTTTCACATCCTAAAATCATACTAAAACACTTATCCCCCAAATATCTCTAAATAATACAACAGTATTGGTAGAACTTGTTTCACCATCAGGAACTAAGAGGCAAAGCATAAAGAATTGAAGATGGTTGTATCCCACTTTAAATAATAAATACAATATTTGACATATAGGCACAATAACACATATCAGAACTTAATAAAAAAAAGCCAAATTTATAGCAAACATTGCAAAGTGGTATAATACAGCCACTCTGAATAAAGAGCTACTAATAAATAAATGTTTTTTACTGCCAGTGATGGCAGCACAGATGGCAGCTCTTTGGGTGCTGCATGGCAGGAGCAGTGCCGTATCCCCCCACCGCCCTCCCCCTGGGATTCTAAAGTATAGAAATAAATATGATTTAGATCAGATGATGTTGTGTATAATGTATAAGGTCAGTCTGTCACTCAGTCTGTAACGTTAAAAACATTTTGCTGCGGTCATCATGTTTCATTTCACTTCGCTGATTAGAACAAGTTCACAATGTATGATGCTGAACCTGAATTATAGTATAGGTTAAATTTATGTGACACTCCACTGTAGTTCTGCTTTCTGTTTATGATGCAGCATAAAGTTTGGGGATGAGTATGTATTGGCTATTGAAAAAATAATTATTTTAACTAATAACTGCAAAGATCCACTTGTACTGCGTTTCTCAAAACTGACATAAATCTCCCAGGAAGGTTGAAATAAAACATTAATCTGGGGTGCGGAAAAGATAAAAGACCTGCCCCAAAAAGTCAGACTATCGTTCCTTCAGTCAAAAGGAAAATAAAAATCATTTTGGTAAAGCCCCATAAGAAAAACACTGAAAATATGTATGTATTAAAATATGGAAGTTATTATTATCAGTGCTTTACTGTAAGAGCGCTGCATCTTCAACAGTCTACAGTTTCACTTTGGCGCAATCAACAAATTAATTTAGCCTAAACTGATATAAAGTGCTTCGCCTTGAGAGTGACCTTACATTTAGATCTTACACGTGTAAGTCTTGCAAGTCTAAAAAATTCTTTGTTTGATTTCTTGCTCCCCTGGGTGTCATTCACCTTGCACTTAAAAGGCGCTGAAATGGGAAAGATTGGAATAAAATTGGTTGCAATGACACAAAATTCTGTGTTGACATCAGTGCGGAGATAATAACTGCTATTGCTGTGGTCGTACTTTCATCTGCGTTTTGGATGTGTGTGTGTTTGTGTGTGGTAAAAGGATGTGGATGAGTGTGTGTCTGTGCGTGTGATGCAGGTGTGTTGTGGGTGACATGTACATGTCTGTTGGTGTGCTTTCAGCTGACGCAACCAGACAAACACCGCTGGTCTTCTGCATGCAGTTTGTTTAATCGTTTGCCTCCCATGGAGAAGATTCTACCAAACATTTGTTTGTCAACAGATTTCAATAAAACTGTCAGCCTTTTGCAATCACATTGTGTATGCGTGTGTGTGTATGGGAGTGTTTGTGCGTGTGTTTGTGCATGTGTGCGTCTGACACGTCTGAGCACCGTGCCATGCTCACACTGAGAATACCAAAAATACTGTATGAGCGACTGTGATGGAATCAATTTGCCTCGTCTTTAAAAGGCAGTGCTTCAGTGAACAAATTATCCACCATTAAGCTTCATTATGTGTGCTGATGGACAACAGTGACTAATATATGCAAGAAGCAATGGCCTAAAATATCAGCTGGGGCGAGATAGAATAGAATAATTCTCTCAAACAGGGTTAAAAACCTTCTTATCTGAGGTGCAAGTTATTATTCCACAGTACCTTATACACTTTAAAACATACACGTACAGTCGTAGTATAGAATTTTTTCCATCAGGCATATATATGTATATATATACATTTATAGTACCTGCATACTGTTTTGGAGAAAATTAACAACATATAACATATGTATGTTAAAAATGTTATGGATTGCTGTAATCATCCTTCCTCTGCATACTGGCCGTGATGTGTGATGTGAGAATGACTACACTGAAAGAAATCCACAGTCCTCATTCTGTGCAAAAATGCATTCTAAAGTTCAGCCAAAGCTAATATGGGGCTTTAGCAGTCTGAGTTAGCCAAATCTACTGGGTATCTTCCACAGTTACAATCTTTTTAGTGTGAAATTCCCTCTTTGTGTTTCCCCAGACAGTGTTTCCTTGCTGAGATGAGGGACATGTCCCGGTAGTTGCATTTGTCTGTCTGAAGCCTCATATTCGCTTCATGTGGAATGCGTTTTTGCACAGAGGACTGTGGATTCTGTCCTCCGTTTTCTTTGAAAGTAATGCATAACAACCCGATTGGAGAGCAGGATGATTACAGCGACATCTTTCAATATACATACGGTATGGCATGTGAGTACTGTGTTAAGATAGACAAAACCTGAGGAAATGGTGAAAAATGCTCATCATTTATCAGAGTCCAAGCTGCCATTCAAATTGCTTGGATTGTCCGACTAACAGTTCAAAACTCAGACATTCAACTTACACCAATATTAAACAGAGAAAAGCAGCAAATCCTCACAGAGAAGCTGGAACTAAAGAATATTTGCAGTTTTCTCTGATAATTGATAACTGCTTAATCAACTAATCGTTTCTAGGAGGAATTCCTCAGTGGTTATTCACACAACATGGCAATTCAGCCTAAGGAATGTGTTGGGAACATGTGCCCCCTTGGTTTTTGATTATAATTTCTCTATGTGTTCATTTGCACATTAACAGAATCATTTAATCTTCTAAATCCTCCAAACGTACATTCTGTATGCCTGCAGGCTGACAGAATGGCAAGTGAAGTTAGCTCCAAGCTTGTAGCTGCTGACCACTAATGGTTTGAGACAAAAGTCCCAATAGAACTTAATGCTGCATAGAAATAAATGAATAACTGCTCAGGTTGAGAAATGGACAACAACATAAGTGGTAGCTGGCTTGAGCCAAGTGGGAGGACCCCCCCTTCACATAAGGCCCAACACACAGATCAACCCACTGGTCACACACTCATATCCGATTCATTATAGCGCAGTCTCATTTGAAAGCTATCATCGCTGGCAATAAACAGGCACTGAATCAGCAGCCACCGGGGTGCTTCTGCAGGGGAGAATATGTGATGAAAGACTAAGAAAATGCCTCGTCATTTATTGGCAGGCATTGAAGCCATAAGCCATTTTCCTAAAACAGCTTCTCCATTTGAAAGTGGGAGAAAGAAGCACTCCGGGGACCAGATATAGATGATTAAGACTAAATGTATCTGAGAGAGCGGCTTCAAACACGCATTAAATAAATCTTGTCATATGTCTCCTAGTCATTATGAATAATATCTTTCTAGTTTGTTTATATTTAGTCCGTGAGAGGTTGCTGTGTGAGTTGGCAACCTGCAGCAGATTGCTCGAGCTTTTCCAAAACAAGCTGTCTACTTTCCTGTTAAAGTGGCCAATAGTGTCAGCAGCACAGGCTTTCTGGAGCCCTCTTGGATGCAATAATACACGTTCCTTCAAAATAAAATAACCCCAATGCACAGCACTGTGAATGATTAAGAGCTATTTTGTTTCTATGTAGTAAGGAGTCTCCTCACGTTCTCATTAAGGCAGCGCGACGGGTGCTGCGAGGTGTCAAACATCAACATCTCTTATGCTGAGCTTGCCGATTTAAATTTGTCCCATTATGTTTGTTACATTTTTATTAGCTGGTAGAGTGTGTGGCCTTGCCAGAGGCTGACTGAGGTCCTGTTAACAAACACTGCTGCCAGAAGCTGGGTACACAGAGAGGCGGCACTGCTGTGATAGAGCAGAGCAGAGTGGTGCATAGCTCCCACATCTAGCCCCCCCATCGTTCCCACGCAGCTCAATGGGGGGTCCTATCATCTGCCTAGGCTCCTTCTAGTCGCTCTCTTAGTGAAAAGACAGTATTGTGCACCCAGAAATAGCATTCATATGTAATTAGACAGCAACAGAGATATACTGATACTTACTTGTTACATAGGAGGATGTTTTTCCTTTGCAACTCACTGTTTACGTTCAGATATATGGCATTATATTTGTGTCTCGATCCTGAAACATTTTTAGCATCGAAAAAGAAGTCCTGTATTGTTGCGCATCACATGGTTCAATAGCTTTCACATTACAGTTAACAGTGCAAATGTATTTTTGCCCCAGCACTTCAATGCACAATAAAACTTAAGAGAGACACAAAAATGTATAGTAAAGAACTAGGTTACAATATAAAAACAGTAAATGACGGTTCTTTGTTAAAACTTTGTTAAAACTACAGGATGAGTTTTGATTTCGACTTGCTTCCTCGTTCCTCTCGTCTTGAAAAATATGTTATGATTGTCTGGGTGTTTTATACGGTGGCGGAAGAGGAGGTGATTGGGCCCAGGGTCCCATAGACCAACAAGCCGAACATCAACAGGGAGCATCAACCATGTGCAGTCAGCGTGCAGTCAGCGTGCAGTCAGCGTGCGCACGCACAGTGAATTTCAAATTTCATAATTGTGGAGGTTTGCTGGTGCACGAGAAGCATTTTGGAGAAAGCTTGTTGACATTTGAACTCGACAGTCAAACAAATACACCCCTCCCCTCAGTGCTCCTTCAAACTCACGCAAGTAATGCACATCATTAGTTGTCCTGTGCAGGAGCACGAGCTGTGACATACTATACCGAAGTGTTTAGTGGAGACGCGGCTAAAGCGTCTGTGTTTGATGACCTGGGAATGAGAACGGGTTGGTGGCTCGGTGCGAGCCACTCTGTTTGTTTCCCGTTTACAGAGCCAGGGCTATGTATGAACACCGGACTTTTTTTCAGCGCACACACAGAACAGAAAGCTAGCGGACCGTGAGGAGATATTCTCTGAATTTGACAAAAAAGTGTATTGGATTAGAATCGTAGACTACACCTTTAAGATGTCTGACCTGCGTGCAAGGGAGATCTTGTGAGAACATGCATCAATTTTAACTTGATGGCGAGCCTCGGTTTGTGCCTGCCGGCGATAGAACATTTTTATCACAGGAAACTATTTTCTCATGCACATAACTTATATTCTGTAGAGAAGTTTTCATTATGTAAAGAATAATTTAATATTAACAAACAAAAACCTATTCTAGGCTCAATAAATGCATTTTTTATGTGGATAACGGCGTTTACACCGTGCACAATAACAACCTCTCTCACTAACTAACACTAACTTGCCCTCTCGCCTTGCCTTCTATTCTTTTTGTGATAATAATTTCTGTACAAAATACAGTGTACATGCTTGCAAAAAAACCTTGTCTGTGCTCAAAATGTCCCATTGCCTGCTCACAACCAAGACACAAATATAACACCACAGACTCCGTGGAAAAAACGATGAACGGTGAATAAATCTATCCTGGATTTCAGCAGCTGTCTCTGTCTTGTCCGAGCATTTCATCACCACCAATCATTGATCATTTATCTTTCTGTTTGATCCACTGATTACATTTGTAACCACAATGACCTACTGTTACAGGTGAGATTAGCATGCTAATTCAATGTTGACGAATATTAAATGCATTGAACCTCACAATCAAATACCCTGCTGGAAGGCTAATAGAGGCCAAGCTCTCACTACTGATGAATACACTGACAAGAACAGAGCCTCAGAGATCACAATACGTTTCCCGCTCTCTACATTATACAGGCAGCGGTAATTATTTCTTTGTAGAATGGCTGAATTAAATTACAATAATTCTATCGGTTATTCAGTGCTAATTAAAGGGTCAGCTTATTCAGTCCCCTTTTACTTACACTTTCTTTTGCCCCTCTCACTTTTATTCCCTTCGAAGCATAAACATGATCAAAGCGTTTTTCTTATAATTAATTACAGTCTCTAAGCTAGACCCCGTTAGCTTGTAGTTTCATGTTTAATTGAGAATCAGTATTTTATGGATTCTTCCAGGCTTATAATAATAGTTATCGATCCCAAAGTCCTGATTTAAATGTAGATATACAGTTGGCCATTTATTATTATTGATGAGCACTCTTAAATAAATGAATATGTTATAGTTTTGCTTTAGTTTAATAACACTCATCCATGGTCATATGCATCATATAAGACAGCTGCAGCAAAGCAGACATAGAGAAGAGAGGCCAATTAGGTTTTTTGAAAATGTACTAAAACAAGCATCCATGGGTCACCCTCATGATGCCCCTAGAAATACAGTATGTCATGCTGACTACACTTAAACCTCCACTCTTTGGCTCGGTTTGACTGTATCGTCCATTAGACCTTGAATGATGCTCAGCTTATTAGCAGTCGGGAAGTACAGAGATATGATTTAATGCTGTTTCTTGGAGGGAACACAATAAGATTAAACTGAATGGTTTCCTTATTCATTTTCATGGACTTTAATGTGCCCTTAAAACTCTGTAATTGGCACTGTAACTGGCTGTATTATATCATCCGTGACACTTGTAGCCACTTGTTCACCGACAGTGGCTAATTATCTCAGTTAGTTGCATTCTCGCCGTGATGGGAAGTAAATAAAAAAGTAGTCAGCATTTAGAAACATGGTGATTCTCAAAGGATCCCTCACAACTGCGTTCTTCTGACATCCAGATAAGAATAGAAATAAGAGGATTATCTTTCCACCACACATTAATGTAATCAAATTTATCAGATGCTTAGTAGATTAAAATGTGGAAGACATAGGACCACATTTTTGAATGTAAATGTTTTGTTTTTTTTCTTTAGATGCCTAATCTCCAAATACACCCCATGCCACTCTGTTATGGTCAATGCCAATCTGGTATGTCATTTTTGGAAATATGCTTATTTGCTTTTTTGCCAAGAATTAGATGAGAGGATCGACACCACTCTTATGTCTGTGTGGTAAACATATAGCATGTAGCATAGCACAGTTAGCTTAGCTTAGTACAAAAACTGGAAACAGGAGAAAACAGCTATCCTTGCTCCGTCCAAAGATAACAAAATCCACCTACCAGCATCTCTGAAGCTCACAGATTAATTGGTTATGTCTCCATCTAATCTGTGCAAAAACCAATGCTTAAAAACGACACACTGCGGTTTTAGAGGTGCTTATATGTCAGACTTGAATCTTGCTTTGGGTTTTGTATGGATTAATTGAACAAGATATAACGTGTTAGCGAGCTTCAGCTGGTGCTGGTAGGTGGATTTTATAGCATTGGACAGAGCCTGGCTAGCTGTTTCCCCCTGTTTCCAGTCTGTATGCTAAGCTAAAAACAGGCTAGCTACATTTATTGTATGGACACATATACATGTGTGGTATCAATCTTCTCATCTAACTCTCATCAAGAAAGCCAACAAGCCTATTTTCCCCAAATGTTTAACTTTTCCTTAAAGGACAGCTAATTTCACTTTGGGACTTTTTTCCTGTAATATTAATAACACAGCAAACAAAATGACCAAGAATGAAATTGTTGAACAGCTGCTTGTAAATAGTGTCTGTTGCAGTTTTACTAATCAAAACAAAAAAATGTTGCACATTTGTTTATTATCCATCTGTTCATCAAGAATATGAACTACATTTTACATAGTGCTGTCCTCAAGTCCTGTCTGGGGAAACATATCGCAGATGGCCTCTGGTGCAGTCTCTTTAGTTTAAGCTTTGAGTTTAAAGTCAGACAGAGAACATGCTGTTGCCTCTGTTTAGATCAATGTGAGAATGTCTAAATTGTCCGCTTGTGCATTCTGTCACTTTATCTGTGAAAAACCTATATTATAGTCTATGCTTTAGACTTCAAGCAACAACTGAGCAATCTGTGCATCTTAACATACGAGATTATACATAAGTGCCATAAATAAGAAATAAAATCAAATTTATTTCTTGCAACTTTTTCAAGGACCCAAATAATAAAAATACTTAGAGCAACACTCCCAGCACCAGTCAGCTTAAAAAGACATTTGACATTTTAAAAATCCATTGACAATTTCATGATCCACAGGTTGGATGTCTTTGGCCTACAGGTCGCCTTGCCAATGCGACACTTTAAACATAATCTCTGTCCTGATTCTGATAACCTCTGCCCAAAGCCCTGTTGGAAACCACTTCAAATGTAGGATTTACTCGGTTCATCCCACCTTGTGTGTCAACTAGTGTATATCTGGCCGGCTGCACCCAGGGATCAGGACAGTAAAACGTGTACCTAGCAACAGCTCTGCTCTCCACAGACAGACAGAGATGCAGCCCCCTTGTAATCACAGTCCCCCAGCGCAGCCCCGCCCCCTCAGACCCGCATCAAATCAATGGTTTCAGGCAGAGCGCCATTATACCTCCATACAGTTGGCAGATTTTCCCTTTTCCTGTCCTGCCTAGCTGCTCTGCAGTGGAAGTAACAAGCATNNATCTAGATGTACTGTACAACACCATGCAGTGGCCCTGAAACACTGCACCCACATTTATATGGTAATTAGGATGCAGGACACCCTTTGTGTTGAGACGCAATTCAAACCTTTTAATTAAAAACTAATGCCAAATACTTGTAAATCCAAACATGTTGGATATTTTTTCTACGTTTCCATGGCTACCACCTCATCTCTCTGCCACAGGTGAAATGGGTCTTTGTTCTGAGAGCTATTCTTTCCCCATCAATCATGACCAGTATTAAGAAAGAAGAGTGTTTTTATGCTGTCTGATAATATTGCACCAGCACTCAGAGCTTAAGCAAGAGACTTTACTTTCCAGTTCCAAACTCAGTCCTCCACAACTTTATGGAATAAACAAATAAGTAATTCAAGCAACCACGACAGAAACAAACTGGATTAAGTAAAAGTAGCAATACCACCCTGAAATAAATGCTCCATTACAAGTAAAAGTCCTGAATGAAGAATGTTACTTGAAGGTACTCTGTGGAGATTTTAAGTGGCGATGAAACATTCTTAATTTAATACCGATGCCTCTATATGACCTACATAAGCAAACGAGACCAACAGCGAAAAGATTGGCTATTTCTATTAGTTTCTAATAGCTATTCTTAATGCCTGCCACCGGGTTGGATTTTCCCGTGAAATCAGGTGAAACGGTACTGGGGTTTGCTCTGGCTGAATTTGAGTTGCTTCAGCAGCTAACTGAAGGTCCGTCTCTGGAGCTGCCACTCGCTCTCCTCCCGGAGAAGCAGTCTCCTTGCAGCGGGGAGTGAAACGGAGGGAACATGTAGCCTAACGTTAGGTGAAACACTACCGCCTTTGTCCACAGAGACCGCCAAAATCAACACAAAATGAAAAGGTCCATAGAGTTGCTTTAAGTAAAAGTATGTATTATTAATGTCGTGGTTCAGCTGTGCCTTGCGTGCACTGCTTTTACAACTTTACCCTTCACTACTGTGCTCTAAGATCATATTATTTGAACTTTATCCCTGTTTGCTCCTTTTTAAAGCACACTGAGATTACAGCGGAGAATGAAGCTACAGGGAAAGCATCTCTGAGTTTCCAGTGATGTAATCAGTTTAATTTTTAAAATACTCCTGTATCGGCTTTTCTTCAGATTAATGTTAGCGGTTCTGGTGTATAAAGATGTATAGTTCTTGATCATAACAGTATGCATGAAATATATGATGACATACTGGCACTGGGCTGAACTCTCGGCACCGACCCAGAAGCGACCACTCAACAACTGATCATGTGCAGACAGCCTAACAATGAAAATGAGAACTGCTCCTTGACCTCCAAACCAGATCAGCGAGGGATAATCCTACATTAATCATAATACTAACAGAACACAAGAAAGGCAGCACAGAGGAAACACTTTTCTGAGACATGCCAGCGTTCATCTGAGGTCTCAGGAGAAGGCAAGTAGTGATTCCAATGTTTTTATGTTAACAGAATAGCAATTACACATAGCTTAAGACATGGACAGGGGAATGGAAAGAAAGACATTAATTATGTGCACATATTTGGGTTCATGTCTACATGTGTGTGTATTAGGCTGAGTGTGTCACTTTGTCCCTTTAGAGCATGTCTGATTGTGTGATTGCAATGTAAAGAAATTTGTGTGGGTGCAGAAAAAAGAGGATGAGTCATATGAGTGTGCATACTTTTCAGAGGCTATGTATATGCGCAGTTAATAATAATGTTGCCATCCGCATTTGTGACATCAGCTGCTAATGCCTTCCCACCCATGGATGTGTTCCCATCCTGTAACTTATCCCCCCCTCCGACCTTCCTAATCTCCCTTCCTCAATCTATTTAGGTACTGTACACATCTTCCTATATTTTCTAGCATACTTCATACCTCATCATTATTTATTTGTCCCAAATGTTATGTGTTGCAAATATTAGGAGTGAGGAAACAGATTTATTTAGACTTTTGTCCTTTATCATTCAAATTAATTAACGTGTTTGAAAAGTCAGCTCTCATATGGTATTGTGCCAAACACACTATGTTGACCGACACTGTGAGTGGGTGCACGGTGTCATTTACAAGTAGCTGCTAACTATGATACTACAATATTAAAAAAATAATTCAACCTGCACTGTTAGAAAGAGGCAAGCTTTTTGACACAGTTTGGATTCATATGATTAGTATGTAATCTAATGACAGGTGTGTAGGAGAATGGTATGAAATGAAAAAGTAGTTGAATTCAGCACACTGTGAAATTAATACATTAATAAATGAACCAACATTTTTCTTCAAGGATTCATACCATATCCAGCTTTTATTGGAGCTATTTATTTTCAGGTTTTTATCAGTGCTCTGTGTGCTAACAGTATGGATTTACATTACTCATTACACACCACTCCAATACAGTCCATCCTCCCCTGTACTGTTGTATTGATGCAACTAAACACACAGGCCCTTCTCTCTGTTGGGCTGTGTATTTCCTATAATGTTTTATATGTCTCATTGTCTAACTGTTCTATTGTGTCTACTTCTGCCCAATCACCTTTTGTGACAAAAAAAAAAAAAGTCTTCTTGGCTTTCAAACATACTGTAGGTCTCCATTATGGAAAGCTCCATGCTGACTCTGTTAAAACATGACAGGGCTGCTGCTGATAGAGCCCCTTGCATGATAAAGGAAATCTACAAGGGTTTTTCCCCCCCTCAAAACAGTGGCAGTGCTGCTGGAGAACAGCAGTGACTTGAGAAATAATGTCATCAAGGATGTGTTCACACAGGCTGCCTCGGTGATTAAAATGACAAACTGTTTATTTTCACAGCTTGATTGCTGACCATCTATAGCTTGGGGGGAGACTTGCCCAGGCTTCGGTAACCCCAGAAATAAGCACCCTGCAATCTCCCCAGTACATTTTCTCACAAAATATGTAATTTATTAGATTTTGAATGTAGAATTCTGCAGCCTGTGTGCATCCAAGCCACTACAGCTCCTGGAAAGGGCCTTAGAGGTCTCATTTAATTCTTACCTTGCTCACATTTTTGTTGGTAAAGCTGGATTTTCAACCTTTGACTGCATCACAAGAAAATGTTTCAAACAGGACCCCAACGTATTAGATTGCCAGTACATGTATGGAGTGAAGTGCTTGTCTGAAAGGGGCCTATAGATAGCATCATGCTGGGCATATGTCTCTAGTGGCAACATGCTGTGTTGTTGTGGGATTCTATATGGAAAAGCACTCAAACACACTGAATGGAAAAATGTGCAGTGGAATATTTTTCAGTAGCAAAAATGCACATTTTCTCAATGTGTTTGCATGAAACTGTATGTGTGTGTGTGTGTGTGTGTGTGTGTGTGTGTGTGTGTGTGTTAAATATACCCATTTCTCCTTTGTCAAGTATACTATATTGATAAACCATTTCCACATTCAGTCGGTCCCTATAGATGGAAACCTGGAGCAGAGCTCTGCATTACCAAAATGCAACCTCCCTTATTTACATTTCATCCTCCTCTTCCTGTAATAATCTTTGGAAGAAACTGTTATTAACCTGAAGGGACCCCGTTCTTGTAAAAAGAATATGGAGGTAGAACGTGAAATGACTTAAAGATTAGATTTTATACCAGGAAGTTGCGGTGGGATAATGTAATATCTGGCTTGCACTTACAGTTTGGTGCTTGTTGTTTCAATGACTCATTTGATGGAGATGTTGTATCTCACCTTGATTAACTCATATCTTGACAATGCTAACGTGCGCTCTGACTACAAATCAAACAACATTGTTCTTCCCGTTTTTCAGTCCACTTGAGGTACATTCTGCTCAATATTTCCAGCTTGTCTCACTCTCACCCCAACACCTCGGGATTTGACCACTCAGATGCCGAACTCTGGCATTTTACATGCACTTCCAAATCTGGTTATGTTATTCAATTGTCTGGCATTTCCAAAGGTCACAACCTTTACTTGTTCATTTGGTGCCTTCGATGTCAATGTTTCTGTGTTCAACATGAGTTTTTCCGGGGCAGATGTCAGGGGTCTGGGCCTTGTTAGGGCCACAGAAGGGGCTGATCGGCACCACCGATCAATTCTCTGCAGGCCCTCTGTGATCTTTTCTGCCTGTCACTCCCTCTTTGATCTCCCAGGCCTAATCAATGAACCTACGGTTTACCCAACAGGCTGCAGAATTACAGTTCCAGCAGATCTATGAAGAGATGTGCCAGTGCACAGCAAGGACTCTCTGACAAGCCCAGCGGCACTAAAGCAAGAGAAAACAACACACTAAAACAGCTGACCCCAAGTTTCTCACTGTCAAGTTAAAAATTCAAAATCGCTCTTTTCTTTCACTGCAGTTTGGCTTTCTACAATGCACTCTGCAGTATGTGCCTTTCCTGCAGAGAGCAGTCCTGTCCTCGAGACAGACTTTGAGAATGTGACAGCTCCGCTTGTAGCATTAGGCACTATATGACAGTGGGGAAGGAGAAGCGGAGCAAAGTGGTTGGTCTGAGTGGCTAAAGACTGAGAGAGGTGAACCATGGTGGCCTCTTTCTCTCCTGTGAAAGGAGCCTGTGGGCCCATCCTGCAGCAGGAAGGTTAGGGATTCATCATTGACCAGAAAATTCAAGTGTGTGTGTGATCAGGGTGGCTGGCCCAGCGCTGGGCTAAATGGAAGACTAATGGGTAGTGGGAGCGAGCCCGACGGGCTCTGAGGAGCCCTGTTCTCTCTCCCTCCACCTGTCATCCATCACATTTCCAGCTGATACTGGGAGATAGCTGTCCCACACTGGTGGGAGGGGGGCCAAGGGAGCAGGCAGGAGGGAGGGGGGGCACCAGCTGGCTGGAGACAGGGACAGGGACGTGGCTACTGCATGCCATTAGGAGCATTCAGTGTTCAGCAGCCATTCTCATCCACTGATTGAGGCAGAGAGGAGCCTGTCTGCTTGGGTCAGGATGATACCTCAGGCCCTGCTCATACTACAAGTGTTCTAACAAGACCACGTTGACAATCAGTCCCCTCCAACAAGCATTCAAAGTACATCTTCTGAGGTAAATAAAAATTTCAAAATAATAATGAAGTGGGTGCATTTCATTAGCCAGAAAGGATGATAGAGGCTAAAATGAGCGACAGGCAAAGAATGGCTTGGTGACCATCATGATTAGCATTGAAGCTTACGTAAGTAAATTAAAGCATTTTGTCTCATTGTCAGTATGAAAGAAATAATGGTATTCATGAAACAGGGTGACAGTTCAGCTGTTTTTCTTCCAATGTTGAGGCTCCGGAGGAACCTTTTCACATAATCGTTGGCTCTGCTTTTTCTCTGTGGGACAGAGGACACTGAGGGAAGTTCTTACTCGCACACACACACGCGCGCGCAACAAAAGGCGGTGAAATGGCTTTTGAAAGTCCTTTTATATCAGCTCAGATTAGAGTTCTTTTAAAACAGATGTCACCTTGAGGGCAAAGAAAAGATTATGGATTTTTTTTTTTTTGATCACCTCTCTACTTGGTGTCCTTTACCACGGCAAAGCATCAAAACACTCTTGGCGAAATGGTCCTTACCTTGAATAAGAAAAGGTATATTTCGATGATTAGTGTTTACTGTATCAGAGTGAATAAAATAAAGTAAAAACCTAAAAACCTAGATCAGAACAAAATGAGTTGAAGGTGAAATGTGGACTAGATGGATGGGACACTACAGCATTCTACGTTCGTACATATACGAAATTTTATAGCAAAATTTTCTTGGCTAAAATTATTGATAAAATATCATCTTTTCACTTCACTGTGAGTATTAGAACATTTTAAATTGGTTGATGTAATTTTCTGTTTGCCAAAAACAAAGTATCAATATACTTCAGAATAAATCCTCTTTGATTGGGGAGCAAATTCAATTGTTTCTTTGTTGTTGTCTCTGCTGACAAATTATCATTCCCCCTACTGCCATGATAAATGTGTATTCACGGGCATGCTGCTGTTTCAAGTCCTGCATGCAGCATAAGAGAGCTTTGTTGTTCATCATTTTCATAGTGACGGTGGGAAAAACTAAAACTAAACTGTGCTGAGTGACCAGGAAATTGTATAGTGTATATTATTATTTTATAATGCAATTCAGGTCAACAGTTCTCTAATAAATACTGGTGGTAAACTTTACTACTTTAGTGTGCCCCCTCCCCCCATTTAGCATTTATAAACACTATATAAATATTTAATAAATGCTTCATAACACACTATAATGTCATTTAAAGCAGATATAAGTGTTTATTAATGTATTTATCAACTCCTCCTGTGGGCACCCATAAGTGGAGGCTGCTGTATAAACAGATAATGAACAACAATACAATTGTACACACTTGCAGTAATATAAAATAAGTCCTCATAGGAAACCAATACTCTGCATTAATAAACTTACATATAATCAATAAACTGTTTACAATTACATTATGGTATGCTATAAACAAAATAAATAAATCTTTATATGGTGCTTATTAATGCTAAGTGGGGGGGTTAAAGTAAAGTGTTACCATACTAGCTTTGTGAAACAAAATATTTAATTGTTGAATGTTGACTGAACTTTTGAGGCTGCGGTTGTTTTATTGGATTTCATCATAAGGTGTTTCTACATTTTTTGCTCCTCCATGAACAGTATGTAGATTCAAAGTAATAAATGTTCTATACAAACAACTAAATTAGTATTCGCAACAAAAACTGAACATTTGAGTCAGGCAGACGTGTATGTATCTTCTTTGATATTTTGCAACTACTGCAAAGTGTTGGTCAAATAAATGCAGTTCTGTGTCCTTATTAGTGAATGTCATAGAACAATGAAAGGTTAAAGTATATGTTTAATGGTACAGAATGCTCTCCATAGGATTTTGATGGCTCTTTGGGCCACTTCAGTGTTTAAATCACTGCTCCACTAGGCTTTCATAACTGATGCATTGGTTTTCACCGATGACACACCGACCAAACGGCTGTAAGACTGTTGGGAACGAACATATTGTTCAGCTACAAAAACATTTTCACATTCATGAACGTACCCCAGCTTTTAACTTGCTCCCATGTCCGACCCACTGCAGGGAGAAGACAGAAGTGAAATGTCTGTTCTATTCAGTTTGCTCAGCAGGGAAGTGGTGGGGGTCTCTATACCTGTATTAGTCATTTTGGGCAGTATTTGTGTGTGTGCTAAAATTGGCCCAGTTTTTGTACATCTGTAGGCAGAATACAATGTCTTCAGTACTCTGCAGTCCAGCCAGTAATTATAAACATGATTTTTTTGTATATTGGCCTGCTGAGATTACAGTGACCTTTACCTACTTCACCTAATAGCTAGTTTATCTCCTAAAAATATAATATATGCTTACTGATCATCAGCCTCTTTGGTCTGTAATCAAGGATGTTTATTTTGGCTGAACAGATCCAGCTGCCTCTTCATCCAGTCAGAGAATCAGAACATTTTTCACATTCGACAGGTGGCATGACATACTCAAAAGTGTACACTCCCCTCCAAAAGTATTGGAACAGTGAGGCCAATTCCTGTATTTTTGCTGTAGACTGAAAACATTTGGGTTTGACATCAAAAGATGAATATGAGACAAGAGATCAACATT
>NTHP01000004.1:3685214-3770912 GCA_003416845.1 Oplegnathus fasciatus | reverse complement strand
TGATATCTTAATCGATCGTCTTGAAAAGGTGGTTGGTCTTTCTGACTGTGTGTTAAACTGGTTCAAAACATACATCAAAGGGAGAAAGTTCTACATCAGTCTTGGAGATCATGTGTCTGAGAAACATGACATCTGTTTTTGGACTGCACAGGGGAGCTGCCTTGGTCCATTGTTATTTTCACTATACATGCTGCCACTTGGTGATATCATTAGAGAGCACAATGTATGTTTCCATAGTTAAGCAGATGACACGCAACTGTACATCTCCGCTGAACCAAATGATGCTGCAGCTATAAACTCCATTACTACCTGTCTTTTGGCAATAAATAAATGGATGAGCAATAATTTCTTAAAGTTAAACGAGGACAAAACTGACATCCTACTAGTCGGTCCTAAAACAAAAAGAGAAATGCTGCTTAATAATCTGGGGAAATTAACTCCCTGGATTAAATCTGAGGTTACAAGACTTGGTGTTATCTTAGATTCAGATCTAAGCTTCAAGTCCCACATTAACAAGGTGGTGAGAACATCATTTTTCCACCTTAGAAACATAGTTAAAAAGTACGACCATTTATAGATAAAAAAGATGCTGAAAAACTGATCCATGCCTTTATTTCGAGCCAACTTCATTAGTGCAATGCACTTTTTACTGGCCTCCTGAAAAAAACACTGAGAGACTTCAGCTCATTCAAAACTCTGCAGCTCGGCTATTAACCAGAACCAAGAGGAGAGAGCACATCAGTCCAGTTTTAGCTGCTCTGCACTGGCTTCCTATAACATTTAGAATTGTCCTTCTCCTTGTATATAAAGCCCTTAATGGGCTAGGACCTAGCTACTTTGCTAACTCTCTTGTTAACTACTCGCCTTCAAGAACACTGCGATCATCTGCTGCTGGTTTATTGGAGGTTCCCAGCAACAGCCGAAAGAAAATCATCGTTTGTCAGTTATACTCCAAAGCTATGGAACACAATACCTTTAGATATCAGGGAAGCCAGCTCGTTAAATGTTTTTAAAAGAAAGCTAAAAACTTACCTCTACACTTCAGCCTTTAACTATCCATGACTTGAAACTCCTTTTGCCTCACACTTATGCACTGCTGCACTTCTTTTAAAATGTTGTATTTTACTTGATTTTATGCATTCTAGGCATTTTATCCTATGTATTTTATTTTATTGCTTTTAACTTTACTTATTATATGACATTCTAGCCCTGTTTTTATGCTCATTCTATGTCTATTTCAGTGCATGTAATTTCTTTATTGTAAAGCACTTTGAGCTACATTTCTTGCAGGTGCTATACAAATAAAGTTTATTATTATTATTATTATTATTATTATTAAGTCGGGCTCTTCGTCTTTCATGGTGGAATTCTCTCTGCATGGACCTGGAAAGAAGCCCTTGTTCTTTGATTCTGCCGGGCTTTTATGTAAAAAATGTAAGATTTGAAGTGCTTGAGGGCAGATGTTTCTTTTAAAGATATTCAGAAACCTGGTAGATGTGATTACCTTTTTCTCAGCTGTATTTTGTAAGGCCTGTGTGTTGTCATGGTTCAGTCAGTTCAAACTAAGCACGTGTTGATGCATGTCTGCAGTGCTGATTTTGGCGTGAAAATCAGATGTTGCACATGCAGGTGAAACAAAGGCGCAAACACATATGAGTCCATATGGAGCTTTCCTCTCTTCTCTTTAGGATCACAGTGCAGTATGCGTTTGTGTGTAAAGGCGTGTGTTGAGAAACCTGAAGGACACTGGTCCCTGGTGCGATGGGAAAGAGCCTTGTGCCTTAAGAGCTCTGGGGCTGCTGCTCTGACAGGCGAGTCTATCAGCTGTCCTGAGCTCTCTGACCACATACACTATGCAGGACAAGGACACAACTTCCGCTGCCCAATTCAATACAGTGTCACCTAGCCGTCATAGGCTGCGTCACCTGTCAATCACAGCTGAGTAATGTATTGTGAGCTGCACAGGCCAAGGGCACCAGCATAGTGATAATTAACTCTGCAGAAGACCTTTGGGTCATATAATAGGGGTCAGCACACCCCACTGTAATTCTGGCATTAGGTAAGACTTGTCGTCCATGAGGAGCAGTGTGATTAAAATGACATGCTGTAGTTTTCCTGGCAGCAGTGGTCTTATTCGGAAAGGTCATCTTGTTGTTTGGGATGCAGAAATATATCCCAAATTGCTAACCAAAGATGTTTGGAAGTCAAATTTGAAAAGAGTTCCTGGTGTCATGTTGGCCCAACATACCTAAATCATACACTATAAAGGAGTCAGAATCATTACCTCCTTGATCCAGGCACATTGAGGCTATGAATTGCAGTTTTTTTTATAAGCAGCTGACACTGGTGACATTTTATCACGTTAGATAATATTAGTCTTTATGATGGCCAAATACTATGATAGCCAAACACAGTCTATTTTACTGCATTATTTTCAGGGAAAAACTCTTTAAGTTACCATATATTGTAGCAGGCTGACATCACCACAAAGACAAGAGCCAAAAACAACATGACGTTGGTGTTCCTGATGTAGCCGTGGTGCTGTCAGTAATGCAGTCACAGGCTTCATTCTCAGTGAAAATGGTGACAGATTCAAGGTTGATTTTTTCACTAATTTCAAGGTCACTTATGCAGAGTGAGTGTTTCTTTCGCTTCATACCCTCCCTCACTTCCACAAATACAACTGCACTACTGACTGCCTGTGATTATCATTACTGTTACAACATCATCTTAACTCAAGATCCACTTATTAGCTTTTTCCAAAGTTCCACACTTACTTAAGTCACATGACGACAACAGCACCATGACAACTGAGCAAACATCCACGTATGAAGACCACAGAAAGTGGCAAAAAGTCTCCAGAAAGTGCCTGAAATCTTGTGTTCACACAGTTAATTTCTAGGTGAGGAGAGTGTCCTCAACCCATCTAATTCGCGCCGTAAACAAGTACCAGTTGGATGAGAGAGTTTCAGCAATTTAGGTGCAGATACGAATTGAGTCTTTAATAGACTGCAATGCTTTCTCTCTGTGCTATATTAGGCCGTTAGTGGCTCTCTGCGGTTTTGCATGATTTGCAAAGTTGTGTCGTTACATTAGCGGCCGGTGTCTCCTTCTAATCCCATTTGCCTTGTGGTTACAAACAAGGTGCCAGCAGAGCCACTCAGCTGAAGGAACAGCGAATCCATGCTTTATACGAAGCAGCCCTAATTCAATTGACATTACTGGCTGGCTTTAATGGATTTTACCTGGTGAGCCTGCAAATTGAATATTTTAAGGCATATCAGCTGCTTCGGAATAACTGAGGAGAAAAGGTGCAATTTTCATTTTGTGAGCATTTGGTAACGAGACGGTGACATACTGGAGATTATAATCTATTTCTTGGGTTTAAAGTTGATTCGTCTTCGGTAAGGCACTGTCCCTCTTGCCTGTGGTTTGGGCTTTTATCTCCCTCAAGCCATTTGATGTTCTTAACCACTGCTTTTTCGTTACTGGAACACAGACCCACGCGCTCTCTTACACTCGCGTGCACCACATACACATAACTACATCCTTTTTCTACACCTCAGCCCTCCCGGCTCCCTTCTTGTCTTTCTGTGAAGAAGTCAAACTCTTTGCTGTGTCATCTCATTGAGCTTCTGAGGTTGTTATTGTTTTATCTCCCAGCGTGTTGATCTCTCTGCGTGAGGTGGGCGGCCGTCCTTCCCCTGCTCTCTCTGTAAAGGTCAGTGAGCTGCGGATGAAGCTGTGTCGATCAGATGAGTGCCATACACTGACAGCTAATTTTCATCAAAGGAGCTGTGGGTGAGGGGGGCCGAGACGTGGGGCGCCTGGGGGCCTCTTGCCTCTCTGAGGATTCTCCACTTCTTATCAGGCTTACTGACTCACTGTGTGGAGATATGGCCCCGCAGTCTGCTCAGATCCAGAGTGTACTAGCTCCAAGAAAAGTTGCAATTCACTTGTAACACCAGTTTATGGGGCCATAGAGAGAGGGGAAACAGCAAAAAAAACATCAACAGTGCTGTAACCTTTTTCATTTCTCGTCTGATGATCTGCACACGCCAGCCTTTGTTCCTCTCTCTTCATTTTTTGCCTCCTCTTCCCCTTTTCCAGTATTCTAAACATGGTTTGCATTGATTTATTCTCTCCCACCAATTAAAAGCAATTTTGTGAGCATTAGAGTAAGCCATGCCGGGAGCCGTTTACTGCGGCAGGCTGTTCATTACCTCATTGTGTATGTGTGTGTGTGTGTGTGTGAGCGTACCCATTTGTCTCTGTGTGAACTCCTGGGTGCCTCTGTTATGCGTATTTCACTCTGTGAAATGTGTCTGTACAAGCATGAGAGTATGCATCTGTGTGCAAACGCGTGCCTTTCCATTCATGTTTAGGTATACATGAGCAGATGGGTGCGGGTGTGTGTCAGAGATTCCCCGCACGTGCAGGGCATTAGTTCTCTGTTCGCAGGCTAAATCCCCATGTTGTTGAAGCGGTGTCAGTTGCCTCTGCCACGACACAAAGCTTATCTTTTACGAACTCCCGTACCCCCTTGGGAAGGGGAGACATGGGGGGCGGGGCATGGGATGAGGGGATGTGCGAAAGAAGGCAGGAAGCTACTGGCTGGTGTAAATAACCCTGGGCTCTGGGGGAAGGTTAAGAAGGCAATGCCATGCTGAATACTGAGCGTTATCCCTGAAGGACCCAGTTCCCTCTGCAGCTACTCTGTCCTCCCCAAGCTGACAGAGCTCTGTGCCATGATGGCAGTCATCACATCAGTGTGTCAGTGCATACAGGCCTATGTTTGTCAGTAACCATCACCGGCTCTATGACAGCCATCCACCCTGTTGATGGAGACCTGCTGTATTCATATTGCATTAGGGTATTACAGGTGGAAGACTGAATGTTTTTGGTTTCAGTCAAGTAGCATTTTTTAACTCTGGGAAAGCAAAGTGCCAAATACTGTAACTTAAGGCAAAACTTGGTGACTGAAATAGCTATTTTTCCCAACTTTTATCCTCTAGTGCAACTGTGAAGACAAAATAGGTGTTTTTCATAGTGGTTTTATTCATTTTGTTCCTTATTTTCTTTTAATTAACCGCTCAGTTGCCTGTTCATTTACAGTGTGGAACATTTACACTTGCAACATAAACACACTTTGACATTGTGAAATAATAGATCATCTGTAAGACAAAATTAAAGTAGCAGAACGTCTCACGGCGTCAACATGGAGCAATTATACCTCTTGTATGTGAAAATCTTCATGGCAGTGTACCAGTTTGCTGAGACAAATTGCAGTTGGAAGCGGTGTGGGTATTTTCTCAACCAGACTGCAAGGAGGATACAAGAGGCTGAACAGAACTGCCTTACTTTACATACAGTGCACCCATTTTGTGTGTGCATATGAAGTATGCATGTCTATTTTCAAACTCCTTTTTATCACCTGAGGAAACTATGGTAACCTATTGTAACTCTGAAACCATTTAGATCACTTTTTGGCATGTTTGAATGAGTCAAGCTTAGAAACTGGAGGCATAAAGTGTCTGATGAGGGCTGCCACCATTCACTTAGCACTGACATGGAGAAAGTCTGTTATGATAACAGCTGTGTGTAGAGGTATTTGTCCATGCAGATCAATCTGAAGCAATTTGGTTCTCCTCAAAATCAACCGAGGTAACCTGTTGATGTAGGATCTTCACCTTTATGTAATGCACCCTTTGACCAACACGCCACATGAAACCAAAGATGAGAAATCAATGTGTGAGCAGCAGAGCCAGGGCCTTCCATACAGCGTCCCATTTACTAACCATTTCCTCTGGGCACGCAACTATTTATTCCTCCCATTTTCTCAAAACTGGAAATGAAATAAAAAAGAGCAAAAATAGGAAAAAAAGGAAAACAAGTGCGCGGGTTAATCTCTCTTGCCAAAGGCAACATTGTGACATTATCTCTTCATCACAGCTTAACAGAGGCCTGCTCCTATGAGTATGTGTTTCTGTGTTTGTTTGAGGGTGTGTGTACATACATATGCAAGCCATACATGCATGAGTTCATACTGTATGTGCATCTGTGTATTTTTGTCTGTGTGTGTGTGTGTTCCGGCACATTTTCCTGTGCCTGGCTTGTGTGAGCTTTGAGAGTGTTTGCTGTAGCGCTCAAAATGAAAGGCATCGTGTTTACCTACACACACGTTCATCTGCAGATTAGCCTGCGGCTGCCTGCCTGCTCCCATGCAGGAAAGAGTGGAAATACACACTTTCCAGCAGCCTTTGTTGAACCTCACTACAGTACCTGCTCACTCTAAATCAGCTCTTCTCAAATACACTTTAATATCCTCCAACAAGGGATGATACTGCAATTCACAGGCTAGAGGAACTATTTCACAAACCCTCGACCCTCAAACTAACTAACTGCAGTCAGTCATGTTGCATTGATAAAGAGAGACATTCTTGAATTTATTGAATTAAATTTGAGTCTGGTTTGATTGAAAACCCCTTTATCTGATGAAACAGGGGAGGAAATGCTGTGCAAATAAATCATAAACTGTTTCACATCCGAGTATTATTGACTGTTTCTGCTGCTTTTTGTTCCCCTCCTGCGTGGTTTTTCCCCTCTCGCTGTGCTCTTGAATGTCGTGAAAATCCAATTAGGTGGACACATTCTGCGAGAACGCCACGAAACTGCGCTCCATAGCAATCATATGAATTCTTCAAATGGGATTTTCGATGCTCCCCTCTCGTTGCTCGCACTGTGCCTACACTAAAGATAGAGTAATTGGCAAACAGATCTCCACGCAAAATGTTTTCCCCCTCTCTTTTATAACCACTCAGCATAACAATGGGTACTTCTGTAATCTCTGCTGTGTGATTCAGAAATGAAAAGCCAATGAAATGTGTCTCCTGGCATGTGGGGAAAATGACTGTTACTGTAGGTAGGGCATGTTACCAGCACTTAGTGACTCTCTCATTGACACATGTGCAAAAGGCACATAATTGTCTAATATACAGTATATATATGCAATGTTTTACACTATCATTTTACAGAGTCACTTCTGGCAGGCCGTGGCACTTATTAACACTGCCCTGTTATAGAGATAAAGTATGGCTGTCTGTATGCTGTGGTATATGCTAATATTTACATGGATACAGGTGGGAGATCCTAAATGCTTTCTTATCATTCATGTTGACATTATGTTGCTTAAAAAGAGGGAGCAAATGAATAATTCATACTGAGAGAAAAGGCTGATGCGAGACCGATAGAGTGAGCATATTATGTATACCTGACCATGCTGACAGCCAGCAGACAGTGAAGGTCTGCCTGTCTCATGCTTACATTAGAGTTTTCATAAAGGGACCCAGAAGTGTTGTGTCAGAGAATTACATTTGAATCACTCTGCTGTTGTCCCATTAACATTTCATGACAATTTTAACTCTGTAAGTCTACAAACGGTGCTTAGTTTGGTCTCTTGTAACCTATAGCATTGAAGCATCTGTTACCCTTCTCTGTTGAATGGTCGGGATGAGCAGCACTACACATTGATTTAAGTAACTGCAGAGTGCACAGTCACGCTCTGTGCCTGCATACACACTGACTGAGTCACTCAGCCTCTTCCCTAACCTGCCTTTCTCCTTTTCTTGTTTTTCTATCTACCTAAGCTCCTACCCACATATGGCCTTACCTACAGTATTTATTTTCTTTCTTGTCCTTTTCATTTTGAAAAGGAAATTAAAAAGTACAAGACTTAAGAGTCTACAGCCATGCTGGCGGCTCTGTGAGGCTGTACTTAAACACAGCAGTGCTTTGAGCTAAATTCTAACATCGACATCGACAGTTGACATGTGGATGCTAACAAGGTTAATAATGTTTACTATTCTCACCATCTTGGTTTAGCATGTTAGCATGCTAACATTTGTTAAGTAGCACTAAACACAAAGTACAGCTGAGGCTGATGGGAATGATGGGAATGACCTGATGATGGTGCTGGACAAAAAGTTCAGGGATCACCAAACTTATTGCAATTCATCCTGAAGGAAACGTGCGTACCAACTTTCATGGAAATCCATCCAAAAAATGTTAGAACTTTCACTTAAAACCACAAATGTGGCGCCAGAGGAAAAGTCGCTTACTTACATAATTGTCTTCGTCCCCTGTAGGACATCAAGCCACAATGTGCTCCCTCTTCCAATCGCTATCCTTGGGAACATGTTGAGCCTTCCCCCAAGTTAAGGCTACCTCGACCGTCACAGTTCTGCACCAGGTCATTTTTGGTCTTCTTTTCCTTCCTTTTCCTTCCTCCCTTCCTTTGAGATGCCATCTGGCTCCATTCGAACCGCATGCCCCAGCCATCGCAGTCACCGCTTCCTTATTTCAGTGTTTTTTCAGTACATTCTTGCTTTTGATTTTTCTGCATAATTCCAAGGTTGTGATCTTGAAGATGTCACTCAGCATTCTTAGGCATCTAATATGAAACACCTCAGTCCTTTTCATACAAGCTCTGGTTTCTTGCCAACATTCGCTCTAATACTTGGACTGCCAGATGTTGTGGAGTTGTATAAATGCAACCTGGGCTTTCCCCAATCTTGCCCCGATGTCCTTCTGTATCCCCCTGTCCATGCTAATAAGGCTTCCTTAAAGCTTGGGTAGGCAATATCTTTTAGAAGCATTTTTTGTTATATTTGTTGAATTTCTCTTAACATCCAGACAGCAATCAATAAATCAAATGCTCTGACAAATAAAAGAAAATAATCTGGTGTCTGTGGCTGTTGTACGACTGTAATACAGGCTACCCGCCTGTGCAACTACACACCTGCCCACCTGCGCGCACTCTGACCCTGCACTCACTGCGCATGCCCGGTGTCTTCCACACAGCTAGGCGGCTAAAGCTAGTGAACTAGTGGCACAAGAATGGCAGAGAAAGAAAAGAAAGACAGAAGACGAAAAGGCTGCGACCAAAAAGAGGTTGGATAAAGCAAGAGGTCAAACCAGAGTCAACATCAGTATGGATGGCGAGAACTGTGGGAGCTGAAGGGCTAAACAGTGACGCTGTGAGTACTAACAACAGCCATGTTGGTTGTTTACGTTCATTATGATGATGTTCAGTGTCTTCAAACACGTGAATGAGACATGAGGTAGTTGGACACGGTTAGCGACGACCTCTATCCACCGCTCTCTCGTGGACTCGTCCTCCAGCAGTAGTCAGGCAGTGCGCGTTCGTGTGTTTTGAGGGGAGTGGCTTTGGGGGGAGACCTGAAGGGGGGGCCGGTTGGATACTTTCAAAATCTAGCTTACTCTTGCTGGTTTCTCCAACACTGCCTACCCTAGCTTTAATAAGAGAAGTCCTCCACAAACTCAAGAAAAAGTCAGGGGGTCACCATCACCAAAGTCATTAGGACACATTGAATGTCTGTACAAAATAGTGCAAATTAGTGCCTATCCATCTGGTAGATGCTGAGGTATTTCACAGGACAGGTGAAAACTTTGACCTTCTTGTGTCGTCACATGAAAAGTCAGGCGTCATTATGATACATCCTCTTGGCATAATGGAAAGGTACCAAATTTCATATCAATTCTTCCAGCAGTTGTTGAGATGCTTGAACCAAAGTGGCCGACATTGCCACCCTTAAAGCCATGCCGCTAGCATAGCTAAAAAGGAACCTAACTCACATACTACATTAATAAGCAAGCTGGCACACACTCCTGCTCAATGCTGTCTAATAGCTAAGAGGGAGGGCTGGTGGGATAAATCCATCAATGATACCACAGTGTATTAAGACATAGCCCCCTGTGTACACTCTCAGACACACACAAAAACACAAACACATCAGTAAAAAGCATTAAAAATCCTTGTTTTGAATTTTTTAAGACTTTGCAAAACTTTCCATGTCTTATCGTACATTGCAGAAATAAAATAAGTCTGTTTTGATATGTCACTTTGGAATTGGAGTGTAGGCGTTTGGCCTGATTTATTTTTTGTTTGCCACTGTGTGTGTGTGTGTGTGTGTGTGTGTGTGTGTTTGTTCCAGTGTCTGCTCTTGTGGCAGTTATGGTCTATGAAGCAGCAGACTCGTAGATGAGCGCCGTGCTTTACACTGTTCCATTAGCCGTCAACCACAAACCATCACAAAGTACTGTCCTCCCGCAGTCTCCCTGCCATTCACCCACACTGCAGCTTCTCCTTTTCCCCCGTTTCCCACTGAGCTGTTGCATTCCCTGCACACTGTTTATGTAGGCGGGATGGCACAATAAAACAGGAAACGCTTCCTCGGGGAGCTGCTGATTGTGGATGCTTACGGTCCTCAGTGGAGTCGGTGGAGAGAAATGGTCAGAATAGATCACTAAGCCCCCATGATGCATGTGAGCCAGGAGCAGCCCAACAGAGCCAGATGGAAGCGGGCCACAGAGGTAACTGGAGTGCAGCCCGGGTCACAGGACACAGACCACCGGCTGGGGACTCCCATTATCGTCCAACCTCGACCTTATTGGATTTCCCCCGGAAATGTTTATTTCTTTCACTGCCCCGCTGAGAAGTCTCCCACTTATCTCATCACTATTTATTAAGGGAGCCCCTGAGGAGTCCGAGCGTACAATCAGGTCTGAGGGAGGATGGGCAGTAGAGAGAGAGTAGAGAGACAGAGTAGAGAGAGAAAAAGAACGAGAGGATGGAATATATGGTAGCTGCAGCATGATTTTCTTCACTTTTTATCCAAGAAAGGGTCACGATGACATGAAATGGCATAAGAATCCAGAAGGGACCACTCTGTGCTCTCTGATTGCCTCTGTACAACCTGCATCCATTTCTCTTTGTCCAGCTCAGTTTGGCACAGACTTACTACTCTGCCGATGAAGACTTGTCAGGTTCTCTTATGACTGCTGACAGTGTTGAGGAGTTGCGTCTAGTGTGACTTTAAACTGTCAGCTAAACGCTGTTGCCTTTTTATATTATGCCCCTTCTTCCCTCTGTGGGCCGTTGTCGCTTTACTTCCCCTCTAGTTGTGTAATACTTGGTATTCAGAACATTCAGTCTTGATTGTAGCTCTGCGGCCTCACAGGAGACCCATTCACAGACTGAGGAGAGCCCAGGTGCATTGATATAAAGTATTCCCTCCTCCTTCATTTTGAGAGGGAGTGCCATCTTGTCAAACTTTGAGGAGAGTTCTACCAAATTTTTGTCTGGCTTGCCCTTGACTTCACTCTCTATTTGTGTCCTGGAATGCCACACAACAGAGTGATACAGTCAAGTTGTATTAAATGTGTACACAAGTCAGCAAGATTAAGGAAAACATATTGACGATACAGCTACCTGAAGCATAAATCACACATTTTATACTGTGTATAAAATGTTTTTACTAGCCATGCTAGCTGCATGGCTCTAAGGATGGCCATGTTATTTTGTTGAATGGTCTGTTGGTCCATCCACCACTTTGGTCCAGACTGAAATATCTCAACAACTGCGAGATTTAAGCCCATGAAATTTTGTACAGACAGTCAGGTTTCACAGAGGATGAATCCTATCCTACATACTTTGGTGATACCCTGACTTTTCCTGTAGCGCCACAAGCAGGTTGAAATTTTTGTTTTTTTACAGACTGTTTTGTCAACTACCGAATGGACTTCCATGATTTTTTCACATTCACATTGCCCTCAGGGTGAATTCTAACAACTTTGGTGATCCTCTGACCATATGACGCCATCATCAGGTCAAATTTTCAATTTGTCCAATAATTTGGTTTGTGACGAAATGTGTGTCAGACTAATGACATTCCCATCAGCCTTGGTTGTACTTGCAAATGCTAACATGCTAAACTACGGTGGTGAACATGGTAAACATTATACCTGCTAAACAGCATTGCCATTGCGAACACTGTGAGCATTTAGCTACAGCCTCACAGAGCAGTTAGCATGGCTGTAGACTTGTAGTCTTATTAAATCATGCTTTGACTTTAATAAATGAACTCTGGTAAACATTAGTTTTGATAAATATGAGGATTTCTTAGTCGGCTATATTTTTGGGGAGCTGGCCTATTTGAAGGCATATATTCCCTGGCCAAGGCTACAGCATGAATCTAATAGTCACTAGTATTGGATGACTGCTATTTAACCTGCAGGAGACCCCTACGCTGGCTGGTTACAAGGCCAAATTGACCATTAAGTCAATAAAAGACGATTCAACCATACTCCAGCACTTGCTCTGTGAGCTCGGATATGGTCTGTGGAGTAATGACTGGTTCCCCTCTGAGACTTGACTGTGTTTAAAACATTCTGAAGCCACACTGGAAACCACCAATAGACAGCCTGATCACTGAAGTGTAAAGAAACCAGATACAAGACCCCGCTGCACCCACTGGGACCTAAAGAGGACTGTGCATGAGCTCTTACAGTTGTATGCCTACTGCCAATAAGTTCCTCCTCAGCACTTCCTTTAACTCTGGCTTGAACAGTGGATCTTCGTTTTAGTGGAAAAAAATACACCCTTGGATTGACACTGTAAGCTTTGATTTTGTGATGTTATGTGTATTTCAGGATTTGCAGCAGGTTGAGATGAAGTGTTGTAATTTACTTTTTGGTGTAGCCACTTCTCCTGCACCTGTCTCAACTAAAGTAGACAAGTTGAGGTGATTCCCGCTTTTTTCTAATGTTTAAGTTTAGCAAGCAGGTTCTTGTTGATTTCAGTCAAAGGAGAATGAATGGGGATAAAAATATAGCCTTCTAGCCAAATACACTGGGGATTTTTGAGGTTGCAAATATATACTGTAATATATGGTGGCTGCTTTGTATTATGAGCTATTGATCCTGTAGTGGGAAAAATCAGTAGCCCATATTTTATTTTGGTATCAAACCCTGTTTGGCCAGTTCTTCAAAGAATAGATAATAAAAATAAGAACAACAGAACAACAAACAGCAGAGCTGACAGAGTAATGCAATGAGCAAACAGGTTTTCATTTTATTCATTAATTTATTCATTTAAATGTATTTATTGATTTTATAACCAGTAGGAATAGTGGAAAAAACACACAAAAGTACTGTAAGTATTTGTAAGTATTTATAATGCAACCAACAGTATCTTTTCATCAGACTCGCCCTCCCTGGTAAACGCCCGTACCTTTTAACCTTCACGTCCAGTTTGTGATACAGGCTGCCTATTAAAAATGTGTAGTCTCCAAGCTTAAACTGAGATAACCCCCGATGACATCACTAGGGTTATTATTATCAGACTTGACGAAGCTCCTCCGGAGCCACAGAAGACATTAAACAACTGCTATACACAGGCTGAGTAGTACTCCATCTGACGAGTACAATTACCTTCGTGTGTAAAATTGCTGGTGTTCCCTTTAACATGTACTGTATTTATATTACAACAGCCTCTCCCTCCTATTTCGGTAGTCTAGTTCTTAAAGGAATCAAACCAGCTGTTTACTTATCTTACTGTAGCGATTATTTATATAGTCTAATGCTGAATTCAGACTACACGATCAGCCGATAATGGCCCAACCTGTCAGACGTGGGGCAGATATGACCGTTGGAAGTAACAATTGCTCATTCTTCCTGAATGGAGGACAACCGACACAGAATTTGGACACACACACTAGCATGTCAGATTAGTTTTGCCCTCTGCTGCCCAGTTTGACAACTTCCCATTATGTTCCATTGCGTTCACCCGTTCGAGCACAGAGCGCTGTCCGGTGCAACTATAAACATGAGAAAGTGTGAGAGGATAGATGTCTGAATTTCAGTAAACCTATAACCTTTTACGTATCACCTTCTGGTCAGGAGCATTAAACCAAATTAATCAATGTCACCCCCTGCACGTATGCTGGTTACCCGCACATTCACTCTCTTTCTGCCGACTGTGAAGGAAAAAGACTTCACTGCTGAGTGACGATGAATCGTTCGAGGTTTGCTTTCTTTCATAAACCCAACATTTGTTGGTGTTGTCAGGTGGATCAGTAACCTTACAGTTTACCTCATGCACGTTGTGAAAGACGGCGAACTATGATCGGTCGGGGTCCAATATGTATCGTGTCTTTAATTTATGACTCTGTGACTGCCTAGACTGACACGGATCTCATCTCAAATGACCAAAATATTGTGTAGTCTGATCTCTTTAGTCTGAAGACTAAAGTGTAAAGAAAATGAGAAGAGAAGGAAGCAGCTGGTGAAAAGACATCAAATCATCTTGGAAAGACTGCAACACAAAAATATGATTACACGCAGATGTACACATATGGAGTACCCCCCCCCCACACACACACACATTCAGAGTGACCCTCAGTTGTAGTGTCCATCTTCATTCCTATAGAGAGGGGAAGCATGGCAGCTGTAATATTACCTATTTTCACATATCACATATAACCCCCTTCACAACATGATAAGATGTCAAAGAAAGAGACTTGACTGGAGAGGGCAGATATATTCATTGGCATACAAACAGGCAATCGCATAGTGCATGTTAAAGTGCAGCAACAAGTTCAAGATGAAAGCAATGTCCTATCTTTGGTCTCATCTGCCAACATGGTATTGATTGGATAGGGAAAGTGATCGGGCCTTCTTTTATAATTTAGTCTTCTCTTCAATCCTGGAACTGTGTTGTCAGACCAAATCACACATGTCCCATGTTATGTTGTGGTGGTGGAACATTAGTGTAAATCTAATGTCTATGTCAACACTTTTCACCTCAGATCACTCTCTGTACAGTGGATACACTTTACTATACTTTGTGAATAAAAATCTCCCTTAAAGGTATGGGTTACCTTTGAGGGAGATTTTGATTCCCAGTTTTTTTTTCTATGGACATTTTCCTCCTTTGTAGTCCACTGAGCCAAGGACATTGACGCTGTAATTTTGCCGCAGTCAAAGAAACCTTTTCATAATGTCCTTTTCAGACTGTGAGAGAGTGAATCTATTACTGAGGGAGGTAAACGGGGGAGAGGAGTGGATTTAATGGGATGGTCACATGCCACTTACACAGTACCCTCATTTTATGGCAAACAGGACATTCACCACGGATGGCAGAGTGTCAAGTGTCAGAGAGAGTTACTTTTTTGATGAGTTAATTTTGACACGCTCTATTTGGAGTCAGAACTAGTGAGATTTTAGCAAAGATGTACACCAACACCTATCAGGCTGTTTAGGATGTACAAACTGCACATTGAAATAGCAGGTGTTTGCTGTGTTTTAATTATTTGATTGACCGGTGGAACACATAAGATAACACGCATGTTTAAAACAGCCAGTTGTCCCCTTGGGAAAGAAAAGCTGTGATCAAAACCAAAGTAACAGCTGGGACATCTTTTGATGACAGTGCAGTGCAGTGAACCATTTGGATAATGTATTGCTAGACAGAATGACAAAAAAAAAAATCATTGTCTGCCTGGACACAGCTGCCATGCATGGATCAGCTGGATATATCCAATGACTCACTGGAAAGAGGATCTTCTTGGTAACAGAAGAGAATCCTTTCGCCTTATACATTCATAAACATGTCTTTTTTTTCTCCACAGAGTGAAGTTGAAAGAGGGAGTGACGTTTCTTGGGGCTCGCCCCAGCAACCCCACTCAGTGGATAGTTAGCCAGGATGTGAGGAGTGAAGGCCACCGAGTGGTCACTCTCCACTGCCGCAAGAAGGAGTCCAGCTACGATCAGCAAAGGTCAGCAGATAAATTACTTCAGTTTTAAGGAACACACTAAGTTTTTGGAAGATTCACCCATTGGTTACTTTTCTTTGGTAAAGTGATAAGAGGATATGAAAGCATCTCCAGCATATGATTTACATTTTCAAACTGTGTTCACTTTTTTGAAGTGGGTGCATTAAAGTTAAACCTACATGAATTGATTTTTTGGTCCGTTCGGGGAAGCGCAATAAAGTTGGTATAGGGAACATGCTAGCAAACTGTTGCATATTTAGACTTCCAGCAGACACAGAGAAACATTAGGAATTATTGGAGATTTTCTGCCCACCTGCTGAGTGTACGTCCAATATTCACTCTCCTTTTAGCTCTGTTTTGGTCTCCACCACCTCCTGAGGGAAACATGAGGCACTTTAACTAACTAACTTTGTCTAACTAGCTAACTTTGCCTGTCAATTTGGTGCTGGGCAGGTAGTGTACGATGGGTTTAGCAGAGCTTTTTTGTAGAGAACAGCTGCCTGTTGCTGCTTCAAACGAGTTTGATGAGAGCGGTGAGATTGAATCAAAACATTAAAGTTGCGGGCTGTAAAACCAAAACAATGAGCTGAAAGATGCGAAGAGTTGAAGGGAACTGCAGAACTGGGTGATAATTCTCTGTGGGTTCATCAATACTGGTGATCCCTTTCACATTACACATACTAATTGTTTCCATTGTTAATATAAAAATATGAGTTATTGCAGCTTTAATTTGTGTATCTGCAGTATTTCAATTGAACACTCATATATTAACCTATTAACCTATTAATTTAGTTGACACAACAAAAGTAGTTCTTTTATTGTTAAAAAAAAGTCTGCTTTTTTTATTATAATGTTTTAATTTTATGTAAAAAAAAAATATATATTTTACAACTTATAATTAAGAATTACTTGAATACATTTTACAGCTGCTATAACTTCTCATTTTCTCACTTGTGCGATACTCCACCGTTGTGTTAGCACCATTACTTAGATTGAGTAGTGGTTCAATCTCCTAAAACATTTTTACAGCCCTTTACATTACCATCATTTTAGAAAGTGCTGTCACTGATCGTTCACATTTTGCAGGAGATACACAGGCACTGAAACATACAGTGTGAACGGTTATCTAAGTGATGTTCCCTCTGCTCAAATGATACACTTGACTTGACATAAAGGCCATGGGATATGTCTGTTGAGACCACTGTGGGGAGGGAAAAGTTAATAGACTATTGCCATATCCCCTCTTCTCTCTCTCTGTCTCTCTCTCCGTCATCTCCCCTCCCTCCCTCTCTCTTTTTATTTGCATGCTTATTTTCTCCGCTGCCATAGCCTCAAAGTTGTTTTGGTCATTTCCTATCTGTATTCACGTCCTTTAACTAATCTGGCAGATAGGGAAGTGATTGCCAGCACTGGGAAAAAGGTTGTTGTGTTAATTAAGTGCTGATTGAAGGCCTTTGTGTGTTTTAATAGTTTTTCCTTCTCGGATCAGGCAGTAGTTTTAATAGATCTAACTTTCTAGTGACAGGTGTAATTCTATGGATTAGAGGCAGATTTGGGGTTGGGGAAAGCTCCACTTATTTGCTCCTTAGCTTTCGTTCCACTTAGCAAATTCTAAACCATTCCCTAAAGAAAACAGGACACTTGACATTGCAACTGCAACTTTATAATCAAAGTTGTGCAGGGGTTATTTAAGTGCAGAGCAGTCTACGAAACATATGTAATTAGAATCCGTTGCTCCAGTGATTTGTTTAGACATGCTGCTATTAGTGGATCACTACGAGGAATGATTATAGTGTAACTACAATGCTACAGCATGTAAAATAATGATAACTGCGCCTGCCTTTGAATGGCCATGGCTATAAAATCAGAAGCAGCTAATAAAGATTTTCTTTACTAGACGTCTTATGCAGTAATCTGTTGCAGAGCTACATTCAGACCAGGAGCTTGGTCGTGACATGCCGGTTGCTGATGATTACACTCAGATCTCGGCGGCATATTATTACGTGGGTTTAAAAATTTCACTTCTCAGAACACGCAGTACAACTTTATTTGACTTTACTAGCAGTCAGTTTCAAACATGAGCTGCCCCAGGAACTCAAAGTCGCCTCCACACTGAAACTTCTTTTCAGACCTTCCATTCACTCGCATAATAAATTTTGACAGCTCAGTCTTATAAATAGAAAGGTTTCGACTGCCTGCAAATATACAGGGATGCAAAATATGCTGTTGATAATCATTTTGTTTGTCTCATCCATCCTTTTATATAAATACTGTATATTTGTAGCTACTGTAGTTTGTGATCATGACTGAATAAGACACATTTGGAGCGACAACTGTGAGCTGAAAATTATTTCTTTTATCGGATTTGTTGTTGCCGTACATTACATAAGACTTTATATGTATGATTTTAGAGTTGGTTTTATATCATTTTAGCAAGAAGCCTGAATACTGAACGCCATTTTGGTTCTCCTTGACAGCTGGTGTCAGCAGTTTCTCTGGAATTGGAAATGGAAATACAGTAAGAAAGAACATCTTTAAAGGTGTTTATGTGGAATAAAAATTAGTTTTAAAATCCCCGAACACTACTTGCCGATCTGATTATATGAGGGGGCTGGCTAAGTTTGTCCAAGTTGAATTCTTGGCCTATAATAATAATGTTCCCATGGATGTAATATATTATGCCTGTGCATGGCTGTAAGCAGACCTGCAGCATCTCAAACAACATAAAAAGGAGCTTTCAGCAAACTGCAGCAGTGAGCAGCAACACTTGGCAGCTGGCTCCTCCCTCCCTCCGAAGCCGTTCTCCCCCTTTATGCAGATATTTCTCTCCCTGCTCTGTCTCACGACCTCACCCTCTCGCCCACACATACACACACATGTGCTCCGTTACTGTTGTAAAATCATGTTTTATTGATTTACTAAGTGAAGGAGCCAGAGACAAGAGTGAGCATATTTAGTCTAATCCCTACTGTTTGGGCCGTGTACGATGGACTGCTCCTTAATCCCCAAAGCTGTCAAAGTCACTTCACAGAGAAGACCAAAGACGCCCTGTGATGGCTATACAATACACAATGCTCCAATTTTTCTTTCGTCTTGTCCTCCCCGCTCCCAGTCATTTCAATGAAGCTCTTTTAGAAGCGGATTAGACATAGCTATCTCATCTGTTGAGCTGCCATTCAGCCCTCTTTCTTCTTTTCTGGTGCTTCCTTGAGGATAGGAGGATGATGAGGTGTGTGAATGCTGTAGGTCAAAGAAATGTGGATCCTGTTTGCATTTTAATTTTTGTTTTTTGACAACAGGATGAACATGATTATCCATTTATCCACACATGAGTTCTGCACCAGCACTCAGAAATTGCTCCCATTCTCAAGAGCCACATGCCTAAAAGTACAAATCTCTAAAAAACTTTCTGCACAAAGTTGTGTAGGGCACGGTTTATGATTGAGCAGATCGCACCATCACCTTACTAAAATCCATTCACTTCCCATCCTGTTAAAAAGTTGCGCAAAACTTGACAGTTGCTAGATAGTCCTGCATTGCATGTTCAGTCATACCCAGCCAGAGACACTTTAACCATTAGCATGCAGCCAAGGAAACATGTTGCTTGCATGGAAGCATGAAAAGCGGAAGAAATTGTGAAACTAAACAAAAGGATATTCTTTTAAAACGGCGAATTACCGATTGTGAGCAATTGTTATCATGTGTTTTCATTTCAATGTGAGTGGTAATGATTGGCACTTACCAAGTGTAGACTGCTTATGCCTATATAACAAGTTTTTGCAACCTTTTTTACTAAATGTTGAAAAAGTGTGTGTAGACTTTTTCAATATTTAACCCAAACCATGATCTTTCCATGACCTAATCCAAAGTCTTCTTGTAGCCTGAACCTAACCGCATGCAGGAGTGTCAAAGACCTGCACCACCTCCCTATGACCAACAGTGTGGACAAGAAAAAAATGATTTCAGTGAACATACTAATGTAATTATGTTTCCTCCAAAACAAATTATACAGAATGCATGTAGTAGTATATACAGAAGGAGACAGGGTTGCAATGACAAATCTGACAGCAGCAGTCTGACTATGAAACAAATAATATTTTGGCCATGGCGCATATCAATTCCATATTCTCTGACTTTCATTCCATATATTCAGACTTTCATTCAGTAGCTGTGAAATTGGAGCTGGAACTGTATGTGCATGTGGGTTGCACATCTAAAGCAAACTGTCTGTGGTTGGAAGGATAGGAGTGGCTCAGCCGCCCAGGGTGAGCAGCTGTTAATAAGTGAGCTAATGACACCAGCAAACACATATGTCATCAGTAACTGCTCTCATGACTACAGTGAGGTTGGGTTTCATCTTGACATACACACAGTTGGGCTGAAGATTGGAATTGGAGCTCGGACTGTCAGCCGTGGTACAAATGGATTGCTGGCACTGCCACTGGACCTTGGATTGTGGACTGGACTTAAGTGTCATTGAATAATGTCTGCTAATGGGACTGCTAATTGAAGCCTGTGTATATGTGTGCCATTATGGGAGCCCGGCCTCACTGCAGACATGAGAGCAGTGTTGCTGATGGGTCAGGTGTACTCTATGTGCAGGTTCAGTCAGTCACTTGAAGCCGCTCACCCCGGCCAGCTGAGCCACTCCTTTCTTCCCATTCACAGCTGATGCTCCAACCACGCCTGACTCGCTGTAAACACCCCAAATAATGAATAAATCAGACATTATCATTTTGCACTTGCCAACTGACATACCATCTGCTTTACAGCTAAACATAACACTTTTGTCAGTTTTCATAAAAAAATAGGAATTTTAGCAAAAATTCATCACACAAAACATTCTTTTCAGAGGTATGACATATTTTGAATGTATTTCTCAGCCCTGCAGACATTGGAATTTTCCCATGGTAATGCGAACCTGCACACTTTCCCTGACTGGTGGCTTCCAGCCTAATAAAAGCAATACCGAGGTGACAGTTTTTCATCAAGGGGTGCTACAGTGTAAAGACAGGTTGGGCTTTTGACTGAAAATAACAGAGCTGAATTCACCCTAAAGAAAATGGAACCAAACAGCTGATGTCAGTTCTTTTCAAATTACTGAAAGAAATCTATTGAGCATGCAGTGAGTTAATGACTGTCCAAGAGTTTGTCATGAGATGTTTTAATGAAAAGCCAGACATGCTCCAGTTGCATTGCATGCTGGGTCGCGCACACTACCTTAAAGCTGCAGTCATTTATTGACAAATCAGACTGAATAACAAACGTTTTCAGGCCAAAACGCTTACCCCCAGTAAGAGCTGGGATTTACTGAAATTAGTCCTCATCATCAAATTCATACTGTGGGATAATGTTGCGTGCATTATTTAATTATTTAAAGACTAAGTAATTGATTAATGGATTATTGACGGTTTTTAAAGATAAGCATTAATGAGGTTGAAATTATTATTTAAAGTTTTTTGATTGTCCACTAAACCCCGCCCCCCACATGCTGAAACAATGTATATTGGGCTCTAATGAAGTCGATATTCTGTAGCTAAAGAGTTTGAGGTTGGTGTCTTTTTTTAACACCACTGCAAAAGTGTAAGGAATTGATTAAACAATGCATTTGTGTAATGTAACCCACAAACATGCCTGGCTAACTAGCTTACATACAGTAAACTAGTGTTATTTCCAAAGGTATGGGGCATGTCATTAGCTAACTATATGTGGGGCCACAGGTTAAGTTAAAATATACCTGTTTAGGACAAACGGAGAAAGGACATGAGAACATTTTTTCCACTAACAATGCTGCTCCTTTATTTCCATGTCTTCTAAATGGATTATCAGGTGGTGAGGATGCTGACTTTTGGCCTGGGATGTACTGTATAGCTTTTGCCTCAGTGTTTTAGCATTACATCATGGATGTATTATGTCATTTTAACATGAACCAAGTGGAAACATTCAAAAGTCAGCTGGGGACTGAGTTTTCAATCAACTGCAAGTGACTGTCGTCATCTCAGCTGGCAAAATCCATGGTTTTTGGCTCGAAATGAGAAGCGTGCTTTTGTTTTCTTCTGTGTGAAGACACACTGTCTCAAAAAATGACTGTTATTCATCATCCTGTAGATACTTAATGAATAACTGATGTACTATAAATGAATGAGAGTATAATTTTTTCTTTTATATGCACTTGAGTTCCCATTTTTTGTATGAGCCTGCATGATGAGATGACAGTCTTGGGTTTTAAGTGTACATGTACAGCCACATATAAATGCAGATTTTTTTTTTTTTTTACATTCCATCATATTTTGAAGGGAACATAGCACCCTTTCTTTGACAGGTTGAGATTTTCAATGATGGTGCTACAGTACATCAAAGAATTTGAAATGAGTCCCTATAGAAAGGGACAAAATTGCTATGTGGAGTACACATAATATTGGCTGAAGTGCACTCTGGTAGATTGAAAAGTTCACTTTGTCACCATTAAAGGCAAGCCCATTCAAAACAAAAGCAGTCCTGCTTCCTCAGCATGTCATAAGCCATACAGTAAGTGGAGGCCTCAGTAAAAGTGCCATGTCTGGGCCTTGGTAGTTCATTAAGACTGTCTGGGTGTAGATGGAGCTCCCTTGTGAGCCACCACTTCATTAATCCCCCACACCACACCCGGCAGAGGGACAGCAGGCAGTCCACTCATTACAGCCACTCCACAAGAGAGCCACTCCAAGTGAGAAGGGGAGGGGGTGGTTGGGCAGGACATATATATTTAAATATCTTTTTTAATTTTCCAAACTTCAAACAGCCTTGTCGCGACCTGTTTTACATTGTCCGAATCTAATCTGCATAGAGTTCAGATTAATGTAATTAAATTCAACGTACATTAATTTCGCTATAAAGATACATGAGTTTTCCTCTAAAGCGGGCCTGTAAATCTCATCAATGTGAACAGTTAAGATCCCAGAGGGAAAGAAATCATACCGCTATGTAATAACGGGTGAGATTTGGCAGTGACCTCACAATTTATCTCAATTTCAAAGTCTAGAGAACCTTTAAGAACATAATTATTTATAGTTTGTGACATTTACTGCAAAACTGCAATGAAACAAAGGACCCAAGATAGCTTTTTCAGTTTGTTTCAAAAAATGTTAACCACACTTATATGTGGATGTTTCACTCTTTCTCTGATATCTTAGGGCCTCTGAGACATTTGTGCGTATTCACTTTGCTCCAGAGAAAAAATCTAGTTACAAGAATGACAAATAACAACAAAAAATGAACAAATAACAACAAGAAATGAACAAATCAGTGAGTTCTTTTCACAATCAGAACAGTACCTGAGCAGGTTAGTGCTACTGTATTTCTCTGATTTCAAACTTAATTTGAAATTAGGTGCTAAACATTCTTGATTTTTGCATGAATCAAGTTTTTTTAAGGTGGAGCAGTCTTGAGAATGAGCCACCCGCCGTAGGCTTTAATGCTGCATAAATCAAGGCTGAAATGCAATGGCCCAATTACATTAGGGACAAACAGGAATGTTAACTTGACAGTCTTAATGCTAACACCCTTAATAATGAATCAGCCCTATTCCCATTGGCCTCCATTTACCGTAAACACTCTCACTGGAGCCTCATTGACAGTATTTACCAATACACTACTGTCTACACTGCTCCATTTTCTTGTTCATCTCTTAATAATAGAAATGACGTGCAATCAATGCTCGTGCGTGACAGCCCAGACGTGTCACAGCTTATTATGGACGCTCTTTTTTTATCAAAACGGAGTGAACACTGGGGCTGTTATTGGGTGCCATATTGTAAGGTTGATGAGAAAGGAACATTCAAATTGTATTTAATGGAATAGATGTGGCTTGGTTTCCTTTATCAGGGCCAGAGCAGAGATGTGGCATATTCTGTGTCTCCTCAGGACATCCAGCTGATTACAGCAGTCAGCCCAGATTACATCTGACTGTTCAGGCTGCTTCTCTATTCCATTGCCAAGCAAACAATATGGGGAAATAATGTCCCAGTGTGCCTCATTGCACTTTTCCCGAGTTTAGTCCAGACAGTAATAACACTCAATGGGGAAGATCTGATCTGTACTGTATACACCTACACCAAGTGAAGAAGTTGCGAAGGTAGCCATTGTCAAAGCTTAAAACTTTCATACATCACATTGGCTGTACATGGTGACCTAAATAGCTAAATAGCGTTACTTTGATTGCATAGTAGCTCAGATTCACCCGCGTGGTGGATGCTGTTCATCAGAACTTGTTTGTGGCCGGCACCATGTGCTGGTTAGTGTATGTGCAGAGGAGAGACAGATTGAGGTTTGCATGTGTCCCAGAGAGTTCATGTGTTTCAGATTTATAAAGGTTTATGAGGGAATATCCTGCTCTTAGAGGTTAATCCCCCAGAGGATTAGATTGTGGCCACCAGTGTTTGGAGTGTTGCATTACCAGAGGTTTTTTTTTTTTGTTACTTACAGCATGACTGCTTTTTAAAAATACTTAATATAACAAGTAAAAGTACTATTTTATAGGTCAGTACATTCATATATATATATTTTTAATTGTCCACTTTACTTGTACTGCAGTGTTAGATTTAATTACATATTTGAACACAAAACTGAGCAATTCCACCATGAGTCATACCTACTGTACAACAAGTCAGCTTTTTGTTTTGTTGCTTTTTTTGGTGTTGGTTTATAAAAGATTACTGACATCCTACATAAAATGGAACATACAAACAACCTGACATTTTTCTGATTAGTCGCAGCCATGTTTGGATCATTTTACTTTAAATTGTATGTAACATGGACATACCAGACTAATTACATCATCATTAACATCATTCATCCTTATATACTGCCATGATGTGCTATTTTTAAGTCCTTTTGTGGTTTAGATTACAGTTAACAAATGACAGTGTAATTATTTTGTACATACTGGGTACCAGTAAATGATCTATATCAGGACAAAAAGCACCAGTGAAGAAGACGGGGGGTTAGGGAATAACAGGGTAACAACTTTATCGTATAAGTTATTATTGAATTACATATCCTTACAAAAAAAAATATCTTTGGGAAATTACATTGTAAAACGTTTTTGAATATGAATACTTATTGATTAATTACAGTGAACAGTGTATCATTGTTACTGGGGAACAAAACATTAGGCTAATCCAGGGAGAAGGGTGTTCTGATAGATGATAGATGATAGCTTTAAAATGGTTGTGTGTGTGTGTTTTTAAAATTATGGGATCTATCTGACAGTCAAGCAAGAAAGCAGGCAGCTACATACAGAATACTGTCACTCAAATGAATTTATTACTGCATAAAGAATAGGCCAGTGAGCCATTCATCACTCACAAATCACACGTCAAAAACATTTTTTTGAAAACGAGTAATTCCATCTGAGCTAATGGCCTTTATTTTTCACTGATAGCACAGGAGGACAAAAAACAGTACATGTCGGAGAAACAGTTACAGTGCAGACTGTAAAATAAAGTAGTCACCTGTTCACCCTTTTTTAAATGTGTGGTATTGTAGATCCCTCCTAAATGCAAATTTATTACCCCTTATTTCCTCTACTTCTTCCTTTACCTTACAGTAGGTCAACAGAAAGTATTTTATTGATACACCATATGTACAGACTATATTAATATTTAATAATAAAGCTTTGCCCCCTTTTTTTATTTTGGCACATGACTGACAGAAATAGTGACTTATTAGTTTCGTCAACTGTATACATGTCTGTGATTTTATTTAAAAAAGTAAATACAAGAAATGACTACATAAGTAGATTTTTTAAAACTCAATAGTAAGCAGTGGCCTGGGACAGAACAACTCTACTCTGCACTTACATCCTTTTTCTGTGGAGGATCAGGAGCTTTCAGTTTTGTTTTGAAATGCATCAGTGTGAAACAAAGGCCACAAATAAGCACAGCACAGATTTATTTCCCATCCTCTCCTCCCATAAATAAATGTAAGACCGTACCCTCTGCAGACATTTCCTTATGTTTCCTGAGCAGACGGACGCAGTTTAGACCTGTGGTTAGATCAAAATTGTTGCTGCGCTCGCTGCAGGTAGCACTCAGCCAGGGAGGCAAAGTGGGTTGGGATGTAAACATGCAATTGTCTACAGGCATTCTGACACACATACTGATTGTTTCTCTTCTAATTACATCTTTGTAGTGCCTATTGAACAAGTACTCAGTTTGGATTGCATTGCAATGAGGTTTCCCTCATTCAGCACTCTCCTCTGATGAACAACAACCACGCAGTGAGAATAAGCTCCACTTGTCTTTAATATTTGCCATTCAGATTTCTCTCAAAAGCTCTTTCCCCACAGATTTGTCTAACTGAATAGGCAAAAGAAACCTTGGCCTGCAGTTGGCTCCAATTAACCTGAGTTTAGCTTGGCCTTCAAGATGATTGGCTTTTATACCGAAGCCTATTCCACTTAAAGAAACCTGGTCTGGCACCAACGCTGTCTCATTTCTCTAACCTGCACAGGAGAAATATTTAAATGAGCCTATTAAAACAGGCCCTGGGCTGTTGAGAAAGGTATAGACGCAGTATTTAGAGAGAAAAAAATACAAGAAGGGGGTTGCGCATGCACAGAGGAAGGGATGTTGAAGAACTCGGCACATGTAACACGACTGGGCAGCTCTGCTTTCAGTCAGAAGCAGATTCAATCAACCAGAAGACAAACAGAAAAGGTACGAGTCAGATCCTCTCGTCTGCACTACAGCACCTGTGCGTGCAAACACTGACAAGCAATCTTTTGCTGTCCTCTGTTATCATTCCCAGCCTAACGGGTTGAAAGCAGAGCTCTGTCCAGCTGATAACGTGCAGGGAAAAGTATAGGATGCCACCGTAGGCACCCCTCTCCTGCAGCCTGTTTAGCAGGACTTACTAGCCCTGACATGTAATCAGGCGGCGTGTGCACCTCAGCGGGCCACAGGCGTCTCAGATGCTGGACCCTGAGCACCTCAACACCACAGGACCAGCGGACATGTATGTTCATGCCTCCAGATGAGATGCCACACTTTGTACATGTCACCTCTTCCACCTTGAACCTTCACACGTAAAAATACTTGGCACAGACACATGGGTGTACATTCATATTTACACTCACAAACAGATCCGTGTGTATTGGAGTGATTCACGTTTCAACCCCGGGCGATAGTGACGCATCAGAAGCTGTCATTGGCATGTGGAGGTCACGCTGAAAAGACATCTTCAGAAGCTCCTCAGTTAGGCGATGCCTTCACTACCTTTACTGCCATTTGTACCCAAGACCATATTCCTTATTAACCATCATTAAAAGACCTTGATGCATATCTGCATGTTTTTCACCGCTGATGTGTGTCTGTCACTGACGGCAAAGCCACAATAGCAAAGTCATGTTGTGTGAGCGGTTCTCCGCTGATGCAGTCAGACGTTTCAGACACTTGTTGTTAGTCTATCGTCGTGCGATCTAACTCAACTCTACGCAGCGTCCGGATCAACCCTCCCGTCTCACACAGGATGTAAGTCGGCGAGCAGCGTTGAATCACTGCTGAATATGTAAATGGGTGCCATTAAAGCTCTCTTTCTTTAATTAGTCTTTAGATTTCATGACTGAGTGCTTCCAATTATGGATCAATGTCTCATTTCTGCACACGGACCTCTGAGTGTGTGGAGGCAGTTTTTCCGTTACAAAATGCTTTATAATTTCTCCTCTGCCAAGACAGCCATTCACATCACACTCCCCAACTGCTGATCAATGAGAAATTCTGCTGCTGTAAGCCTACTGATATGTGTATTATGTGCACTGGTAAGATTTTTTTCTCCATAAATATGATCAGATTTCCACAAATATGCAGTTTGATTTATGGAATGGCCTGTCTGGGTTTGTACCGTTGATGTGTGTGCAGTGGATGCGGTGTGTCAGGGAATATAGGGCTGATGTGTGTGTAATTGCTCTGGTAGTAATTTAGCACTGAGCTCATTAAGTGGTGCATAAGAGGTGGCTAAATTCTGCTTAATACCTAAATGCACTCCTGACTGGGAGTGTATACTGGGAGGAGGTGCTGATATAGCGCTTTGAGACTGTAAAATGCTACTCTTGTGTTTTAAAAATGGCCATAAGGGTCCATGGGTTCAGTTCCTAGAGCCCATGATAGCTACTCAGGGGTTTTATAAATCCAAAATGTTAACTAATCCTACTGTTAATTGGCTTATGACTGTCAATGTGTCCACATGTAGTACTAATGCTCATGTATGCTGGGATTTCAAAGGCATTTACAGAAGAGGAAAGCCTCTGAATTTGTTTTTTAACTTTATTGCTGATGTAGGTTGATTGCGAGTCCTGAGAGCAGTCTAGAGCAATCTACAGACTGTAATATAGACTGTTATTCAACCTCTCAATTTATGTTTGTGTCCATAAATTTGCAATATCATTTTTAATTTGAGATTAATCCAATAAGTAATCAAAGAATCAGATATATAATTGCTGTGTTTTCACAGTAAATGAGCAGTCGAATCCTCGTTACACCATTCAAAGTGGATGCAAATTGACCATTTGTGATTACTGGGCAGCCTTTCGACAGGCTGCTAATGCACTGAACTTTTATTGTTTGATAGCTAGAACATAGAATCGATCATTTGCATAATCAGTGATGCATTTGCAGTGAAATGTAAGAATTCTTGGACGGAGAATTTATTTGAAACTCTCAGCACATTTGGAAGCCAGTCTTAATATCAGGCGCGCATGAAAAGCAAAGGAAAACTGACTTTTTAATATGAAAGTATAGCCAGTGTGTGGGTGTCGCGTACATTTATTGTGAGTCTCTCAATTAAAATGGACCTCTTAAGGACTCCTGTGAAGGTAGGAGTCATGCAGGAGCAGACTCTCCATCACTGCCTCTCACCCCTCTGATCCATGGGACACTGCATTAAGGCTGAGGTACAAGGCAATCATGCCCACACAGCCTCCGCATCACTTCCTCACCAACACTGTAATTATCACAAACAAAGCAGTTCTGTTTACACACATGTTTATGTGAAACAGCAGGAGTGTGACTTGTATATCTAAGTGTGCGCATGTGAACATAAGGCTCGTGCATAATTGGTGTACATGCATTAGTTAGCGTGTGACTGTGTGTGTTGTATGTTTGCCTACGAGCGTCATTTTTATCAGATTTTAAAAGGTCTCTGCTGTAATTACATGAAGTTAACTACTCCCCATTTAGATATGTGCACTACTTTTTCATAAGATGCTGGCACAGACCTCGCTCTGCTCCACATCTGGCTCTGCTGTCCTTGTTTACCACTGACCTGTTTGCAAAACACACATGCTGTAATATTGAGCCGATCCTTTCCCTGACTCTTTCGCCCTTTTTCGTGTCTCTCAGAGTTGGAGTTTAACCTTGCACATCTTACAACAAGGGGGAGGTCTTAGCCTAGGTTGCGATAGAGTACCGTCGATCTGATATTCTGGGCCCCTCTGGTCAATGACTCTTGTGTGCTCTCCAGGTTCTGTTGCCATGCCAACGGTGCCAGAGCTGAAAGGACCCAGGTTTTGTGGGTCTTTAAGGACTTTTCCGAGGAGGACAGGCGCTGCCAGTGTCACAGCACCTGCAGGTGCAAGGGCAGGCCCAGACGGTCACATGATGTCGCCTGCAGATCAACCAGGGGGAGCCTGTAGGCGGGGGTGGGAGGGATCAGTTTATCTACACAAACATTTGCATCAGCACCCCAGGGCTCAGTGTCTGCTGCCCCCTAGTGTGTGTGTGGATGAGTTATCAGCTGCTCTGCTGGCCGTTCCCAGTGGTTTATGTCTGTTATCCAGCCTTGAGATGAGTGCTTTGATGTGGGGAAAATTGAGAGTAACTGTCGGGACAAGTAGCAATTTATTATATTGCAATTTGCTATTTAGAAAGCTTTGCCATGAATGAGACAGATATAGAGCGCAACTGACTGGGAAGTGATGTCTGCTGCACAAAGGTCTGAGGTCACCAGTGATGATAACTACTGTCATTAGGGATCCATTACACCATGGAGCCTACTTCAGCTGATGCACTCTAATGATGTTGCACTGCAGAAAAGCATTTAGTTTTGATTAGACAATTGTTGGCATGGTGCATTTCATTAACTCCAAGATGAGATTTTGTTGTCTGGGAATTGATATGCCTTTTGAGCCCGGGCTAACAGGCTGCGCCCTGTTTCCCTCAAGGTAATCTGGATCAAGTTAAGAAACAAATGTAATGATGGAATATTCCCCTCTTGACACTCGTCTGCCTTTTATATCCAACGTCCTTCCCCACTTTATCCCCCCAGAGACAAATTGACTTTTAACTAGCCTGACTGTCTGGGGATATAATGTCTCTACTTTGTTGCCACAGCATATTATTGCACAGATAAAATGTATGTGTAAGATATTGTCTCTCAGTCTCTGTGTAGAAGCTGACCAGCTTGCCAGCTAAACATTTTCATTGCAGTGGCAATAAATGAAAGCAATGACAAAAACTCCTCCGTGTCCAATTCAAGACCACATATGGCAGTTAGTTATTTAGAAAGACTGAACTGACTTAGGGAGGGAGCGGGACCAGCTGAGGAGAGAGAGAGAGAGAGGGAGAGAGAGCAGTGAGTGAGTGTGAGTGGGAGTTGAATATTTTAGCTGATGAATGCTGCAGAACACTGTTAAGCTAATCGGAAATATGATCCCCTTATTGGGTTTGATGCACACAAGCCAGAAGCCCTCGGTTTGCGCCCATGGTTCATTATAATCGTATAATTAATAGTACTCAGCCCTTTTCTCTGTGTGCACGTTAGAAAAGGGTAAAGAATAAATGATTAAATTAAAGGGAATCTGATGCTTATTAAAAGTGGGTTTTAATTCAGGAACTGTAGGTTATTTGAAATGTAACAGCCCCATCTTTTTTTATGAGCTCCTGGAGAATAAGATAAATGGAAATTACATTTCCAGAGTGTATTTCTTGCCTATTGGGAAGAACAAAGCAGTACGGTGTAGAACACCTTTTTGAAAGTATACGTGTCTTACTGTATTATAGTGTTATTTTTATCAATTTTTTTTACACTTTATGTCTTAATTGGGTAGCCGACAGTAGAGAGAACACAAGAAATGAGTGGAGAGAGAAGGGGGAACAAAATGAGAAATGCAAAATACAAGGGTCCCTGACTGGATGAGAACCGAGAACATTGGTGTTCATGGTCAGTGCTCTAATCCCTAGACCATCAGGGTGCCCCAGAGAACATTTTTTAAAGTATATGTATCACACTTGATAATGAAATAGTGAAAGTTGTGCACAATAAATATCTAAAATCTCCTGTAAAACAAACATGTTGGATTTTACTGGCTTCATGTGGTTTGTCATGAGAAGTATTTAAATATAGTAAAAAGCCCTGCATTAAAATACTTCATAATATAATATACAAAAAATGGCAAAAACATGGGCAATATGAGTGTACATTAATAGATTATTGTTATTGATTCATATATACACTCAGTGGCCACTTTATTAGGTACATCTGTACAATCTAATGCAATTAAATACAACAGCTCCGCTATAAATTCTACCTTTACCGAGTTTATAATGTTCTGTTTGATGACTTTGTCTGAAATGTGTAAATTCAATTATATGTTCCAGCACTGAGGTCACAGTTAAAGGTGGTGTTGTACTGGACTACATTATACTGAGAGGTGTTTCTAATATTCTGACCCCCTCATGTTTGTTAATAGGGAGGAGAAAAAATTAGAAACACCTCTCAGTATAATGTAGTCCAGTACAACACCACCTTTAACTGTGACCTCAATGCTAAAACATAATTGAATTTACACATTTCAGTCAACAAAAACTGAACATTATAAACTTTGCATCACATTTTATAAACTGATCACATGTTTTGGTATAAAATCTTGCAAAGTTACAAGTAACTAAGTATGTAGTCGAGTAGCAGTATGGAGAAGCAGAAAATGGAAATAAAACCTCAAAATTGTACAGTACCTGAGTAAATGTACTGAGTTATTTTCCACCACTGGTTATGATCACAGCATATACATTTAGAAGAAGTGAAAATAATTTTAAAACACTGATTTTATACATCCGAGTCTGTTTACAGGTCTTGGGGAGTACTACTGCATATGAAAAAAGTTGCATAAAGCTATTTGTGGGTCCAGAGGGAGCTGCATGAGGTCTGATAAATTGCCTCAAGTGATGTCACTTGAGTCATCTTGGGCTGAAGACAAAAAGAAGAAGAAAAAAATCTGGTTGTGGAGTTCGAGGCGACATTTGCCACTACTAGGATAACACACCTTATTCTTAGACTGAACTGTTGCCGCTCGAGTTGCATTGTGGGTAATATAGGCACCAGGTTTTGACAAGGAAGAAGAATGCATGAACAAAAAAGACGATATCTCTGCTGCATCGATTTTGATCCTTTTTTTTCACTGTGTCTGCGTCTGACAATGTTAGTTACAATGTTGTATGTGAGGAGTACAGTGCTAAATTGGTGGAGTACTCTTAACTGTTTCATTTGTGAGGAAAAAAGTTGGATGTAATGGCGTATTTACCTCAGGTCTAACTTCCAGGATAAGATTTCTAAAAATGAATGTCAAAGTACCAACAGATAGGTCACCACTTTACCTTACAACAACGCTTCTGTTTTGTAGTGTTGTTCAACATCAGTGGCTACTGTGGAAAGTGCACTGGACATGCTCAGCAGATTATTTAATGGCATGTCAGTGTGGAATGTACTCAAGAGGAATTTGTGTGCCAAAACAGAGATGTGTTAAAGGATTTATGCTTCCTCTAGTAAAAGACTGTTACCAGAATCTGCGTTTTTTTTCATCACACTCCCACATTCCCAACACAACCTTTAAAACAGACAGCTTCTTTTAACAGCCCAGTTTAGTATTTCCTCTATTTTTGTTCTGCCACTTTAGAGGTGTGTAAATGAATGTCAGTTGACGCACCATAAATCAAAGGTATTGGTTTAGTATCTTGGAGGAAATGATAGCAACATGAGGGATGCTCTGGCTCGCTTGATTGTATCACCAGCCTTTCGCTGCAGCCGTCATGTAGGAAACACATGTTTAAAATACAGGAATGCTGCACGCACACGATCCATACACACACACACGCACACACACACACCCTTGGATGCATATACGCCCCCACGCCCAGTACAAACCCATACATTCAGAGGCAGCTTGGTATTAAAGTTTAATCAAATGTAAAATTGGCATCGTTTTGAATGTCATATTGACAAGTTAATGTTGGGCGCTGGTGGCTGTGGGCTCCCGTCAGCAGGCACTTTGTACAGAGGGATCTTTATAGCTTACATCTTGGAGAGGATGGAAAGAGCACTCACAGACTGCAGGAACGTATTGTTGCTGTCAGGTAAAAGGGGAAAAAAGGTGCTTCGAGTTTGGTGTTTTTCTTTTCTTTCTTTGCATCTAACCCAAATTGAAATGAAATTTTACATTGACCCTTATCTAGCCGAGGCACACTTGACATCGGTTAGAAACCCTCTAATGCTGTGAATTCTTGATTTTTGAAAAAGCACAATGCACCTGCACTTTTCACTCTCATCTGCCACCATGGTTCATATAAAGACACTTACCTTCTGCCAGCTTTGCACATATTTTTAAGTCATCACATGAATGCAGCCTCTTCTGGTCTTAAATTGTCTGTATTCTTGTGCGATTTATCTCTCTTCCATCTGGCTTGAACTCTCTTGTGGCCACTACATACAATATATCTCTGCATAACCATGAACCTCCGAAGCCACAGAGGCAGCTACACCTCGCTGACATTTATCACTATTATTCTCATCCCTGTCTTCCCTTTATCTGACAGTGTTTCAGGGGGAGTTCACACCTTTTTCTCCTCCTGTCACTATCTCTCCTTCTATTCTGGACAAGGCTGAATTGAAAAGGTCCGCTGGGTATGGGCGTCTGAGGGTGCTTTTCCTCCTACGCTCCCTCCCAACTCCACAACCCCCACTTCCCACCCTTTGGCTTTTCTCCTTCTCGTTCCCCCATCTGCCTTCGTGTATTTTCACAGAAACATACTGAGAAAATTTTCTTCGGAGTATAAAGATACTAATCGACTTACCATACCTGGCTTTGTACTCAAGTTTCCTCTGTCTAACTTGCAGAAGTTTAACATTTTTTCTGTACAGCTCTCTACCTCCACATTCAAACATTAGCCTAATAATAAATATTATCATATCTAAGTATCCATGGAAACTCCTGTCCATATGCAGTGTTTCTTCTCTTTGCTTTTCAAATCAGTGCCGAATAGTTGTCACATTTTGGCTTTTGAATCTATCCATGTCTATTGTATTGTATATTCAGGCTCTGAGTGATTTGCTTTGATTGCAGAGCGGCTAATCAGAGGGCTGTGAAAATGTGACTTAAGGACTCTGGTTTCTGGTCAGGGCTCCCTCAGCAGAGAGATTGTGCTTCATGCTGTGACCATTGAGGTCCTCACTCAGAAATCAGGCTTGAAAAGAGGCTCTGACCTCCGAGGCAGATACTCCCCTCAGGCTGAGAACTCAGATTTACCCGCCGCTCAGACATATTTGAGACGGGCTCCACAAGATATTAATTCTGGCCTAGACTGATGTGTATTGAATATCTTTTGAATAAACAGTCTTATTAATATTAAGTCTTCCTGTTCATATACTATTATTATTATTATTATTATTATCATATATTACATTACATTACACTATATGTAATATGATATGATAACAATAATAGTGCATATATCATATCTAACTATTTATGTCTCGGCTCAACATTCCCTCCATCTGTCCTTCCCATTTACCTTAATTGTATATTCAATGTGACCAATTTAATAGACAAAACATCACTGGACTGGATCAGTAACAGTCAGGGCAGTAACTACCAGTGAAGTCATGTCTTTTAGTGTTTTCTCAAGAAATTTGGGGGTTTTAAACAACCTGAGGAGTATTCTTTAATTACAGTCCCAATTCTTTGTCAGTTTTAGGCCAGAAACATAAATTTAAAAAAAAAGGGATTTTATATTTCTCCATCAGCATTATAATCCTGGCATTGTGGGGAAGGCTTTGAAATATAAGAAGAAAATATATCTTAACTGTCAGATTGATCTACAAAAAGGGCTCTGGCCTTGGTAATAGTGTGGTGGTAGCAATAGTTTTGTTTGTTTGTAAAAATAATAAAAATAAAAAAATAAAAATAATAGCAGCAGAAGCCAGCTTGGAAGTTTTGAAAATACATTCACATGCGGAACCACACTTTGGTAAGATATTATCAAACAGACCCATAATCCATACATTAATAACAATGCTGCATGAGAATACAGACACCGAGGATCTCTTGAGCACAAAATTGTGTAGAGCCGTAACGATTAGTCAGTTAATGGACTGACAGAAAATCTGTCTGCAACTATCTGGATAATCAATCAATCATTTCAGTCATTTTTAAGCAAAAAAGTTTTTGGCTCCAATTATTTTTTTCTGTTTCATATCATTGTAAAGTGAATATCATATATCAAAACAAGATTTTTGAGGTCATCACCTTGGACTAGATGAAACTGTGATGGACATTCTTCACTGTTTTCTGACAATGAATAGAGAAAATAATTCGCTGATTTAATTGATAATAAGAATAAATATTAGTTGTAGGCCTAAAATCAAGCGTTTTAAAATTGTGTTAAGATTGATGAAATATTTGTTTTCAGCCTCTTAAAGAGGGGGGCTTACTCATTGTTGCACCACCACTGTTTGCAGCAGAGGGCTGTGTTGTATTTGTGATTTCTCATAGCATGTTGACACAATTGCATATAAAAATGTGAATTTACAAGCTGATGCATTGTGCATTTGACAACTGTAGCTTTTGCATGTACCAGAAGGTTTTGTTTAGACGCAAACACATGTAGCGGCCATTATATTAGTCAAGACAGATTGTTGCATATTGATGTCTGTATTAGATTCAGAAAACTTCATTTTGCATGAGTGATTAGGTCCACAGTGTGCACAGATTCATGCATGGATGCACTAGTGTACAGTATATACTGTGTATGCTCATACATGTATGCATAGCTATTTGTGTGTCTGTGTGTCTGTGTGTCTGTGTGTCTGTGTGTGTGTGTGTGTGTGTGTGTGTGCGTGTGTGCGTGTGTGTGTGTGTGTGTGTGGCTGCGTGTGTGTGCGCGTCCTGGCTTCTTTGTACTTACTGGTTTATTGCTGTTCCAGGTGACGGAGCATGAGAACAGCAGAGTTTCAGGGTGCTGTTTTCAAGCACCGCTGAAGCCACAAATTTGATTATTTTTTCCCTCCACAAGTAGTTTAGAGTTTGCATGAGACCCCCCTCACACACACAGACACACACACACACACACAGCTGCCTAACACTGCCGTGGACCACATCTCCTCTGGTTCCCACAGCCTGCATTATGCATCTTCATCTGCCATTCTGTTTCCATTCAGCATCTCTTGTTACAGTGAATCAGCAGCGTTACGTGCCGCTCTGCTGAGGTTTGTTATGGCCCTTTGTGGTATGTACTCTACATCTTACTCTCTGTGTCTTATACATAAAACATAGAGAAAAAAAGAGAAAATAGAGGGAAAAAAAGTCTGGCCTGAACTTCAAATGTTTTGCCACATCATTCTGTTTTTCTAATGTTACAATAATAGCAAGTGATGTCTAGGAATAGTTGAAAAATGAAGAAATTGGACCTGAAAATGTCGCTTTATTTATCCCACAAAGGCTCTCTGTCTATCTCTCTCTTATTCTCTAATCCGAGGCAGTGGACACATGGATCCTATCGCATCAGGGGAGATTAAACAAGGAGTGTCACAATGACACAGTGAGTTTGATAATGGGACAAAGAAGCTCTTTCAATTATAGCTCTTTCTCTAGAGACATCTGCTTAAAAGGAAGTTCCTCCAATAACTTTGTCCTGTGTCTGTTTATTCGTTTTGACATTTAAATCTATCTTTCTTTAACCTTCTTGCAGCCTAAATTCAATAGCTCTCTAACATGCTCCATCAAGATAAGATGGAGCTTTTTAGACTGTGTAATTAGTGAAGACAGAAGTTGAACAATAGAAGTTCGGATTTGTTGAGAACACATTTTAAAAGGACATGTGGACAATGTTGACAATATTACGCAAAGTTAAACTATTTGTGTAAACCTACCTGCTAACACCTGGTTATTTAGCCTTTTTATATTTGCACAGTAGAGCTGAACTATTAGTCTATAATTAATTTGACTGACAAAAAAATTAATTAGCAACTATTTGAATAATTGATTAATCGTTTGAAGCATTTTTCAAGCAAAAATGCCAAACCTCTATTCCAGCTTCTCAGTTATCAGGGTTTGCTGGCTTTAGGAATTAGTGATCAGCATTTTTCTGACATTTTATAGATGAAACGATTAAAGCAATAGTTTGACATTTTGGGAAATATGCTTATTTGCTTTCTTGCTGAGAGTTAGATGAGAAGATTGATACAACTGTCATATCTGTTGGGTAAATATAAGGCTACCACCAGCAGACGGCTAGCTTAGCTTAGCATAAAGAGTGGAAATGGGGAGACAGCTCAACTGGCTCTGTCCAATGGCAACAAAATCCACCTACCAGCACCTCTAAAGCTCACTAATTAACATATTATACCTTGTTTGTTTAATTTGTTCAAAGAGGTACAGATTAAACACGCTGTTTCCCCATTTCCAGTCTTTGTATCTAACTGTACTGACTTCTCTTTTATTTGCTAGACATGAGAGTGGTATCAATCTTCTCATCTATGCAATACAGCAAATAAGTGTATTTAATGTCGATTAATTGCTTTAAAGTTTTTACATACCTACCACACTTTCCAGCCTTTATGCTAAGCTAAAGCTAACCAGCTGCTGGCTGTAGCTTTATATTTACTGTACAGACATGAGAGTGATATCAATCTTCTCATCTAACACTCGGAAAGAAAGCGAAGAAACGCATTTCCCCAAATGTCCAACTTTTCCTTTAAGGGAGAAAATAATTAGCTGATTAATCAATACTAAAAATAATCGTTAGTTGCAGTACAGTCTGATATAGCATAGATACTAAAAGATGAAATTTAGCTTTAGAATATTTAGTTGAGTTTTGAGCCATCAAACAAACAAAGAAGGTCATCAGTGAGAATACTGACAGCCTGTACTCACACAGAATTTATGTCATGTACTGTGTTGTTGAATTTGTTGGGAAATCCTCTGTTTTTGGCCATAGATGCAACATCTTTGTAACAGAAGGCAAACAGGGTTTATGGTAATGTGTTGTAAATTTCTAAAAACTACAGCGCTAACAATACCTGTGGTGTGAGAGGCTACTGTCACCAGTCGCCTCCGTTATTTATGTCAACAACTGGCGTTACATTGTCATTCTGATGTATATGCTATAGATATATAATGCTATATATAGCATCTACATTATGGTGCTAAGCTATTCACTTATGTTTCAATGTGTATCACTGCGCAGATCAGCTGGTGTCATTGTGATTAATGGGCATCCTGAATGTGCCTAAACAGCATCCTCTCAGCCATCTCCCTGCTATTCACAGTGAGTCAGTTGTCAGCCGTCTCGGGCTGCACCTTGTCAAGTCTGATTTCCTCTCCAGTCCGGTCTCTAAAGCCAGAGGGCCAGCTGCTTCCAACTTTAGGGCCTGTTATCTACTGAGCCCCTCTCTATTGCCTTTGGCTGCCCTCCGGTCGTGTGTCTGGCCTCAGATTTAGTCAAACCACAGCTAGTTTACAGATAATTATCAGGCTGAGGCCAGCTGTGTGGCACGCATCCACAGGCCCTTTGTTGCTAATTGAATTAGACCCCATGCTGGAAGTGACAGAGAAATGAACAGTTTCCCCCAGCGAGCCATGTGATTAGCAGACTTGGAGAGGGGTCGGCTCAGGATGGCATGCTGGTGTATATGGCTGATGTCTGTGACTCAACGTCTGAGTCACATTCACCCTGACACTGATGTTTCTGTCAGGTTTCATTTTATGACGTGTGTCAATGGGGGTCAAGTGCAGCGGACAATCAAAAACAGACTGCTGCCAGGCTTTCTATGTGAGGTAAAGAGCCCAAAATGTTTATTGTTCCCGCTTTTCTCCATCTGCTTCACAACTTATTGGCTAGCTAGATATACAACCAGAAGCAGCTTTGGTTTTTAAGAGTCCTCATAAAAAAATGCTATAAATAAACCATTTTCACCGTGAACATTTATTACATATTACATATTTATTATAGTCACAGCTTTGCACATGGAGCACTTTCACGATTTTTGACTTGAATCACAAACACACACCTGCACACATTCTCCATACACTGTCATAGTTTCCATTCATTTCCTTGCAGGAGTATCATCAACTGAAGTCAAAGAATGGCCAAAGTGAAACGATAATTTGCATTTCTTTTGCATGTTGCTCTTGTCCTTGATCTTAACTTTTAACGGCCTCCTCGACTTTGTATCGCTGTCACCTTCTCGGGTCTTCTTTTGAAGTTGGATATTTCTGTCACAAAAATGCAAAATTAGCAGCACGTCTGCATGTTAGAAAGAAGCACAAAGACTATTTTTTACCCTGCACTGTACATTCTTATAACCTCAATATTTTGTTGGCATTTTTATTGTAGGAAGAAATATGTAAACCTCATAAAATTCATAGCATTTGCAGCTGCTATTAAACTCTGCCAACTGGATCATGTGAGGAAGGAAATAATTGACATCTCTGGGGGGGGGGCTAATAACAGTCAACTTCCCTGTCTACTCTGGAGGCCCTTTAAATTTTTGAAGGTGGGAGTTTAGTTCCTGTGCTTGGTAGTGTATGTACAGTATAATCAAACCTTTCTGCTGTACAGCCACTTTCAGTCTTTTGTCTGTCTCATTGCCTGCCTAAAGCGTGTGATGTTTGCCAGAGCAACCTTGCTGCAGCGAAAGTCTGCCTGTGCTGTAGAAAGTAGGCCATTTGGGCTGATGTCTGACACAGGTCCTGTGTGACGCTCGGTGACTGTTCAGAGGTTTATTTCTGGACATTCAGCACATCATCTGCTAACTTTGTTTGCCTGATAAACCTCGTGGCTTTACCAGTGTGCAAGCAGAGATTCGCATCTGTCTTTTTCCGCTGCACTGTGGGACAGTTATGTAAGTCCATGATGTCGTACTACGCCTTCAGTGGCTCAGTAGCCTGATTGGTACGCTGTTATGAAATGTGACACAAGTTATTTGGTTGTCATCTTAATTATTTATACACACCTCTGTTGGATGAGAAAATTGGGTTGTTGTGCGCTGCTCCGCAACAAATCTTTCATTCTCTCAGAATAAAACTGAATAATATGAGAATGATGTGGAAATACTGTCAGACCTATGTGAATATGAGAGCAGAGGATAAAACGCTTTCTATTATTTATCATTTTACTGTTTTAAGTCCCCTTTTCATAATTTAGGATGTTGTACATTTGCTCTGTTGTCTTTCCAAGATGTAGGTACCACATATGTATTATCTCTCTCTTTATGGCCACATTTTCTTTGCTTGATATCGAATTTGGCTCTCAAAGTTTTTCCGCCTCATGCTCCCCAGTATTTTCTACATGTTACATGCACATGCACCCTCCTCTCCAAACAAACCACCATGTGGATTTATTCCTCTGTCCTCCTCTCTGTCTCTCCCCCCCCTCACCATGCGGAAATTACAAGATGCTGTTTTGTGCCGGTGTGCCACAGAGACCATGCATGAAATTTATTGGCCCCGAGTCCTGCCATTTGACACGCAAGACGTGGCTAACAGATCTTGTGCCATTTCCCATCTCCTCCGGCTCCCGTGTAAAGCTGACCTTTCCTGCCTCCAGGCTATATTTAAACTCTGAGCACCAGAGACTTATGGCGCCATGGGAAATTTTATTATCAACGCTCTCCATTTGTCTGACTTAATTCAGGCCTGCCGTAGATCGTGCCAAAGCATGCCGTATATTTACACTCTGCTACGGCAAACAAGGGCACCGGTGACAAACCCGACCATCAACACCTTAGTGGGGGGGACACCTGGTTGAGCATTCCTTTGAACTGCTCGGAGGAGCAGCCGCAAGATTATAGGTTCTATTTACAGTGTACATCACCTGTGGAAAAGTATGAGAGGAATAAAGAAAAAAGGGGCAATATTATTCCATGAAAGGAGAGGGTTGACCAGAGAGTCAAACACAAAGGGACTTGACATTTTGAAGAATCTCAGCTGGTAAAATGTCATAGATTTCAGCCACAGACACATTCATCAGCTTTCACTGTTTGTCGTCATTAGAGCAGACAGTAGTTTGAATGAGCTCACAAATGAGCACACGCATCCACACACACACTTATACATACACTCTCGCCCAGCCATCTGCTTAGCCATTCACTGAAACTCTCTTTTTTCTGTATTCTGGCAGGTCTGAGATGGGAGTTCAGAGGGTGCTCCAGGTGGATCTGAAAATGGAAAGCTTTCCAGAGCCGCTGGGCAGCCGCTGGATGGCCTGGCAGGTGGAGTACCCCGCCAGTCGTGCCGCCACACAAGAGGTTGAGACGGAGATCCGGCTGGCGCAGGAGGACCTGGCGGGCATCGTGCCCCTGGCCATGGTGAGTGATGCCAATTCCAGCTCGGAGCCACACCCAAATAGATGGCTGCACACTCATCAGTCTGAATGTGAAATAGCGCGCCCTGATACTGCAGAACACCATATTATTTTAATTTTACACTTTGAATCAACATTTGCATACATTTTCTTTCAGCACATGAATGAAATACTTTGTACTGTGTTTGAGTATTTTCATTTTCTGCTTCTTCATACTTCTACCCCACAACATTTCAGAGGGAAATGTTGTACTTTTTATTTCATTTCATGAATCTGACAGTTGTGATGAGTTTATAAAACACAATATATTATAATACTGTACGAAAAACAATAGACCCAAGTGCATGTTGATCTTACACCTGCCTGCCTATATAAAGCTGAGGTGCATGTGGTGCTACAGAACAAATAAAACAAAGAACAGGCATAAGAAAATGCTGCCTAAACAAACAAAATAAATATATAAAACACTCAAAACAAATAATAAACAGCTCCTACACTGCTCAACACTGCTACAGCTACAACAACGAGATGCTGCATACACGCTAATGCATCAGCAATAATAATCCAATCATATGAAATGTACACAATTATGATGCATGCATAATGAGTATTTTTACTTTTGATACTTAAAACAGTTTTGATGGCAGGACTATAACTTGTGACAGAGTACTTTTACATTGTAGATTTACTTCTTTTACTAAAGTAAAGGATCTGAATACTTCTTCCACCACAGCTGCTTAGATACAGAAGCCAGAGCTGTAATGCAGGTCTGTGCCCACAGAGTGTGTTTAGGAGCGGGGCAGGAAGAGAGCATCTGTAGCTCCCAGCAGGCCTCAGATGGGGTCTAGGCAACCCTCTGGCCTGAGGGTAAGCCTGGAGCTGTTAGTCTCCCTCAGCGAGGTACAGGTACTCTGTTGTGTAGATTAACCAAAGCCCCCCCTATAGAACTTCACACAGAGAGCATTGCACACATCTCTGCAGCTTTTGTTCAGCGACCCAGAGAGCACTGCTTCTGATTTAGATCAAGAACATTCGGGCGAAAAAAAATGAGCGACATCAATCGTGTCGACTAAAGAGGAAGACGTGGCGTCACATCAGTGCTGATTACTAAAACAAAAAATTGCATTCATTTCTATTTCAGTGCTTCTGATCTGCATGATACATACCTGACTGTTGTGTCAGTGTTATTCTCTAAGTATTGCCCATAGCTGTGTAGATGATAGATGCGTGTGGGTGGCTGTTCCTGGATTCAGAGGAAGGCGGCGCATCCTCATTCCATTCTCAGGATAATTGAAGCTATGTGTTTAATGCTGCAGTATTGTTCGAGTTCCTTCTCTCACGTCTTTTTCATGTCACTGATGTATCAACAGCCTGCGTGCCTTGCTCTAGGAATACATAGTTTGCTCCACTGACAAAAATTGCAAAGACGATTTGCATGATTATCTCGCAAAGGCTCTACTCATAAAAAGGGAATTGACCAGAATTTGCTATTGCCTGCTCAATGGAAAACACTTTTTAAATAGAATATTTATTTGATGCACTCATCAGGCAATTCTAAAACTGTCATCTTTCGCCCTCTGATTATTCTGCCCGTTTTGCACAGAAGAAGGGACTTTATGGCTCACTATAAATCATGTAATCATTTTTTCACAGTGGCAAAAATCCATCTCAATTAACCTGATATTACAATTATTTGCTAAACTTGGCTAAATCAATTAGGGACAGGATAATTTCGGCAGGAGCCTCTCAGGAGATAAAGCTGAACAGTGTTTCATGTGTACTAAAACAGATGATGTATGTGTGTGTGTGTGTGTGTGTGTGTGTGTGTGTGCACACACACACAGACAGAGAGGCTTGATTTTCCCTTTTCCTTACCTTGATTTGCCATTCTGTTCAGAGGGCCTGTCAGTGAGTCGGTGAAGCAGCTGTTATCGTGTCAGAGAGTGTGTGTATTGAAAAGGCTCGGGTTCACTGATCAGCGTACACCTTTGATACTAACATTTCAAAAATGTTCACCATCAGACTTTTATTGAAAAGAGGTTGATTTGGACAATTTCATGTCATTTTATTTTGCTTTACCACACGGCTGCACACTTTGTCTTCGCTTTTCCACTTCATTTTTTTTCCCCAAGTGCTTCTCCGGTGCAGACGACTTCCCAAGGTGCACAGCATCTCCAGCCACCCCATGGTACTTAACACACAACACAAATACTTATACATGCAGACACATTCAGAACTCATTAACTCTGTCTGTCTCCCTCCGTCCCCTTTTTCTCCCCTCTCTCCATCACTCTTATATACACACACACACACACACACACACACTCACATAAGGCTCTTGCAATCTGCATGCACCAATATGAGAGAAGCACACAAGCGAGAAAGAGGAAGGCTGAATTAGATTACTTGGGATCACTGTGGCATGAAAGGCCCACAGATAAGTTCCTCTCCCTTCCCCCTGCTGCACTCCTCACTCGCAGAAAAGAGGAAGTAAGGTAATGTAAGAGCAGTGCCGTCAACCCCCCCTTACACACACACAGACACATCACCCCCCCCACTACCATCACCATCACCACAATGCCTCCACCAAAGGGAAAACAAACTCAGTGATTCCAATAACAGGTTTCTGCACACAGAGCTGAAGTCACCGTAATAGAGTGGTGAAGATGGAGATGGAGCATGTGGGTGGACAGAATAGATGATAATCACATACCTGGTAACACTGAGCTTCATTGATGGCAGGAAGTAGTGACTCTGGGAGAGTTCAGGGAGGGGTTGCAACTTTATCATGTGTTCGTGGAACAAATGTGGAGTTACTTATGATGAGGGAACCACGCAGAGTAGTGGTCAGACCAAATAACTCAAAGATGTCTGCCCACAACAGTACAGATCCAACATCTTGTTTTTACTATTTCAGCTACAGAGTGTTGGCTGCAATCATCCTCTAGTTTTCTGCAGATGTACAGCAGGGGGAAAAAAAGAGTACAAGTTGACTGACCATAATACATTTTTCCACTACTTTGAGGTTCAGATTTGGAAGCCTTACACGAGGAAATCCATCTTTATATGTTGGCCTTGGATACAAGTGTTGCAGGTTTTTAAGTTACAAGGCAGCCTTGTGGCTTAAAAACCTGCTTTGGGACATGCCATTTCCTTGTAAATTACAGATTTTCACGTGATCTTTAGATTCTGTGGAAGACTGTGGTTAGTCAGTATTTAGCAACCAATCTGTAATATGTTGATTGATCCCTTTTAGCGAGCTTTAAACATTACTTACTCACCCAGCAGAAACAGAGCAACACTGACACCACCTCAGAGTCCTCTGTCTCACTGCTGGTCGATGGCAAGTCCGATATTCGAGGTTTGCCTCTTGTTTCATCCGCTAACTCCTGAGAAAAAAATCTGGGTCTCTGAGAACCAAAGTAATGAGTGGAACATGGCTGAAAGCTCACGCTGCAGACTGTTGTGTTGATCCTCTGTGGGATCAGCGGTATTAGCAATGTTACATCACAAAAAGTCAGCGCTAATACCGAAATATTGCTTAATGGAGCTTTGAAAGAAATATAATTGTCTGGCTGCCTTTGTAGTTAGCTACAGTCTCGTAACTCCAAGCAAAGATGAGTGAAAAGCCCTCTTTTAGTGTCATTGTTGTGGTTATTGTGTTTTTTGTATTGTATCATTGTTATGATCAGAGATGTAGACAGTAAATCAAGGTTACAGATGAAAGAAAGAAGAACAGAGGAGACGGGTAGAAACAGACTTGGAGGGTGTTTTTAGAGATAGTGGAGAAGGGGAAACGCACGGGAAAATTCTCCAATCTTTTTTAATCAAGTTGAGAGGGGAGACTTCACAGAGTATGCTGAAGGCATCTGTTGACACAACAGCGCTGTGGTTTTGCTCTAGATGGTCCTTTCATCTGTAATTAGCACTAATTAGTCTAATAAGCTTGACTGTATTTTGTCGTAATGGAAAAGCTGCTGTAATTGTGTTTGTGTGTGAAATAATCTCATAAATTGAATGAGGATCCATAACTGACCATGTCTCTAAAGGTTGTAATGTAATAAAGCTAATGACTATTAGTAATGGGAAGCTTATTTTGGGTTTGATCACATTTATGGCCTATTACTTCAATGGCTCTTCGGATCCGTTCTCAACCCATTTATGGCGTCTTCTAAATTACCGCGCCCTTGCTGGAATTGATTATTATAAAAAGGTCTTTTTTATCGCATTTTCCCTGCCAAGTGATGGGCTCTGCCCCGTGTGACACCTCTGGGAAAGGAGCGACATCACTTTGAAAGACGAGCTCTCTTTTTTTCTGCTCCCTTTGAAGAGGGCTCCTCCTGTGTGTTGTCACAGACCCACCTGCATTGGGAGGGCTCAGAGCACCGCTCACCACTTTGTCACCAATTTCCTACCGTGAAGCGGGAGTTCTGCAAATGCAGCAATTATTTCAAAAGCAGAAAATGAAAAGAGTACTCAAAAGTTTTAGTCAGTTTAGAGCGAGGAAATGCCTCAGAACTCTTTCTGTCGACTGTAATACCGCTTGCCTGTCCTGGCTTGTCTTCTCTTCACCTGCTTTTTTAGATCTTTTCCTCTTCTTTCTCCGCCTCTTTTCTCTCCCTATGTTTTTTATGCTTGCTCCAGACAAACATACATTAATACATTAACAATGTAGATTAATTGCCTCCCTCGTCACCCTCCGCCTCCCTGTGTTGGCATCCTCCATTTCACTTTAAGTGTGAAAGAGCTGTGTGTTTTTTTGGGTCACGTTCAGATGGATCTTAAAGGCAGTAATTGGATGCCTGAGCAGATTCCCCTGCACAGTAGGAGGCTGGTCCATTATCTTTTACCATCGTCAAGTAATACGCTCCTGTCCAGGCTACCCTCATCATCATTACCCATGCTGTGGATGCCTGGTGATGGAGAGGGAGCAGGAGGACAGGGCATACATCATATCTGGACTCATCAGTCTTCCTGTTCCAGCCGAGACACCAAACTGTGCTCACTCACACGAGCATTCGCGGGCATAGAGATGAGGAGAAATGAAGGCAGCCGTTTGTATTCACATACCGCTCCAATGTATCGTTAAACAATACATCATCACCCTGGCCTTCTCTGGCCACTTCTGCTCTCACATGATAAAGTCATCTATCAACATCCTCCAATGAATGTTTCATTTTACTCCTTTCGATTCCATTCCCTCTGTTGCAATGCACATCTCCTCTGCCAAGCAAGTGAAATCTGGAGAGCCATTTATCAAACACATAGTTAGACACACAGATATAAACACTTGTATGCCAGCTAATCCTGCAGAAATGCCGCATGGGCGCAGGTAATTTCATGCAAGCTGTTTATCAAAAGAGGATGTACTGTACATCCTGCTTGAAAGCACCTAACTTCAGCCATCTAATAGCCTCAGCCACTCTGCTGCACTGGTGCAGAGTCTCTGTTGCATGCCCCTGCTGTTTTAGTGGAGCAGGATAAACATAGCATTTTTTTTTTCCACATAGCATGAGTCATACAATTTACAATCAGGGGCTGACGGATGGACCCCAAGCGAGCAATCCATTAGCATCTACTACAGCTTAGAGGCTGATGATGAAGTGGTAGCACTAATTGAGGCTGCTGCAGTATGCACATGTGGCATACATGTAATGCTAATTAGGACAACAGATTGTGACAAATAGTCACCTAGCCCCGAACACGATTGGAGTCCTTACACAGCTTAACATTTTCCATGTTCCTTGACTCCTTTGCCATCAGAGGATGTGAAAAGTATTTGGAAGGACTGACACTCATTTTCACTGTGACTGCGCGTACAGTAACAAGTGAGGCAGTGAGTGGGTGAACTGCTGTACCTTTGCATGACACCGCTGCACACTGGGAGATACTTTCAAAAAGAACAGATACACTGAGGTTTAATGACAAACTCCTCGAATGTCTCACAGGAAGACTATGTACTCTGAAATGCGTTTGTAATTGAAAGGCTTAAAGTGAGTGGGATGAGTTAGTTACCTTTTAAAACACACACACACACAATCTCTCTTTGTGCTCGCGGTATGTGATTAGAGCTTTAGATGACTACCTTTTGCCGGTGCAGAACCTATTTCTGCAAAGCTTGCTCATTACGGTGACATCAGAAAATGATCAGTTACCATTAAGAAAGCTAACCTTCCCACAATAATTTTGAAAGCTCTTTCAGCAGTGAGGTCAAATTACTTGTTTACTGTGCAGCCGCAATTCTCGGAAGATGACCCGCAATGCATTGCATGATTCATGCATAGAACACTGCATTTGTATAAAAGTTTATTTTGCCTACAGAAAATGTTTAAGACCTGTGCCCTTTGGAACCACTTATATTCTAGTTTCTCTAATTGAATGCTGTGAACCTTCATCCCAGTCACTCCAGCCCTCTCTGTTCTCCTCACCCTGTCAGTTATGGTGAAAACAGTTTGTACAGCAAGGCAAAAAATGCAGGGATGAAGTGGAGGGAAGGATCCAGACTGACAGATCAATCTCAGAGTGACAGGGTCTACACATGTCCATATCTCACATCTCCCCATAATTGTTAACATCCCACTTCACATTCTGGCCCAGTTCTATTCGTTCTGACTTTAATCCTGGCCCACTGTGGTTTGAGAGGAATGTGTGTATTTTTTTAGCAGTAATGGACTCTACAGTGGAGCTGACCTTTGTGCCTGCTGAGAGAGGTCTGTGTCCAGAGGGCAGCTAAGCCAAGCTAAGCCAAGCTAAGCTGGCAGTATGGATCTCGATCAGAGCTGGGTGAAGAAATCAGACAGAGATCAGGAGGTCATCTCCCGCAGGCATGGTTGGCTGTTGGTGAAGAACTCTTCATCGATCGGCTGAGTGTGATAGATATCGGGCTGAAATTGAGCAGACTGGCGCAGGCAGGGTTGTTTCCTGGCCTCCGGGCCCCGGCTCAGTGGGCAAACTGCAGGGGCACCGGTGTGACATCACTGTGCCAGAGCCAGCATCAGTCAAAGCCCTTGCCAGCTCCCTCCCCTGAGCCCCCAAAGCTCCCTCACTCATCTCTATAGGTGAGCAGAGAGCTGGTTGTGTCCCCGGTGCCTGACCTTGATTCTTCCGGAGCTGACTGTTGTTGAAATTCACCAGGGACACCCGCTCCTCCCTCCTGACCCATTGATCTAGATGTATTACAGGTACGGTATTCATGAAAATTGCAGGGGATTCGTCCTATAAACTTAAAATATTGCACTTCCACGTCCAGCCATGTTTTATTCACAAGCTCTTTTTCACAGCATGAGGTGCAATTCATGGCCACTGGGCTCCAGAGGGTGGCTCCATCTCTCCAGCACCCGCCCTCAATAGTTCCTTTATTTTGAAAGTACAGACACTAATAAGCCCTCATGTGGGACAGACATGTTTATAAGAGATGCCCTGGAGATGAATGGACTCAGCATAGAGTGCTGTAACTACAGTTCATAAACGTAGACTATTTCCTGTCACACAGTTCTCCCTTTTTTACATTCTGTATGTCTCTTTTCAAAATAAAAAGTTGATGCTCGATAAGATTTAAGATATGCGCTTAGATGGGCTCTTTGCTTTGTAGAAAAAGAATTATACTGTCAACAACCCATGTAGACTCAGGAATCAGGGACGGTTCATAATGTAATTAATATTTATGGGGGGATTTGTCCTGTCAGCAGTGTGTCATTGTGACAGTTCCCCACAGTCAAAGTTTACTCGTAAATCATGTGCACTCATAAATAATTTACAGTTGAGAGCAATTCAATGTGACTAAAACATCAATACCGGCCATGAACTGCCGTATGAATCCTCTCGCATAACTGACCGAGCATCTCAGATGAAGAAGAGGGAGTTCTTGATATGTCATTGGTTGCCCTTCTTTTGAAGTTTGTGAGGGCAACAATACAACATAAATCATTCCGCCACTCAGTCCACTAAGCTCAGGACTTTCTGTTCAAGTTTATGCAGCACTTTTTCCTTCAGGTACTGCGAGACGTGTCCGGAAGGATCAGTGCCGACCGTTCTGTCTCTTGATGTTCTCTGTTTTGACATGCTGCCTTCACAGTCACAAAAGTCAAATTCAGGTCACATATTCAGAAGTAAAATTTCTTTTATTGAAGTCAGAGACACTTACAGTCAAGGAATTGAACATTTAAAGCAAATGGTTTTACATATAGATTTTGGCCAAAAAGGCTCTGCTCTTTGAGGGCCCTCGAAGCAGCAACGGAGATTCTGTGAGAGAATTAGTCGCCCCTCAAAGGAAGAGCTAGGAAAATATGCTTATTTTCTTTCTTTGATACCATTTTCATGTCTGTCTGGTGAATAACCTATAGCCAGGAGACAGTACTAGCTTAGCTTGGCGTGAAGTCTGAATGCAGGGGGAGACAGCTAACCTGGCTAGCAAGTTGTGGTTTTTACGGGGGGTTATTTGCTGGACTACTCCAGTGACGTTCTTGAGTCTTGTCATCACCGTGAGGTTGTCAGGCAACCAGTGGAAACTCTAGGAAGACACTGCTCCTGCATGGCCAAGAAATAGTACAGCAAATAACCCAAAGGTTTCACTAGGGATGCCTGCAAATGCGTACAAATTGCAAAAAAAAAAAACATAATATAGATCTCAAAAAGAACTACAGTGAATTTCAGAAGTCACACCCACAAACACTCGTCCGTAACAGCAACCAGCCAAAAAAATCAGCTCATTCACATATTGGCACTTTTGGGTGGCCGACTTCCTCTATGTACTTTGACAGGGAAGTGCCCTTTCTATAATGTATCTTAATTATTGAATGAGGTACCTTCCCTTCCTCTACCCTAAAGGGGCCCTCGACATGCCTGCTAATTCCGAGGCACTAAGTCGTCCTGTCCGTATGACTCTCACCATCCTCTCCTTTTAAACTGACGCTTTCTGGAGCGGATCCATTATCGAAGCAGCCATTGAGTTAATCTCCTCCCTACCAGCCACGGCCAACGGTAATGAGCAGATCAGATCTCTGACCGGCATGTACCTCAGACAGGGCACTGTTAACCCACTGGAGAAGGGTTGTGTGCCACGTACTGCAGCCACCTTCATCCAGTCAGCCAGGAAGGCACAAGGAAAAGAGGAAAGGGAAGACAGGAGAGGAACTGGCTCATTCTTGGAGAAGCAAGAGTGGGAAGAGAAGAAAAGAGAGCAAGAGAGAGACCCTCATTAAAAGGCAGTGTGTTGGCTTCACAACCATCCCACCACTTCAATGCGCTGTCATGCGGTGATGTATCGCTCTGCATGGTGCTACCAAGGCCTTTATTCCCACTCTCCTCCATGTTTCTCGCTTCTGGCCAATTAAACGCCCACTGGAATAGAAGGGAGGAAGTGCCACATTGAGCATTGCACAATGTGGAGAGAGGAGCTGATGAAAGGACATGTCTCTTTTAGTCTGCTTAATAGCTTCAGGACACTGCCTGAGTGGCGTTTAATGTCTACAGCATATAATTCACTATCCCTCTACTCCCATTTCAGTTTCCTTACACGTACGCATACTTTATCACCAAGGGAGGAAAATGTTTATCAGAACCATGAATATTTCATTTAACAAAGGTTAGTTGACTATTGGCATACTTCATGGTCCCTTTTAATGCTTTTGCTCTTGAAATGACATGAAAGATCATAAAGAGACTCATATCCAATGATACGTCATCAGTCATGGAGGTAAAAGCACCAGATTACGTGTTTTGTCTTAAAGGAGTTTTTACTACCCTGACTGGACAGCTTGTTGGCTTTAGGACAGCCACAACAATATGAATATGTGTACACACTAAGCATATACACTATGTTTACCCCCTTCTCTCTGCTGCACCATGAATAATGCAGGCCCTAAAATCCCCAACTCAACACTGTGCTTGACCTGTTCATTTGTTGCAGTAGCCAGGGTGGTGGGGTCAGAATGTGGATGTGTTAGTGCAGGGTAGAAGCAGAGGCTAATCGCAACACCAGGACGGGCAGCCTCGCTACTTCTCATGCTGCCCGTGTCACTCAGGCTGACACCATAAATCTCACTTATTTTCAGATCCAACCGAGACACAGGCAGAAATTACGGCCCAGAGCACATTACCAGCCACAGCAGCGTGCTGAATGCTAACAGAGAGATCCTTGATAAAGCAGACAGGCAGTTCTCCCACAGATTATTGAACAAAAAGACTCCTATCTGTGAGACTTGAGGGGGCAGATTGGCTTGTAAGTGAAGCGCAAACACCAGCATCAACAGTTGAGAATGAAATGAACTATGAAGCATGCTGCATGCATAGAAATCTCTTTAAAAATATGAATAAGTGTATTTGTACAATTGTATTACTGTCATGTTCTTTGTTTAAGCATCTCTATGTTCAATACAGATATTATTATTATTATCTTTTTTTCTTATACATACTTACTAGAGAGGAGAAAGGAGGACATATGTCAAAAGGGAGGTACAGAGAGTTGAAGGTCTCTGAAAAATGAGAGAAATAGAACACAAATGTGAGATTCACATAAATATCTGTTCTGATCGATGCTCATTTTTACCCCTGCTTCCCACAGAGGCCTTTTTTTAAGGTGCTATATGTAATAGCCATAGAGATGAAACAATTCTGATCGGCTGTATGTGCATTATTTTCAGATAAGTGCTCAGCTGTTATGTTGCAAACTCACCACCACTCTTAAACCAACGTTCATAGGTAATGAATGAATGACAGGGGTTATTAATGTAACATCTGCATTATTATGTAATCTTGAGGATCTGTCTTAAATCTAGTTTTAAGGCATTTTTGGCCCCAGGACCCCCTGAAGGGTTAATTTGGCCCTGGTAAAGACAATGCCTACTGTTCTATTTAAAGGGAATATGAATGAGCAATATACTTCACTGTACACTTTGATAGTCATTGGCCATGGACTACATAAAGCAATCTCCAAAGGGAGATTTCACTCAAATAAACTTGAGAGAAATTCCCATCTGACCATAATATAAACTCTCCTCATGTAATTTTTCCAGTTTCACAAGCCCAAATTTCATTGTGTCTTCTTTCAGAATACTGTAAGATGACTGAGTAACGCTGCTGATGTGCACCACTGGTCTCCATTTTGTGTTTAATTGTGCTGTCTGTGTCTGAGAGTGTGGACCACTGATGCATTGCTGCGGGATCCCGCTGTGGCTTATTACTGCCAGGCCCTGCTCTCTGCTGCTCTCAACCTGCTGGGTCATCTCCAGCTGCTGTAATCTAACACTAGCCTCCGCTTTCACCTGGTCCCAACCATTTACCCCATCATGTATTATAGATGACCCTCTGGAAATGGAGGAATCCCAGCAGACATGGAATTAATTTACAGCAACCCTCGATTTTAAGGGGAATTGAATCAAAGTCAGCGGCACAGGGAGAGGGGGGTTTATATTGCTATATAACACTGTCACAGTCTATAAAATTGTAATGAAAAGCCATTTGAAGATTAAGTGTTTTTTTGTGATTCATTGGTATCTCTTGGCTCAACTAATAATGATTTCACTCCAAAACTGAATGGCCTCAGTAATTGATGCTTACAAACGACCGGGCTCCTTTCAACCAAACTTAATCCTCCTTTTCTCTTTTTTTGAATGGCTCTGATTCACAACCTCACAAACACAGGGGGGAAGTCTTTAGAAACCGAGTTAACAAATCCTGTGTACTTCCCAGGTGACAGTGGGATACATGTGAATGTGGTGACAGGAAGTCAGACACTGTAGATTGGTCCCGTCTGAGCTTGTCAGGTTTAGCAATATTACTCTAAACGAAATGTGACATTTCATTCAAGAGGCATCGCTCCGGAGTTAGATTTCTCTGTTAAAAGAAAAATAATAGCAGCTACCTCAACAGAATAGCACTGAAATGTCTTCAGTGCTGGCACAGCTTCAATAGAGTGCAAAAGAAAGGCACCAAAAAATAGGGTGTCGTGGGGTTCCTGTCCATTGAAATTAAGGAAATCAGAGCAGGGCTTTTGTATAAGACCATCCCAATAGCAGAATGAAAACAGCTTACAATGAGAGACTTTTGTCATGCTGTACAATTAGCTAAAGTCAATTCAATTCCCACATAGCAAGAAGGCTATGTTCGTCGTATAGTACAAGTATTGAGAAGTACACTTTGACCTCAATGGCAGCTATTTAATGTGCTGCCCAGGGTTTCATAGCAATGTGGGTAATTGAAGTGCAAGTTCTTTGGGCTGAATAGGTGGAAGAGACAATCCAATGTGCATGGGTGACTTTAGAGAGCAAAAGTTACCTCAAACTTATCTTAATTGGCCCCAATTATCTGCTGTGACAATAGCAGTGTGTGTGAGTATGTGTGTATGTGTAATGAAAGGTTAAGATTTATGTTCAGGGTGATGAAGCTGTGCCATTGAACTTAAAGAACCAGGGCTGTCTAGACCGCTGAGGTCACTCACTAAGCATATACCTCTAATACAGTCCAGGGGCAAATTGCAGCATTGGTGCTTTTTACATAGAGCCTAGTTAAGGCTGATTGGACAGTAAGTACTAATTTACACAAGATGTTCCTGACTGAGTCCTGGCAGTGTCACCAACATAACTAGACAAGATAGCAGCTAAATACAGTCATGTGGATTCTCCAGTGGAATTCATGCGATTTGGTGTGGTAAAGCTACTGTATCTTTGTATCACATATTTAAATGTAATAAATTGTGAATGAATGTATTGTATTAATTACAATATAAATATTAATACAGACGTACAGCCAGCCAGACACCTGGCAAAACAGACAGACAGAAATTATTAGAATAAGGGTATTTTATGGACAAAAAAGCTGAAAGTACACAGTTGGATGCTGCATTTTCTCCTTGCATTCCTTGAAGATCGTCCAAAAGCAGAACACAGTATCTGCATTTTTAGTTATTATGTAGGTTCTGTGGCAATGCTTTTTTTTTTTCTTCAGTAAAATAGAGGCATTAAAAACTTTCCTATCTGTTACCCGGTTTGCTGTGCCTGACATCTTTTGAACCCTTTTTTTCTCAGCTTCACTTTGTAGGGCAGTGTTGTTGTTATTTCATTTTTTTGGTACTTCTTATTGTATTGTTCTTGCATTCCATATTTTTCTGGTACAGCTTGTGTTTTTGTTGTACGCTGCACTTAGCATCCCTGTCAGACAGGAACCCTTATCAATGAAATGTATTATCATTAACAATTATCTTTATTATTTATTATTTATTTATGACCCAGAATCTTTGATAATTGCCAGGGTTATCATAGATTTCCCACTTCCCTGTGGCCTGTGAGACGAATGCTTTAGTGCATAAGGTTTGGGGTTTTAACATTGAGGAAGCCAATGAGAAAAGTGGCCAAGCATACGACTAAAGGTAGAAATGGCATTCACTATGTATTCCAAACATGGCAGGGTTTGAGACGTCTCCTGGCAGTACTCTTACTAGGCAATTACACATGTACGAGAGGAGGGTAATCACAACCACCACAGAGACTGCAAAGAGAGCCTTCAAATTGCTGTGGATCCAGGACTATATGAATAAAAGCTGGATCAACCCTGGCAACAGAAACTCAGTGGCTCCATGTTACATTATTTTCACAGAAAAATGATCATGTAACAGAGCGTGAATAATTCTCCCACATGAAATATAATTCTTTCAGCATTTCATTTGTCTCCTGTCAGTAATCAAGTAAAATCAAAATTTTATCTGTAATTCTGGTGACTAGCCAACCACAACGTTATGCTAATTGCTTTCATCAATTAGCTGGCTGAAGAGCATGGCAGAGAGGGGAGTGTTTTGCATTCATCCTAATAATTACATTCACAATAATTAGAACAACCCCCAAATAGTTATGATTCATTTCATATTTAGCCACCCAGCTTACAAACTCAACAGTATAGCTACTCAAAAATCAATGAAAACAAAATGCTGCATGTTACACCTCTAAAAACTGGAGAAATTCTTTCCAGGAGACCAAACGCACCAAGGGAAGTTGAAATTAGATTGTAGATGTACAGTGGATCTGGCAAAAATGACAAAAACATGAAGTCTTAGCTGCTGTAACACTGTCCTGGACAATGTGCTCACCAGTCATTAGTTGTCCAGCAGTATTTCTGATTTCACAGCGGTTTACCCAATAATCGCTAACTGAGCTGTGATTGTGTCAATACTCTCAAATTGTTACTTCCATTTTTTCTATTCTTTCTGAGCTAGTAATTACTGATTGTCTGTTATTGGCTGGATTACAGACCTGCAAGGCCTTCGACCGTTGCTGTGCTGATCCCTCTCTCTCCTTCTGTCTCTAGGACTCTGAGATTTTGAACACCGCCGTGCTGACTGGGAAGACGGTGGCTGTGCCAGTAAAGGTGGTGACCATTGGAATAGACGCCTCTGTTACGGATGTCTCTGAAGCAGTCAAGTGTCGCTCTACAGACGAAGATGTGGTCAAGGTCAGTAAGATGAGTTGTTGAAAGAGAAACAAGCCTCTCTGCTGTAAGTGCGTTTCCATCCACCTGTTTTTTAAGAACATTTTCAATTTGCACATAAAAAAAGTGAGTGGTGGCGCCAAAAAAAGACGAAATACTGCAAAAATGTTTTTATGCTTGGCTGAGGTGGAAAAGTTTGTGTATCGATAACAACAAATTGCGACAAAGTGCAATGGAAACAGATTTAGTGAGTAAATCACGACGTACATGAACGTCACTGAAGCTTCGGCTCCACTGAAGAGACGAAAAATGGCGGCAGATCAGATCTGTGTGGAGCGATGAGGAGACTGTAACCTTCCTCAAATTAATACATGAAACAAACATAAATGGCATTTTTACATAATTCTTTCCAAGTTTCTGTTTGAGGTTTGACTGACGCTCTTTTAATTACATCATCTTGTTGCGCCCTCTTCTTCTGAAATGACATAATGGCACCCGAATGGAAAATTAACTGTTCATCTCAATGCACCTAATTAATAATATTCCCATAACCCTCTCATAAAACTTTAAACTGAATTGAAAATTCAGTTAAAATGTGTGTTACATTTGGATGGAAGCCTGACTTGTATCTCTTCTCTAATAAAAACATGCCTTGCCATTGGTTGACTTCAAATAGATTTTTGTTGATATTTGTTTTTCATGACTTGGATAGATTCATGAGGTTTTCCACTAGTTAACAACATCAGCTTAAAAAATGTCTCCTTTTCTGAGTTGTCCAGTATTAAAAATTAGTTTTTCAATGGATTTCAATGCAGTTAAAATCAAGTGGCCCCTATAGAAAAACCATATTGTACATTTTGTATGCAGGCAAATATTAATTTGTCTGTATAATATGTTTAATTGATTTACATATAATTAATGTAACTAATTAAAATACTAATAAAGAAATATGTGCAGTCCATTTACCATATATAGATGTATAGCCTGTCAGCTGTTTGCAAGTCTCTCCTGGTTATTACAGCAACTCAACTGCAAAACCTAGTTTATATCAAATTGAACTGAAAAAGGATTAACAACAAAAATGTGCATTTAATGACCAACACTATGCAGGTACTGTGAAGCTTCACTGACACTGCAATTAAAGTTTATGCGAAAGATAGATGAGAAGATTTTCTATGTTTAGCACATCTATATAAATCCTGCAGAAAGCACAAACAAACACCAGCAAACAACATGAAAGTGTGTGTTTGATGTGCAGTGACTGCTGACAGGTTGCTCAAGTTTTCCTTTATTTTTAGAGCCCCGTTCAAACCTGGGGCACAAGGCACAACAAAAGAAAAAGAATAAAAGTCCCTTACAGTGTTATCAAGTTGAGCCCTGGTATCAGTGGCTTTGCTCTTCAAAAAAAGAGAAGTCGCTCTCCAGCAGAATGCCAGTGACTCCTTAATAATCTATAGAAAGATTCAACGAAAAAAACACAGAAAGAAAATCACATTGTCTGTGGTTTGTTTCCAGTTCTAAGTGGCTGAGATGTTGCTCAGTATCTAGAAACAGCACCCTGCTGTGCCAAGGGCTCCTTCCAATCGTGTTCCCTGTTTGAACCTGTCAAGATCAGAAAGAATAGTAGGATGCAGCAAATCAAACCCAAGTAATGTACACTAAAGAGCAATAATGAAACAAAATCAAAAACTTGAGTAGGGAAGGCTGTTTTTCCACATCGATCCACTTTATCATGTCTGATGCGTGAGTTAGGGATGGCTAAGTGAGTTCCAGAGGGAAATGAAATTGCAGTCAAAGATGTTTAAAAAAAAGCCGCAGCTCTAGGTCAGAGCATTCATCCTGCGTGCTCACTGCTGCTCAACTCAGAGAAGTTCTCTTCTAATCATAGCCTGCGATCATGTATGTAAACATGACTAATTTATCTAATTTTGACCTGGGGAATTAGCGACAAGTAAACACAGAGTGACATTAAACCTGAATAATGAATCACTGTGCACATAAATGATGCTTCTACTCACGTATGGCCTTAAAATTACAGTTAATTTGAACGAAATACCTCAGGTCACATCATTTTTCTCTAAACCTCTTTGGAGATTATTTTTGCTTAAACAAATTTTGTCTGACATATATTTGCTGAAAAGGCTCTGCCTTGATTATTTTGCACGCACATGTTGCTCTTTCTGGATTTATAGTTTTGACAGTTCAGGGTTTAGGGTCAACGCATACAGCCTGGTTCACTGTATGGACTGTGTTGGCTGTGGGTGCATGTGACCAAATGGCTCATCAAATGTGCATCTACAGCTCTCTATGTTGCAGCTGCATACAGTGAGGACATTTTCAAAGACTTAAAGCAGCTACAAGCAATATTTTTATATTAACAATGGGTCACATGGCTACTTGTATGTGAAAGGGGCCATTTGTAGTGGTGAACAAACAGACAATTATCACCCAACACTGCAGTTCCCTGCAGCTCGATGGAGAATTTAAGCGTCTTTCTGCTCACAGTTTTACAGCTCCCAACTTAACTGATTCGCTCGTACCACTTTTATCAGCGTTGTTTTTGGCCACAGCAAGCAGCTGTTTTTCAGAGGAAAAGTTCTAAAAACACAGTGTCCACCACTGGCCCAGCACCAAACGGCAAACAGGCAAAGTTAGCAACTCTCCGTGCATCCTCCAGCAGCATGCAGCTGAATCAGGTGCTTCTTAGCTCAAGCACACTGATTGATTTGTCAGCCTTTAACAGAGCAAACAGACCAATGTTTCTACCCTACTGTGTCTCAATGAGGAGGCAAAATGGACAAATACATAATGCAAACACATACAGTATATTGTCAACCTTGAATAGCTTCTAGGTCCAGATATTTCCCTCGGGAGTTTGTGGAGACCAAAAACTGAGCTAAAAGGAGAATGAGCATCGGACTTACATTCACCAGGTGGCCAGAAACACGACTCCAAATGAATGATAAAGTTGCTCCATATTTGCTGGATGTGTAAATAAGCAACTGTTAGCTAACAGCTTCAGCACATCGACTTAAAAAATGACAATAAGTCAGTGCTGTGTTCATAGTTTGTTTCAGCTGCCCACAAGTGGGCATAAATATTGCAGGTTTAAAGTTATGTGAATTAAATATGAGTTTTAGATGTATATTTTGATGTGGACTGTGTTTATTTCTGCCTGGTCCTCTAAATAAAAAAAGGTCCAAACATTCTCCAGGTAAGCCTGTGAATATTCTCATTCATCCAGGTCATAGTTATCTCAAGGAAATTGAATCGAGCGCAACTGGATTTTTGGTTTTGTCTGTGAAGATGTTTCACCTCTCATCCAAGAGGCTTCATCAGTTCGTGCTTGTTTGACCAGGCTAGACTGGTCCAGGTATTTCATGCTTCCATTTTCTGGCATAAAGCACAAGTTGTTTCAGAATTTATCTTCGACTCCGAGGACTTTTTAAAAGAAAAAACGTATTTCAGTTGCTCACAAAAGAATATTGAAACAGCAAAATCAACAGTAAAAACACGTTCCACAGTTATGTTTTTATGTATTAATGAGTTTCCAGAGAAAATCTCCATGTTAACCATGAACTCTACTTACTCAAGGTCATGCTATGAGCGGGCTCTTATATCCACTGCTTCCATGGAGCAGAGCTATTAGAATATTTACAGACCTTCCCCTTGCATTTAAGTGAGTGGTGTAGCTTATGCAGAGGAGTCTGAGCAGCTTAATTGCTTCTGTCAAGCCAACTCTGTGTACGAGCCAGAGACAGGCTCACCCCACCTTCATGCTCCCTACTCCCATCGCTCATATCTGCCGTGGATTGTATCTGTCTGGTGAGTTGTTAATTTCCTGGGCTAGATCCAGAGACAGCCTTAATGTCCTCTGTAAGTATTCTCCCGTTAGCTGCCTAATGTGTCTGATTAATGTGGCAGTGGATCCTCCTGGACGTTTATGATACTTTGTGAATCAGAATGACGGAGAGTGTGTAATTCACGGAGACAGTCCCACCCTCAGTCTGCCACAACACTCATCCTGGTGGGAGGGTGAATGAGGGGTTAAAAGGGACCGCTGATTAATTGGGGGTGTCTTCATATGTTAGAATATTGATTTGGAGCTATGTCGGCCAATAATACAGCACAGCAGGAAGGTGTATGCATGTCAGTGTAATGTGTTGGGATGGCTGGATGTCAGCTGCCATGTTTTCCATAATTGTTTCTGCTTAGATTGTTTGGGAATAGATCAAAGAAATGCCAGCAGGCAGTTCATTTGCCTGTCATGGGACATACTGTAGCAGAGCTGTATGTTAATAAATCCCACACTTATTTACACATTCTTTTCCTACAGTTGGCTTCATATAGCTTTTTGTGAACGTGGCAAGGCAAATAAGACCGATAGGATGAACATATTTGTCGGCAACATCCATTTTATTGATCATTCATATGGTCAATGAGCTTCACATGGAGCCCAGTCAGGTGTTATCCAGCCTGCAACCTAGTGCTCGTGCGGACAGGTTGCAGAGCCCCAACTTGTGAGAAAAGTCGGAGACGAAGGGCCTGTCAAAGGCACTTCAGTATCAGCAGACTGAGCGCAGTGAGAGAGAAAGAGCCGAACAATGAGGGTTGATAAGGAGCAGGGACTCCTCTGACATCTTTATCAGTTCAAACACACTCTCACACTGGGAGCCCTGACGGAGCCCAATCTGCTCCATGACTGACTGTAGCCAGGGGAGCAACGCCGCCCTTGTAGAAATGTTCAAAAGCTTCATTAAGCAACTCTGTCAGTCACCGTTACATTGCAGTGTCGTGCGGCATCAGTGCACGAGCAAGGTGCCGCTACATATGCCCTGTACTTTATTGGCTGTAATAACACGGAGCAAATATCCATGGATCCTGCATGCGTCCAGGACAACCTTCAAGACATCAGTTCCTTGCTGGTTGTCTGTAGCCCTGCAGGATGCCTTGGTTTCTCAAGATTCTTGTCTGGTGAAAGTCCTCTGCTTTTGTTAGCTTGCTGTTGGGTGGGAGACCTTTTTGTACCATTTAAAAATGGTCACCGGTACTGAAAAACAATGAAAGACGATGACCCAGCAGGTGTTGAGATAACATGAACGAAAAGTAACGTCTCGTGAGAATCGGTGTTAACATTAGTACGCTGGGCCAACTAGCTTTCGCTTTCCGAGTGGAGTAATTAGCCTAGCTTGCTAGCTTCCAATTTCGAGTGGAACACAAACTGAAAAGCAAGGTCCTCCCAAATGCTGAATGCTGTAAAGGGACAAATGCCATACATAATCAGCGCTATGTGGGCTTGTTGAAAGAGGGGAAGAAAAAGTCGTCTCTCAGCAACGCTGGCCCTCAGATGTCAGTCAGCCGCTGGGAAAACAAAGGGAAAGGAAAGAAAAGCGCCCACCCAGAGACTTGTGGTGTAGATGTTGTTTCTACAAATATGTCCAAAAATGGTTTAATCTTCTTTTGAAAAATGTGCACAATAGTTGCAGTATCATTATACATATTTCCTCACAAAAAGTGAAAAGATTTCAGATTTCAGTTTGAGAAAAAATCTGCTGCTTTTCAGATGATAGTAAACACCTGGATCCATTGCAGAAGTGCAGAAATATCCTTTATGTTATACGTTTATACTGAGTGATTGAGAGAATTAATGAAAAAGGAAATTGTTTTTCACAAACATTTACATTCGATCAAGGTAGCAGTAGCAGTAATAGCGTTTAATATGTTGCTGTATTCAAATGTCCATATACTTATATATAGGATGTCTACATGCATTTAAAAAAGGGAATCAACTAGAAGGTCTTTGATGACTGTTTTGATTAGGCCAACACCATGACACTTGCGTCCAACCACACGCTGGTTCTCTAGTAATGCCACTAGTTCAGAGTCCACAGTAAAGAATATAAAATCAATGCAGCAAATCTCCAAATATCTGCTTTTATTTATACAAGCCAGCCAAACTTCCACCGAAAGTCTACTGCTGGCTTCACTCTAGAGGTGATGTGGAGCGGAGGGAGCTCCCACAAAGCTATAGAATCTGTCACACACAAAGTTTTCCTCCTGGTCACAGAGGATATCCTGCCGTGGCTTCATGATGAATGGCTGTTTATGGTTTTATCTCGCTGTGGAGAAATAACTTGGAAATAGAAAAAAAAGATATTTCCCCAGACCATCTAATTCCATCTGGCTCCAGCCACGGCAGTCTGCTATATGATGGGATCAATAGGACCGACAAAGCGGCCAGAAAAAAAACAGGGTATCTTTGTTTAAGATAAACTGATTAATTGCCTCTGTGTGTGTGTGTGTGTGCTGGATATCCCTCTTGAGATCCTCTTTGGCTTTTTGTGTATTTGCATATATTGTGACACGTGGCTCATTTGTTTGTAGGGCTTGCACAGCCATATTAAACGGCTTTTAAAGAGGCAGAGAGAGAGAGAGAGAGAGAGGATTCTGGACATTAATCAAACGCTGGTATGGATAAAGAAAGATGCATTGGGTGGGTGGGTGGGTGAGGTGGGGGGGCTTCAAAGAGAGTGAGCCAAAGCAACAAGGAGTTGAGTCTTTCGAAATTGGCCCCTCATCCTTTTGTAAAGCAATTTTTGAAACAGATGGCTTTGAATTTGGTCATTTTATCAGGAGATAACTGCTCTCCTTTTACTAGTTTCCATCTGTTGGTTCTTCTTTTAGCTGTAGGCAGAACTATAATAGAAGAGCAGACCATGACCTGTTTTCCCTCAGGTTCAAAGATGTCCTTGCTGCCCCCCTCCCCCTCTTTTCCCAAGTGTGGAGCAGATAGAGGACCTTTCATCTTGTTCAAAGTACTTACAGGAGTACTGTATCAGTGGAGAGCTCAGGAGTGTAAAGCCTTATAATCAACTTGGAGGGCCTGGCCTACAGTGTGCGCTGTACAGTGTATTGCACTGTGTAATTCACAGTGTAGTCATCTAGTGCGGCCGTCAGAAGAGTTCAACTTAAATGCTGTCTCTCTTAATCCTTCCCTCTGCTCCCGCGCAGGTGTCGGACAGGTGCGACTACGTTTTCGTGAATGGCAAGGAGATGAAGGGCAAGGTGAAGATGATGGTGAACTTCACCTATGGATACCTGAGTGCTCAGCTGGAGCTCAACGTGTGGATCCCTCGACTCCCCCTCCAGATTGAGGTGTCAGACACGGAGCTGAGCCAGATCAAAGGGTGGAGGGTACCCATCCTGGCCACCAGTCAGAGGTACAGTACTGCACGCACCTGTCAGTTACACCGAATTGTGTCTGTGCGTTCTTTTATTTAATAATAGTTTTTAATTCATTAGACTACACCAGAAGTCTTCCCCTTTAACAGACTCAGTGAAACAGAAATAAGCAAAAACCGATGTGCTCCTATGTTTATTTACGATAAAGGAATAAATTGGAAGGTATTTGTTTGGCTAATTGGATGGACTTTAAGTCTTTACTTTACATTCACTTGTTATTTTCTGCATAACAATTCAACATTCTGCCAAGGGCTCATTTTCTCACTTCAGTTCTTTGTGTCGTTCAGGCATAATTACCAATCATCCAATGAAACAGCTTCAGAATCATGCTGCAACTTTTAATTTGAGCATATCCAAGTTTGATTTATAAATGCACTTTGTTTGTGTTTTTGCATTCTCTAACAATAGCGTTGTTGTTCTAGATTTGTGGGCGTCACGTAAATGCTCACGATCAGAGACCTTTGTCCACTTGTGCAGCAGCGCTCGCTTGGTTTAAGAGGGTAACGAATAATCTTTATCCCAGGTGATGTTTTCGATTTCAATCACGGCAGCCTCAGATAAGATAATGATGAGACGTGTGACTGAACACCACTCCGCCTGTCTCTTCCTGACTTCAGTCCTACTGACAGTTCTTGGCTGATAACAAAATGGCTGACCTGTGCAATACAGCTTGTCATTACGACTGGCGTAAGGTGGCCTGCCATTGCGCCTCTTAGTCATCAGTAGGACAGAACATTATTAGAGCTGTCTGGAGGTCAGACCTCTCCCCTGGGGCCTCATCACTAGCAGCACCTCTGCCAACGCCGTTGTGCAGTGCTACTCTGCAACTGTTAAAATCCATCAATTGATGGAGCAGCTATCAGCCTACCTGCAGTAATTACTTCTGGAAAAGCGTCGAGTTTGGACTTGGACGTGGAGTCATCCCACGCACCAGTGTGGCTACTCTAATTATCCCTGCTCCCCTCTTATTTTGAGTGACAGAGGTACAGCATTCAACTAATGCCATGGCTTGTCGAGGCTGTTGCTTTCCCGGCTGTGCGCTGGTATGCCTTTATCAGCGGGGACAGCCGAGTCGTGTTGTCATTGTTGACGCCAGCACCACTGCTGATGGGCTGCACACAGCTTTGTTTCCCCCTGTCTTCCACCCTTCTTTGTTTATCAGGGGATAACAGGCGTGACCTTGCAAAATAACACTATGCCTGGTGGTGAGAGTGGGCATTGGTCCACTGTCCATAAGCCCATAAGGAACAAGTGGCGGGACCTTCCTCTGTCAGCCAGGCTGGCAAGTCGTGGCCACACTGGGGGGAGAGAGAGAAATGAGAAATAAAGAGACATCAGGCTTGTAAGTGGGATAGTTGCAAAAGCACTCCTCACACTTTTGACTGACACTGCCTGTATGGCTCACCTCTTCCTTCCCTAAGCCCTGTCAAAAAAGGGACAAGATAAGCCTTCGCAGACAGCAAACGTAAGTGTAGGCGTAGCACTCAGGCATGCACCACTCCTTTAACACGTTTTTCAAGATATGAATATTGAGATGCCTTTTTTCCCCCCTCTTCACTTGAAGTTACCTTTTTTTACTCAATTTTTAATGCTGTTTTTAAACAGAGTAAACTGAGCGTTCTCTTTCTACTGTAAAATAAACAGCTGTGCTACAGTTCAAACAATAAAAAACAATCAGCCGTCGTCGGATAGAGCCTCTTCCGTATATATAGAAGCGACACTGCCTATTTCTGTCCAAATGACCTTCGTCATGTTATTGTTGCAGAAAATGAAATGCAGCAAAATGCCAAAACAAATACGGCGCCCGATCCACAGGGCACAACAAAAATAAGCATGACACACACATTAATATGCAGCATCTCCTCTGAAGTCAGAACTAGGCTTGAAAGTGAATGAAGCGGAAAGAAAAATTGCTTTGTGAAGCAGGTTGTTCTCGGCGCTGAGTGTGATTTGTTTATTAGATTAACCTTAGATTAGATTTTGAGATGGCTGCATAAGCACTGGCATATGAGATTTATACCAGAGCTAAAATGGTTGGACTTCACTATCACCTTGTTTACTCCTGAATATATTACACCTGACTAATATCTGGATGTATAAATGTCCCTTTAAGTATGCTGTTTAAACGCAGACTCAGTCAATATGTCGGTACATACTCCTGTAACATCAGTGCCATTTGTCAATTCATTGGCCGTGAATGTCAGATAACAAATTCTGTTTACGCTCAAAACACTCACAATATGATTCAAAAGGGTTTAACCAAAGCAGTCAGTGGCGAGAAACTTTCAATTACTGCCATTGGAATAATTGGAAGATGCTGACTGAAATCATTGGCAGATGGTTTTCTCCTCTGCATATCATATGCAAATGAGTGGAGCGAGAGTGTCGAGACAATAGAGGACAGAGGAGAACAGAAATTTTAAAGAAAAATGAACTTTTGTCCACAAATTGAAGAATCACAAACCCTGTTTGTCTGCTGGAATAAACAATGTATCTGAGCAAGTGCTAAATTTAATGCAGCTGGTGGTTCTTTTGTTTATATGTGGATTTCAAAGGTTGGCCTTTAATTAGCCATGGTGGACTAAGGTAACCCAGAGAGGAAGCTCCATGCATTTAATAAAACTAAAAGTATTATTGACCAGAGGGACTCAAATAACCTCATCCTCGCCTGGGAATTTGGTGTAGTGTTCAACTTCTTAAAAATCATAAATGGGGGAGTTAGCATTCATGAATATGCATTAAATATGTCATGTACTGAGGGGCTGCTTAGGCACAACTGATCTGCTATTTTAATCTGGCGTTACAAGCGTTTCTAAAAACAGTGTTAAAAATTAAACTTTTAAGATACAGACACGTTAGCAGTGCTATGCAAAGGCCAAGCAGCAGATCTACAAGCTGATCAAAAGACATCCATCCCGGTCTGGTATAGTGATGAGACTTGGACTGATGACACTAGACTGATATCTGTTCATTTCCCCTTTCCTTTAGTCTGCTCCCAAATCAAAGTTTCCAATCTGGGCCACGTGGATATCTGGTACCAAATCAGATCCTTCAGCAACCGACATGCAAACGCGTCGACGCGCATGCTCGCATTACTGGCCCTGAAAAAGTTCGAACGCTGTCGTTTTTTTCACATTTGAGATTTCTGCTTCTCTTTTCTCTCTGTCGGTGGGGCTTAGTTAGAAAAAGGTGATGTAACATACTTCTGCTCACCAGTCACAATTTAGCAACATTTGAATCAAAATCTGATGACAGTAGGTGGGTTGTTTGGTCACTGTCAGTCAAATCTGAGCAAACCACACCCCACATATTTGAGTATTAAACTCTCATCTTATTTTAACTGTAGCTGTTGCTTATTCAGTCATGAATATTTAATGTTATAGGAAATACTTTGATATGTTTTCTGGGCCTTTAAGCTTAGAGAGAGAAAGTAAAATATTCAACTTTTGTATTTGGACACCACAGTTCAGTTAAAATTCAAAGGCACAATGTGTCCAAAAGACATTTACTGTTTGAATTTGGGATGTTTGGCTGGATCACTTGTTGAATCCTGAATCCATCTCTTAGAGATCCTACATATAATGTCGTAGAATCATTTCTTCTGGGAATGGCTGTCATGCAGTTGCATGTGAAACTGGTCCTGCGAGCCAAGATTTTAAGCCCTTAACTCCAAATCTCACTGTACTCTCAGCTTTTCTGTGGAGCGTGCAGCCGACATCTTTATTCCCACAGCTTCGCGTGCAGTCAGATTTCTCGGGGGATTCAGACAGAAAGAGACAAGCGGAGCGGATAATCGCAAGAAAAAACAGTTTAAGAGATTAATTTATTTTCTTTTCCCCTTTATCATGATCACAACCTTTGCTGGCGTGTGAAAGAGAAAGAGAGACAGAGGAACAAATGACCATGATTAGACGGAAGGGCGGGTGTAAGTCTACAGTGCAGTATATGATTAGTAGTTTTGTTGACAAAGCACTTTTGTGTTTGCAAGTGTCCCAGCTGTACCCCGGTGTAAGACTGAAGAGCTGTAACAGCATTTATTCTCCCAGATCGACCGTTCAAACATTGCTTTCTCAACATCTCAGGGTGCTTTATCTGTTGTTTTTATAAAGTTGTTTGTTGAAGCAAAATAAAAAAAACTGTTATGGGCAAAATCTAATGATACTGCAGCTGTATTGTAACCATTTAAACCTAGTTTGTCATACTTAAAGCAATTTTCCTGGTGAGAAAGAGCTGAGCCTCTGTTGGCTGATTTGTTGCCTAAAGTAATAAAATTAGATTTGCTAGCAACAGAGCAATCAGGGAGGCTATTAAGTAAAGCAGTAAGGAGGTGCCTGCACATTCACAGTCCAGACTGGTGAAGGAGAGACACTGAGAAAGAAAAATTGCAGCCATACGCTGGATTGATCCTCTCTTAGTGGTCTAATCAACAACACTGCATCATTACTTGAGCTTTGTCGGGTAAACACTCCTGTATGAGTTACACTGATGTGTGTGTGTGTGTGTCACAGACTGTATGTACGTTTGACAGAGACCAATTTAATTAAAAAGCTGCCGAAAATACCACAAACCACACATCAATGCACAGTGCAGTGTTGATTTTTCTCTTCTCATCTATAAAGTATATATTCAGCAAGAACAGTACGCACAGTATGCTACAAGTGTTTTTGATTGACACTTGTGAACCTTCTATAATAATCAAAGTGATTATGCTAACATGCAAATGTGTAGCAGGTATGATGTTTGCTGTGTTCACCATCTCAGTTTAGCATGATAGCATGTTAACATTTGCTAATTAGCAGTAAACACAAAGTACAGCTGAGGCTGATGGGAATGTTATTAGTTTTGCAGATATTTGGTCATAAACCAAAGTATTGGACACAATTTTTGTGACCTGATGATGGTGGTAGATGAAAAGTCAGAGGATCAACAAAGTTGTTACAGTTCATCCTGAGTTGGACATGAATATGTGTACCAAATTTCATGGCAATCCACCCAATAGTCGTCAAAATATTTCACTTAAAACCAGTCAACCTCATGGAAACATGCTAAAGGAAAAGTCAGGGGATCACCAGAGTTAATAGGATTCGTCCTCTGGGGACCATGAAATTTATGGCAATCCATTCAGTAATTACTGTGAAGTAGTTAGTTGACATATTTCAGTCTGGACCATGCTGCTAGCATGGCTTTAAAAAAAAGATTCAAGTTGTTCCCAGTTTGCACATCGGGTTTTTTTTTTCTTACCAGGTCCACACGGGACAGCGAGGACGAGGATGATGAAGACAGACGAGGACGAACCTGCACTCTGCAGTACCAGCACGCCATGATCAGAGTCCTGACCCATTTTGTAGCTGAGTCAGCAGACCCTCGAGGCCAGACCAGCTTCATGCTGGGCACTGATTGGCAGGTGGACATCACAGAGCTGGTGTGGGACTTCCTGAAGGTAGAGGACCCCCAGATTGCACGACTACTGGACAGGAGGATCTTGGTGGGACTCGACATGGGGATGACCACTATCCAGGTAAAAAGGCACTGCATAAAGGATCTCATGTGTAGTATTTACTGTAGAAATTTGACAGTACTGTTAGACAGTTTAAATTCCGGTTTATTACAGCTAGGATCTTATTTTCATAGTTTTGGCCATCATTCATATTAGTAATAATAAGTTTGTATTCACCAAGTTAATTGCTGAGATCTGGGAATGCTGCAATATTGCAAAAATGAAGTCCATTGGAGCAACATGAAATACGACTGTCAGCCAATCAGAGAGGTTGTAAACAAACCCTCAGGTTAGTCAAAAACATTTAGAGGGGAAAAAAGGGCAAGAATTATTGTCTAAACTGTCCATGCAAACTATTACTAACTTAGTATACTTTCTGTAGTTTTCCAAGCACACAGTTAATCTGTGCAATGAGGGATTTTTGATGACATTTCATAGCGCTAACTTTGAGTTTTAACTCTAAAAAAACTGGTTCAAATAATCTGGCTGAACTGTTGGCTTGTTTACAGCCTGTCCGATTGTCTGAGGCGCTCGTGTTTCTTGCCCCGTTGGGCTTCGTTGTAGCAATGCGGCCATGTTCCCATATATGAGCAATATTACTTTGGTGAGTAAAATGTTATCATAATTGCCTGTGCTTCCCATGAACCCTGTTGCCTCCTGTCTCAAAGAGTTCGAGCCACTTGTTCTTCTCCCTCTCCCCATCAATGCCTTGTGAAATGAACGAGGATCCGGAAAAAGCTCTTGATAACAGCATGCATTCAGTCATTATACCATCTGCTGTTGCAAGAATCTCTTAAAGCTTCAGTCATATTTGTCTTGGAAGATCAGTGCCTGCTTCCGACCTTCTGACGTTCTTAAGTTATTGCGCAAATTCCTCACAAAATCCGATGACACACAATGTCAACGATCTGGGCAATGGTCTGTTTTAGTAATACATGATAATATAACATCCTTGATACACATACATGAACATAGTGTTTATTCCAGGCACAGTAACAGATGCTACTGTTGCTGCTTTGCCTTTGGTCTAGTGCAGACAGGTGCTTACTGGTGTGTCACAGCCTGTGCTGCAGGCTCTCAGCAGCGAGTGCGTCCTTCCCCTCGGCCCCTTTGGTTTGTCAGGCTCTTCAGGCTAACTGGATGAATATCAGCCTCCTAATGACATCTGTGTGAGTGGGATCTGCTCCCTGGCGTCAAGTTCTCGTCTGTCTGTCGGTGTGCAGAGGCTTTGCAAAAAAACGTCCACGGTCTCGCAAAAAAACAAGCACGAACCGGAAAACATGACGAGTGCGAAGGTCTGACAGCTGTGACTACCTGTGCCACGCACCACGCAGACTGATGCACGAGGAGACGTTTATAAAGATATGCATGCAGAGAAAGTCACACATACTACGCACGGCATTCATCATGGATACTGTCAGACTTCCTGCTTCTGTTTTGGGGTTAAAGTGGGCCTTTCCTCTGAAATACCAGTATAAATCAAAAGGAATGGATTCTTACCTACAGGAGGTATGGGGGTTGGATGGAAGCCAAGTCGAGTTGTTGTTTGATCTACTCAGCAGGGGTAAAGAGATAAAATAAAAAGTAGGTTCTGTGTATCATTTTGCATATTGCACAGGGGCCTGTGAGCCTTTTATGTTAGATGAAACACTTGGAAAGACATTTTCTTAAATCACCTATAACTCGTGGTAATCCGCTGTTTTCATGTCGGGGACATCTTCACTGCTAAGTGCTCATTGATGTGATGTTTTTTTGCATTCCACCTGCCAGGATTTGCTTGTCAATCAAGCGTCGTGACCAGTGGTGACTTATTTCTGCTTACATTTTCTGTTGATGAAGTTTCTATAGGTGGTGCTCTTTTTTTTCTCTGTTCAGCCACGGCTGCTGTCGCTGCTGATTTCTCCAGGGAAAGACCTCCCCAACCCTGGGTGTTTAGAGCAGGAAATGAAAAAGCTCTCATGAACAGGCTGTACAATAAGTTGAGTCACTATTGTAGAGTAGCACAGCTGTAATTGATCATACCAGAGTGTCGCAGGTTATTGCTTGACAATCACGTATTTGGGGGGGGGGACAAACTCTTCCCTTAATGCCGCAGCTGTAATCTCTTTCCTTTGCTTTTGCAACCTAGGTGTTGTCTCCTTTGTCGGACTCAATCCTGGCAGAGAAGACCATCACAGTGGTGGATGATAAAGTCACCATTACAGAGTTGGGAGTCCAGCTGGTGACAGGTCTCTCCATGAGCCTGCAGCTCAGTCCAGGAAGCAACAGAGCCATCCTGGCTACCACGACCACACAGGAGGTTCTGCAGAGCCCCAAACAGGTCAGGATACTGTAATATATGTATATTAGTAGAGCTGCAGGGTTAGTTGATTGATCGATGAATTGATCGACAGAAAATGAGTCTGCAACTATTTTGATAATCGATGATGATCTAAAACAAGCAATTTGACTGTCACCTTCACATCACCTTAGGCTGCAGGAAATTATGAGTTTTCACTATTTTCTGACATTTTACAGACAAAACGATGAATCGATTAATTGAGAAGATAATCAGCACGTTTCAAAGGAAAATTAAGCGTGACTTGAGCTTTGCTTCGTAGCTCATGTCTCTCTTAGTCACCACACTTGAATACAAAGCCTCCTTTACAGTAATAATGATGATTCTAATCTAATAGATTTAAAACAAAGACCAGTAATTATTTGCAAACGCTATTTAACCAAGAGAGAGAATGGTGTTAATTTGTTTTACACCCAGTAATTATTATCTCCCAGCATATTAAATTATCCTTCAGTGGTTCGATAGCCATTTGATGAAAGACAGAATTTTATATATCAACTGAAGCCAAAAATGTGCATTCTGCAGCCTTGATTACTGTGCTTTCCAAAACAAAAGACTGACTTCCAGATTCCATTTCACACTATCAGGGTCCTTGAATGAGCAATTTTACAATCAAAGAAAGCCGTGAGTGTGCGCGTGCTCGTGTACACGTGTCTATTTGTTTGCTCCCTACCATCCCTAACCCTCTTAACTCCGAGGCTTGAAAGCCAGAGTGTGACAGAACGTGTTTCCTTGGGCAGCTAATAAAAAAACGGGAGCTTAATCTCAGAGCATGCAAAAGCAACACCGCAGCTTCCGTACCAAAATATGACTCACAGCCCAAACTCGGCCGTTCTATCATATTTTGCTTCCCTTTCTCATTTGCTCTGGCTACTCTCACAGTGGCCTCTTTGATCTGCCCATCAAGCCCTCTCACAAGTTCTCTGAACTGCTCCTTTACATTCCTCTTCACCCTCTTCCTCCGAGTAAGGAAGGACGTGAAGGCCATTTATCTGCCCTATCTCCACACGCAAAGTGTGAAGATAAGCAGGCAGCACTGCACTGTAAGTCCTCTGGTGCCAGTAATTAGGGAGCACCGACAGACCACTGTGGGGATCTACTTGCGCGCCTTTGGGGATTTGTCCTTCCGCAACATTAAAAGGCAAGTTGTGAAATTGCAGTAGGAGAGGGCCTTAAGATGCCTTTGTATGGCAAATCCTCGTTCGCATGAACAATGTTTAATGTAACTGTTTGATCTTTTCCGCCTATCTTTTAATCTGTATCCCCCTTAGCTTAGAGAGAACAGCTGCTGAGTTAGCAGAACCACGCCTCAAAATTAGAAAGATTCATATATATTGTACGTCTGTGTGGTGCATTCACAAAAGGAACTTTAAATGCAAATTATCATTGTGTGTCTGATTTTTACCAATTCACTACACTTCTGAGAGTAAAAGCCAGTGGCAACAAGCAAAGGGATATTGCAGATTACCTGAACGACAGCTGGTTGATGCTCTAACTACCCAGCAAAGAGGCCTTGCAATTTCACAATAATTACAAAGCTAATACATTGAAAACAATTTTATCTGTTCCAGTCTGTTTCAATGAAATAAGGTGTGATGCAGTATTTTTGCACTATAATTTTCATGTCTTTGTAATACCAAAGCACAACATGTAGTCTATGTGTCACTGACTATTTATTTTCTCTGTTTCTCTCTCTCTCTCTTTGCATATTGTTGTGTGTGTGTTTCTACAGGAGGCCTTGATCAGTGCCTGGCTACAGTTCAGCGACGGCTCTGTGGCTCCTCTAGACCTCTACAATGCTGACTTTTTCGTCCTGACAGCCACCTCCCTAGATGAGGAAGTAGTGACAGTGCAGCAGAACCCCTCTTGGAAATGGCCTGTCATTGTGACGGAGGCGGAGGGCCAAGGCCTGCTGGTCAGGGTGGAAATGACCGTTTGCGAGGTCTGCCAGAAGTTCAAGCGCCGCAGCATCCTGGCAGCGGGGAACTGTAATGTCAGGGTGAAGTTTGGTCATAGTGACAGCTCAAGGGGAGGGAGCAGCGACTATGGCCCCGATGGAGACGATATGGAGAACAGAGGTAGGCTCTCCCCCTCCCAGGACAGGACCGGCCTTGACACCCACTACTATGGCAGCTCCATCTCTGACATGGAGGATGGGGTGTTGAGGAGAGCCACCACCACTAGAAGCGCAATAATGCACAGACCGAATGGGGATAAACTTTCAGATGAAGGTAGCCAGAACATGCCAATTGACTTTGCTGACTTCCCCGCACAAGTGGACCTGCCCCGTGGCCGCAACATGGACGATGATCTCATTCAGACCGCTCGTGGGCTCACAGACCTGGAGATCGGCATGTACGCCCTGCTGGGGGTCTTCTGCCTCGCCATCCTGGTCTTTCTCATCAACTGCATCTCCTATACCCTGAAATACCGCCACAAGGAGCTCTCGATCGAGGGCCAGGAGAACATGAACCATGCCCACGATTGGGTGTGGCTGGGCAACGAGGCAGAGCTGCTGGAGAGCCAAATCAGCCTGTCGCCCCAGCAGGAGGAGCAGACCTCCATGATGGACTCGAGCAGCGGGCTCGAGGAAGGCAGCCACCTGCTGAATGGAGGCTCGGCCCAGAAGAACGTGCAGGGCCAAGTGCACCGGGCGGCAGACACAGGTTGCATAGCCAAGGACAGCAAAGGAGACTCACCCACCACCAAGAGGAAGCGAGTCAAGTTCACCACGTTCACCACCATCCCCTCGGACAATAGCTACCCCACTGTTAACACACTGACTGGATGCCACAGCCAGGACATTAAGTGGGTGTGCCAAGACGTGGAGCTGGGAGACTCCAAGGAATTGCGCAATTACATGGAAAGGTTAAATGACAGTGCTTTAAAAGAGGTGGCATAATGTACTGTGTGCACTTGTAACAAACTCACCCTTATGCCTTTCAGAGGAAAGTGGGTCTGAACAGAAACCGGACCCTTCGTTGGTGAAAGAGGAGGAAATTTACTTCAGAATCACCCCAAACTGCCAAAGGGTCATCGAGTTTAACAGGATTGTCATGATTCCACAAGTGACTGAATCACTAACGAAAGATATGTCAGTGAATGAGGACGTCAGGTGGTTCTCTTTTTCATTTGTTTCTCAGATGATTACCTTTTTATCATCGTTTTATTACTACAGGGTTTAGATAGAATGAAGTAACGGTCCCAGGACTGATGTGCAGCAACTGACCTGTGATATTCAGATGACATGTAGATTTTAAAACGAACAGTAACATGACTAGATAGATGTTTCGAATGTGTGTGCACATTAAATGGTTTTTGGAAGTTTTGTAACATTTTGGATATTAATTTCCTACGCCAGATTCTTATTCTGTGGAAGAGTTCTGGAAAGGCCAAAGCAAGCCAAGAGAAATTTCTGCATGTCGTTGGAAAAAAAAAAAAAGGCACAACTTTCCGGCTCATTTTCATCCTCCTTAACACGGCAGAAGACCTGTTATGTATATACCGAACAGTCTCCAAAGCATTGTATTGTTGCTCTGTATATTGTATTTTCATAACATTTAAGAAATACACGACAATGTCAAGAGCGTGTTTTAGCTTTTTATTGACCGCAGCATCATAAGGCCATTCATTTCTCAAGTCTCAAGGGGAGCCAATTATACACATTCATCTTTGTATCAAGAGTATTTTATGAGATGCAACTTACCCACAAGCCACAACACAATCTGCTCCTCTTTAATGCTGGCCGGTGGAGGGAAGCAGTGGCCATTAATACTCTCATCTCGTCTATTAGAACACAGTACCCTAACATGACAGCCAGTGTATGAAGGGGCTTTTAAACAAAATGGCTGGACAGCATGGTAATGTGACATTTCCTACTGCCACCCGCTAGTTTAAAGTTTTGTGAGCTTTGAAGAAAATGCCAATTAAGGTCTCGTTAACCTCTGTCCCGGAGCCTCCAGGAAAAGCATACTGATGGACAAACTGGGATGAAATGTGCTCTCCATTTCTCGGGCAGCGTGTGGATACAAAGAGGGATAATTACAGGCAAGGTGGAAATCTTTCCTTTTTGGAAATGGATCTTTTATTATTCAGATAATTGCACAAATAATAATCATCTCTGAAAACTTCCCAAACAAAGGCAGTCGGCTGAAAAATTGCATTTTGCTCAGTGAATGTTATTATCATCACAGTGGTGTCGGCTGATTGCGGGTTTTTTTGTGTTATTATTTTCCGTCAAGCAGAGAAATGTTCACATTATGTTAACTGTTGCTGCAGTGTGGATCAGATTGTTAATCAGCAATGCTCACAATATTAGCTCCGAAGAGGGAAGGTGAAATACTTCAGCAAATGGTAGCACTACCTTGAGTGTAATTAGGGATGCCATTTAGATTAGCTCAGTTATGTCAACAGTCAGCACACAGGAGCCCCTCCAGACACCTGTATGAAACTTTAGTGGATTGTCTACTTTTATTTAATCAGTTCAAGCAGCTTGTTGACTGATTCTCTTTTCAACTTCTGCAGTGCTGCTATTGATCCCCCGCGTGCTGAGTCAGGACATTGAATGAACACGACAACGGAATCAACAAATGGAGTTCAAATGGAAAGATACCATTTTGGGAAAAAGCACTTGTTTGCATTCATGCCAAGAGTTAGATTAGAAGATTGATGCCACTCTCTGTATGTACGGTGAATATGAAGCTACAGCCAGCAGACGGTTATCTTAGCTTAGCATAAAGACTGGAAACAAGGGGAGAGAGCTAGCCTGGCTCTGTCCAAAAGCTTCCCTATTAATGCTTTATATCTCGTTGATTTAAACTGTACAAAACGTGAAGTGTAAAAATGACACATGGTTTTACAGGGGGTTGCGTGATGGGCTGTTTGTTGTTACTTCCTGGAGTCTCAAGATATAACGTCAATTAGTGAGCTTTAGAGGTGCTGGTAGGCGTATTTTCTTACCTTTAGACAGAGCCGAGCTGGGCTAGCAGTTTCCAGTCTGTGTGCTAAACTAAGCTAACCGGCTGCTGGCTCTAGCTTCATATTTACCGTACAAACATGAGAGTGGTATTAATCCTCTCATCTAACTCGCGGCAAGAAAGCACAAAAGCGTATTTCCAAAAATGTTGAACAAATGTTTTCTGGTGTTACAGTATTTTGACTATACTATATTATTATTTTCATTAATAATATAGTAATTACTAATGGTAATACTAAGATCTCCGCTTAGCCATCCCACTTTTAAAGATTAAATCCACAATACATCAGTTTAACTTGTGAAATCAGCTATTGGCCATGCAGCTTGCACATGCACACACACACACACACACACACACATACACACAGCGGGAAAACTCTCCCTCCTCACTCTTTTGTCTCATTTTTTTTGCTCTGTTGTGAATTTTTATTTTTTATTTTTTTTACTTCTGCGGTGCGATCTCCAGTCTCCTGTGTGATTTTCCTGCTTGTATGGCTCTATCGGTGGCTGCAGGGGATTGCAGCGTGCGCTGTGTGCTGGGACCATGGCTGCTGTGCTCACAGCCTGTGGACTGTGAAGGGCGAGGAGAGCCAGTGCGGGTCTGGGAGGGATTTAACTGTCAGCCACAAGGGGCATGATTGATGGAGGGCCCTGTGTAATTAAAATACCACTGCAGCTCTTTGTCCATGACCATCGTCGGTGGCTTCAACCTCTTCAGGTAGGAACAGAACAGCGCAGCCCATTAAAGACCCTCCGTCTCCACCCCCTTGGGCTCTGGTTTTAGACAAGTGTTCATACCTGCTGGGATGTGGCACAGGAGATATAATGATTGTATTCACTTCCATTCTTGGAGCATTCTCACTCAAGACTCACTTTTGTTGGCCTTGAAGTCTTGACTTCCTGAAAGGAAAAGAAAAAAAACCTTCCCCAGGCCTCCATCTTAAATGGATTTTTAATTAAATTGATGATGTGAGACCAACAAACTCTCACTAATGGTTGGCTGTGCTCCCTGTGGTCCTAATGTGCCGGGTCTCTATTTGCAATTTCCAAATGATTATTCGCTGCTTGATTTATGTTGCCTCCATTGAATTCATTTTAAAATCAGTTCACTGTAGTTTTACAGCAACTAAACACGCACAAACACGCTGTCTCAGAGGAACGAAGGAGCAGCTGACAAGGTCAGCTTGACATTCCGGTCTGACCAATTTTTACAGATGGAGCCGCAGGGAACCAAAGACAACATTGTTCATAAACAAAACCCTTGTGCCAAATCTGTGTCTTGTAAACACAATTTCCCACCTGACCAGTGCACCACAGTGGGGAGACAAACACCAGAGCACACACACACACACACATACAAATGTTCACACACACAAATGAGTAACCCGTCTCACAAGACTTGTAAGGGCTCTTTAATGTGTACATCTAGCCTAGCCCCTTACCTCAGTCTTGATCTAAACCTAATTCCAACCTTACAGGATTAGGCTGGTATTATTCTATGACTTTCTTATTGTTAACACATCCCACGAAAACACCAAAACCTACAATGCATTAGTCCATCTCTCAATACTTTTTGACTTCGCTACATTGTCAGTGGCCATGTGAAGATGTAATTCTTTAAAAAACGTCTCACGAATGTATGCTTTCACTTTTGAAAATATGGTAACACTTTATAGTAAGGGTACATGAATTATCATGAATTCATGCATGACTTAACGCATGAAAAAGCATGAATTAATTCATGTAGTGCTTCATGAACTATCAGGAATGTACAAGGAATAATAGTATCTCATGCATGAGTTAATGCAAGAGCAATACGTTAATTAATGCAACAACTAAGGTATCTCAATCATCATGATTTCTGAGTTATTAATAATGTTCATGTCTTCTTTATAGGTAAGTCTGCAGTTAAAGGGACAAGCCAAAAAACTGACCAGTCACAGCAGTGCACATGTATTCTGTTGAAAAGTGTTTTCCATGACTTCATCATGTTTGTGGCCCTTCAAATAAAGTGGTGATGGATATTATTATTATTATTATTATTATTATTATTATTATTATGATAAGCAATTCCAGGTGTACAGACAAGGCAGACAAGTTCGTAAACACATTGTACTTTTGGGCTTTTCAAGTGCCTTAATAAAAGACCTTATGCATCTGCAGTAACATTTTGCCAACCCATTCCATTAATGCTTAATACATTTAATTTCATGCCACCATCAATCATGTTAAATGTTGAAAACGGACCACTTTATTTGAAGGGCCACAAACATGATGAAGTCATGGAAAAGTAATGCTTACTTAATCATGATTACACACTTGGAATTCAACAGAATACATGTGCACTGCTGTGTAGACTTACCCATAAAGAAGACATGAACATCATTAATAACTCAGAAATCATGATGATTGAGATACCTCAGTTGTTGCATTAATTAACGTATTGTTCTTGCATTAACTCATGCATGAGATACTATTAATTCTTTTGCATTCCTGATAGTTCATGAAGTACTACATGAATTAATTCGTGCTTTTTCATGCATTAAGTCTTGCATGAATTCATGATAACTCATGTACCCTTACTATAAAGTGTTACAGAAAAGACTAAGTAATTTCCTAAAACAGCTGTAGTTTTTTAGCAAATGTTACTCAAACCGGAGTTAATAGTGCATTTGTAGGGAACTATTTTTAGCTGCGGATTAACACACATTTGGTGCTCGAGTGAGTATTTACAACAGAAAGACAGTGTATGTGGGTTTGACTCAATATAAACTACAGTGCCCAGAAAAATGTCTGCAACAGTGTGACTCATTGATGTGTTTTGAATAGTTTTTGAACAACAATGGAAGTCTATGGCACGGAGGAATAAGCTAAATCAGATCTGCTACATGAATTCATTGTTGGTTTTGGTGTTTTAATGAGACTTGTTGACAGTAGAAACAAAGAAAGAAAAATATACAATACCACCAGCCTTATTCCTTAATCTTTATATAAACCTAAACCAAAGTCACCCTAAATAAACTGTTTGTGGAGACCACAAACCACAACACTGGTGGATAATCAGGTTTTGATTCTTAAAATGTGATAAAAATACAAACTCACACACAACAGTGTGCATAAACATATGCACTACAAAAAGTATCAGCAATGACTCAAAAACCTAAAGGCAATAAACAACGACAGTGGCTAGGGAAGCCTTTCAGCAGCATGAGGTGAGTACCCAACCATGTCATTTAGATATATCGGCCCAGGAGGACTACCGGGGCACCGTGCACAGAGGAGTGACATATCAGCCAGTGCTCTGAGTCAGGCCAGGACATTTTTCTGCCTGCCGGAAAACAATAGAAGGTCAGAGGGCTACCAAGATACACCTGGCTAGAATGGTTTTCCTCAGTGTGGCTGAGAGAGATTTATCTTGATACCTGTGCTGTTTTATGGGAGTCAAGTCCCCATTCTGTAAAAATAAGATGCTCTAAACCATAAGACCTGCCCATAATAACTGAGGTTGATGCCATAAATCCAGATGGATGTACGCCGTTGGAGCATTTTATGGTTGCTTATTTCACAGATCATCTGTCTAAATGAACATCCTTAACCCGCCGTCGAGGTCAGTCCCACAGAAAACCGTGACTAGACCAGCACACGTTGAAAGGCTCTACACGTGTTTTCTTTTTCCGTAGCTCATATCCTCAGCATGACTTCATTGGGGATAGCATGTTAGAAACAGATCAACCCCGAGTAAAACAACTTGTCTCTTATCCAGCATTGTCCCATTTGGAATCTCGCGCAGAAAAAGGCTCCAGGATGCCGACCAACAAAGACAGCTCGGATAAGATAATTAGGTCTATGTAAATGCAGATGATTAGTACTTAGAGATGGGCGATTTGTCTGCTTGGCCGTTCTTAAACATCGTGTCTGCATTAGCTTATCTTAATCAACATGTGATGATACCTCCTAATCCCCCAATTACAGGAGGAAGATCTTCTGGAGGATCTGCCGGTCGCTCATTACACAGGTAAGACCCAGAAATACAATTAAAAGCAGCTTAACATTCTGTAGATTATGTTAGACTGCCACATGCCACCCAAAATTAAACAATTATTTAAGCAAAAAAACATCATGGGCACGCAGATACGCACACCAAATTCATTTTTTCTTCATTCTTAAAACTTTTCTACTTAACATCTTGTTGAGAGACTTCTACCTTGAACTAAAGATATTTGGAGAAAGTAAATGCCTCTGAAATCTGTAATCATAACTTAATCTTTGCCATCTTGATTTATTGTTACACCATGTTAGCAGTCTTTCAGCTTGTACAAACCTTTTTATAAAACCTTTTTGAATCTTACAGAGCTAGTTGTAAGCAATGTAATTGGTAGGAAATGATAAACAAGACCAAGAGTTAACAGCCATGCTGGCGGCTCTGTGAGGCTGTACTTAGGCACAGCAGTGCTTTGAGCTAAATGCTAACATCGGCATGCTAACATGCGCACAATGACGATGCTAGCATGCTAAATGCTGAGCAGGTATAATGTTTACGATGTATGCCATCTAGCACGTAAAATTTCATGGTAATCTATTTAATACTCAAACACAACAGGCGACCTCATGGTGACGCTATAGAGGAGAAGTCGTTGGATCAACAAAATCATCAGGATTCATCCTCTGGGGATCATGAATGCCTGTCCAAAATTATGTCCCACAATCCATCCAACAGATGTAGAGATATTTCACAGGATAAGAGAAAACTTTAACCTGCTGGTGGCGCTACAGAAAATGTCAGGGGATCACCAAAGTCAGTAGGATTCATCCTCTGGGGACCATGAATGTCTGTACAAAATTTCATGGCAATCAATCCAATAGTTGCTAAGAGTGGACCAAAGTGGCGGACTGACATTGCCATAGCTAACCCTAACCCATGCCACTAGGTTATTTAAAAAATATATACAATCTAAACTTCAGAGGCAATGTATTACTTTGGCTCATAGAACATGCTACAGAAAGCAGGTATAAATGTATGCAGGAGGGACTCTCCAAGGCACTGTTGTTTGCTTAAATCCTAGCTAATAAATTATCTTAAAATATTGGGAGGCCGGTACCAAACCCATATATCTCAGTGTTATTGCCTAGCAATTCTGCCTCCATAACCACTTCCATGTGTCAGAAATTCCTCTCAACATGAGAAACAAGCCGCCACACTAGAATTATGACCCGGAGGCATTGTGTTGGTTTCAAACATCAAGCTGTCTGCTCAGTCACGGCTATGTGGGCTCTCTGACCAAATTAAACAGGAAATGGCCCTTTCTGAGCCTCATGGCTGGGAGGGCTTAGCATTGGAAAATGATCTGTGATGACGTGTTGATTTCAATCTGTGTCTGATGAAACTAAGAAGAAATATGCTGCCTTCCCCAATGGGAACGCAAAATGAGGCTTTACACCTCTGTGTTTGCAACCTTTTTCCAAACAGCCCGCCACAGGGTGTGTTCTTTTTGTAATATAAATAATTTAAGCACTCTACTTTGAGTTTCCCTCAGGACCAACAAGCCATAACCCTAATCATGAAAGCATCCTGGCAGGCCATAAAGGCACAATCCGTGATTCACATGGAAACAACAGGGTCACCCCTCCGCCTGAATTTAAAACACAAGACTGGAGCATGTTATCACTCGAGGTTATTAATGTTGTCTGATGCTTAAAATATTTGTTTACATCAGTAATATTTGTGACCACAGGAGTAAATGTATAGATATAAACATTCAGAATAAAAGTAGGCTACTCATTTTTCATTTATATGTTTTAACTCCTGACTGCTCAGCCTGTCATAGAGCAGTGCTGGCTTGCAAGAAAACATAATGAATATGCATAATAAGGAAAAACAAACAGCAGGTAAGGTTTTGTGACAGACGACTGAACTAGCTTTGCAAGTCATGCCTCATTTAGGCAAAATGACAAAGACAGTTCTCATTTTAATATACTTTAATGGCAGAATATAATTCCAAAACAAACGTAACGCATCTTTTTAGGACTGAGGACTGAGATGACAAAGCAAGTATATATAAAATATGCAATAAAACAAGGAACATCCATTTATCTGACCAATTAAACACAAACTAAAATCACTCTTAACAGGCGTCACATACTGTCAGTACTGAGATAGCTTCTTGCTTTTTATGTGCTATTACAAGTGTAACTTTATTTACACCACAGTGTAAACACTGTTCTGAGCTCCCATAGGCAGTTTTACATTTCCTGGAGAGTTATGTCACTCGACACTGTTCCTCGAGCCCTGAGTTTTCTTGTTTTAATAAAATTCAGTACCTTGTGCTATACCCACTCTGAGAATTGACGAAACACACACACACACACACACACACACACACAGACACACACAGACACACACACACACACACACACACAAGCATTTTTCTTAACAGTATAAAGCTAAAAGAAATGCATCACAGTCTAATAAATACAACAACAAAACATTTTCTGGCAAAGCTGTAAAGCCATGATAACACTGTAAAATGTACCTGACAGCAAATACTGTGAACGTTGTGATTTATTTTGCTATGAAATTCTAAATATAAATACGATGTGAATGGGTTACATTTTTAATTTGTATGTATGTAAGTCCAGCTCTCCTTTTCATCACGATCGACACATTAATGCAGTGGATATTTTCAGAGTTACACTCAAGTTTGCCTGTTAAGCTTAAGGTTAGTTTCTAATGTCATGTTTGTCATGCGGATGTGCGGTTTTGCAGCTTGACCAGAAATTTTAAAAAAAACTGCCGTGAAGCTTCACAGGAGTCCTGGAGTATTTTCAACACAAGGAGTTATCATTATTCATGTATGGTGCTGTTTGAGGATTTATAGTGGACTTATAGGGTGGATTTATGTGGATTTACAGTATGTCATCACAGGCAGTGGAAACAAATGTGGGAGTTTTTTTTCTCTCTCTCAGTATTAGATTTGAATATTAGATTAGTCAAATAGAAATCCAAGTGTTGATTTGGAATCTCCTCACACAAAAGCCCTCTTCTTTCTCAACATGAACAGCAATAACTTCTGGGAATCTGCAACGACGCTTAAACATAATAAACATTTCCCATTAAATGTGATCACAATTATGTGACTGCATAGGCATTTAAAGCTCTCTAGAAGCCCGACAGGGGTAAATGTAATCAAGACATAATGCTAACATTCAAGTACATTTAGTGCACAAATATACCCCAATTTCAGACTGCGTATATAAGTCTAGAAATCATTTAAATGGTCAGTTTGACAAAATACCAGGGTCAGCAAAATGGTTAGTCCAAAAATAAATCTTTGTTAGAAAACAGAAAGTAAAAATCTAACTATACAAGCGACTGAGCATTCGTCATAATTAGAAAATATCTTGATATCTTTTTCTTTTTTTTATGGCACCTCTCCCCAAGTCAAGTGCAAATGATCAAAGAAAGGCAGCAAGAGTAAACACACAGGAGTGAGAGGGCACAGTAGAAATGATTCAAACACGTCTCCTGCATTAATCTCTGTACTTTCAGTGGTGCCTGTGCATTCAACTAGTGATGTAAACCCATTATTGTTATAAAAAAAAGGAGAAAGAGATCCCACTTAAAAGCTAAAATAAACATAAATAAGAAATATATAGTCATGACAGGATTGTTTGTAACTGACAGAGGTAAACCAAACTTTTGTAGGATTTCATTAATAAGTACCTATTCGACAGGGTCTTTGGGCACAGAGTGATATGACTGGAAAAGGCAGGTATGGTGAGGGGGATATGGGGACGTGTGTGAGTGGGTCAAGAGGAGGTGTGTCTCTTCCTTTGGCTTCCTGCTCTGCCCCTCTGCCTGTCGTACTTGACAGAGACAATGAGGAAGACCAGCAAGGTGACACCCTGGATGCCTGCCAGGAGGAAGAAGTAGTAGTGCAGAGAGCAGTCATTGATATTACCTGGAAAGAGAGAAAACAAGGAGGACATTATTAGTACAGAATATGAAACACTTTAGCCAAACAGCTGAGAAACAAGACTGGCATTCAGATGACGCTAAAAAACGGTGAGCTGCATGGCAAAGTGACAAAAATGGAAATTTGGAGAACAAAAGAGTCAGTCGCGACATATTCAGAGGGGGACAGCAGAAGGGTTCTTTTATCACAAAGTACTACTCCATGTTAAAAGAATACCAAAGCCAAAGGTAAACGGCCACAAGCTCGCAAGTGTGGCAGGTTGCTGTGTTTTACCAGACATAAAAGGCAGGCTTGAAGCGAGCATGGCAGGGAAACACGATTCTGTCAAGAATTAGGATTCAGCGGAGGGGCTTGTTACTTCTCATCTCACCACGGTGTGAAACCTTCTGAAAGTGAAGATGGTTGACCCCGCTCTCCGGCGTTGATACAGAGAGGCGGTATTGATGATGTGTGACTGAAGCATCAGAAATAACAGAACAATATGGGCCCTCAGCTGTGATTCGAGCCAGGGAGTCTTTCATCTGTATTAAAGGACGGTTTGTTTCCTCATGGGAACGGGATGCAATAAAACGGAGGAAAAACTGATGCTTCCACTGTGTTTGCTGTGTGACTTTTGTACAGGAGGGAGGGGAAGACAAACAGATCGACTGACAGAACTGAGGACATGCAGTAAGTTTCTACCTTTTAAATGCCTTTAAACTCTAACTGTCCTAAAGGCGCAGTATGTAGAATTCAGCGGTGGGGTTGCAGATTGCAACCAGCTGAATACCTCTGCCCTCACCCCTCCCTTTCCAAACGTGTAGGAGAACCTACGGTCACGCTAGGCTTGTGCCGATTTCCGATCGGATCGTATATCGACGACTGAAGGGATGATCGACGATTGTTTTTTCCTACACCGATATTAAGGCGATTTTAACTAACTTATTATAAGAACTAAGATGTTATAAAAATAATCTCTAGAATCTGCGCCCTACTGTGCATTTAGAGATGTTTCTGGTGGAGCGGCATGTCCGCCTGCTGAGCCCCGATTTTAAATATTTGGGATACATTATGGATATGATTTGGATTGTGATATTAAAGATAAGATAATAAAGTTAAACGGAACATGATGCTGTGATATTGTCGCACCAAGCACAGACACACAGACTTTTAAAAGGGAGCTGTTATTTGAATACAGGAGACATTGCTATCAAATAGATTTTTTTAATATTTAAATATTTGAAACAAAATGTTCACACACTTCTATAAATCACCTCATAACCTGGCGATCTCGAGTAACCACAATTGGACGATATGAAAATAGAAACGATCGTCCAACCCTTCGCCACCAAATTCAAGCTGCCACTTCAACGTAAAAACGCGAAAGGCCCTCTCTAGAGCCAGTTCGTCCGTTCTGGGCTGCTGTAGAAACATGGCGGTGCAACATGGCGGACTTCGTGGAAGAGGACCCGCTGCCTATGTAGATATGAAGGGCTCATTCTAAGCTAACGAAAACACAACGATTCTCAGTTTCAGGTGATTATACACTAATAGAAACATAATTATTGAATATCATATTCCATTTCTGCCAACAGATCCCCCTAAATCCTACACACCGCTCCTTTAACATTTGCTGCACTGTTGAGTGTTGTGGGTGAGTGGTTGTCCTCCTTCAGCGACAAAGCTCAAGAGGAAAGCTCTAAACAAATCCTGTTTTCCCCTTGCAAGGGTTTTACATGAAGGTCAAAGCTTACGACAGTACAATTGTCTCCACTGTTCAAGTATGGAGACAATTGGATTGGCATTAGAGCGGCTTTTGTCCTCTTGACCATGTCAGGCAGACCAATTGACTTTGTAGCCAACAGCGTGAGAGGAGGCTGTTTACTACTTTGCTGGACAAGGGGACATTTTGGAGTGAGGTGGATGTTGAAGGGTGCCTTGTACTGAGCAAAGGAGGACTGAATTTTTTTTCCCCTGCTACAACGTATTTCAGAACGTGTCTCCGGCTTATGTAACAGGCTCCATGTAAGGCACAGCTTC
>NTHP01000004.1:3666570-3685200 GCA_003416845.1 Oplegnathus fasciatus | reverse complement strand
CCAGTGGACAGAGATACCTATAGCTTACATCCTACATTATCGTCAAATGAGTAAGTGTGAAGCCTCGGAGCAATCTGCCGCCTTTCCTCAGAAATCTCCTATTAGCTTCTCCATGTGGAGCTGTCACACCGAATACAGAGCCAGAGAAAGAGAAGCAGGCTTGATTTTAATTAGATATGGGGGCAATTGTCAATTTAAGTTCTGCCTATTCACATGGCAGGGAGTGTGTGTGTGTGTGTGTGTGTGTGTGTGTGTGTGTGTGTGTGTGTGTGTGTAATGTAATGTAATGTAATGTAATGTAATGTACATGTTTAAAGTTAACAGCCCCCTGGGTCAAGATGGTGCTTATGGACTAAAGCAGGAATTCTAAAGATGAATTTATTTCACACCTTACTTTTTGGCTGTTTCATTGAATCGTGTTGGAATGTGTTCAATGTGAAGGTATACGAGCACTGCCAAAACTACATACTTTGCGAACCGTTGAGAAGGAGAGAAGATTGCAGTTCAAATACACGGTACGGTTCAGGTCATCACCATTTACACTAACAAAACCAAGGCTTGAACAGCTGAATGTGTCGTGGACACAGCTTTGTAGAAAGAATCCAAAAAGCGTGCTATTGCTTCAATGAGACTGCCCTTTGTACAGTCTCGGAGAAATGTACTTGCACAGAAGAAAAGATGTTAACAAGACTAAGGGCGTAATTTTAATTGCGCAAGCGTAACAACAAGTGAAGTGTTCTTGCACAGACTGTGTGGGCGTCTCCATGCGTACCTGCTATTTTGGTTCATGTGTGTGCAGCAGCGCAAGGTGCAAAAGGGCTGGGTGAGGCGGAATATAGATCAGAGGGTGTGGTGATTAATAAATCACCTCTCAGTCAGTCACATCGCTGGTCTCATAGCTCTGAAACAGCTGAGCCAATCACAGTGAAGCATGACATCAATAGCTCAACAAATGGAAAGACGCTTCACCAGGAAATCATATTGCCGAATGGTGCAGAGCGGCATGACGTGAACACAAAGGACCAAGAATCTGCAGCCAGAGGCAGATGGTGTGGTCTTTTTTAGTACAATGATGACAGAATTTAATGAAATTAAAATGATTAAAATATTTTTGGTTTAGTTTAGTTTTAGTTTCAGTCACAATTCTACTGTAGTTCATGTTGTAAATGGTTACATCGTGTCTTAAAATGTGACACAGCAGTGTTTGCTTCGTAATGCATTTCAGGAATAAAATATGAACTGCTGATTTTTTTTTTAATAAGTTGGAAAGGAGGCTGTGATGCACAGGATTAATGAGCTCTGGTAATCCGATGTCTCCCTCATAAACAGCAGAATGCAGAGTTATAACAGACCTGTCTGATGTGTGTGGAGGTGTATGGGGTTTTTCTGTAGCAGCCCAGTGTCATTTTTAGGTAATTTAATCAAGGTAAACACAGTGAACGGCCGTGTGTAATCGCACTGCGCTCTGGTGTGGGACTTCAGATGGCGTCAGGTGTTCAATGAACAGAAGGAGAAGCTTTGCATACAGTATAAAGCAGCTGTGGAAGAATCACTCACATTCATTTATAGATCTATGCAGAGGATTAACTGGCTGTCCTGCTTTAACCACATTAAATGTTATTTTTTGATGCATATTTAAATACATCTGCTGGCTGGTGAGTATTTTATTAAAATTGTTTATTTACATTTTAAGCATTATTCCATTATTTCTGCGCCTTTGCTCCAAGTATTTTGTTTGCGGTTGTTAGATTGCCGCAGACTGACGTTGTACCAGAATCAGACGTGGTTCTGCGACCTCTAAAGGTAGGTTTTCAATTTGCGGTTTTACAGTACTGACCTTAATGCTTACTACAAATGCAAAAGTCTGTGAATCAAATAAGAGATCAAGTAGAACACAGAGGCAAAATATTGGTCCTCCAAGAATGGTATAAAGTAAGATGATGTCCTATAAATATCCACATAAATAGAAACATAATCTATAAATTAATTATATTAAACTATACTGTATAATATAAACAGCTGCGATTAAAACATGCCAGTGTTTCACACTAAAGGCCTGTATAACATCCTCATCACTGCATTAGAGGCAGCTGTGTCACAACGGATCCTCGGCTAACACAGAAACCTTCATGTTCTTGTACATGATTTAACAGGGCGTCTTCTGCTACCGATCAAAGAGCAGGGTCAGCTAATTTGAAACAAGTGATCCCGGCGCTTTGCATGATCACTTGTGATCAGTAGAGCAGATCACACTCTGTAATGTCACCATCGTGCATATAAAGAATTCTTTTTCCAGTCTCTCTGTTGTGTGCGTGCTCTTGTGGATAATTAGAAATGGAGGGGAATAAAGAAACGCTGGGATGCATCACACAGGAGCGATTCTTCGTCAATGCCCTATGCGCTGGGCCATGTCTACAGCTTGAAACCTTTGATCTAGGAACAGAGAGCTGACTGATGACTGTGAAGCTCTGCCAGAGCATTAATGAAATGAGTGGCAAATACAAAACCCTTTGACCCCCGTCTCAGTTTTGACTTATTTTGTTGTCACCTTAATCCGGTCAAAAGTTTAAATTGTGAGAAATATATCAAAAACCAAAGCGGTGTTTGAATAATTCATGAAGTGCAAAACAATGTGCTTGACAGCAGAGCATGGGAGGAAAAGGGAAGTGCATTTGCAGCGAGGGCGCTTGTATTTTCAATCGATAATTCACCTTAAAAGAGTCTGCCTCTGCAGTCTTAATTAACAGAGCAGTGTCGCTTACAAAAAGTAAGGAATATAGCATACAAATCATGTCGAGGGAGGGTACTGGCTGAAAACAGCAATATCAAGAGTGTTTAGTAAAAGAAGATCTGTTTAAAGTATGGACAGTATGAAAATAAGGATTTACAGCAACATGTTCAACACTCACTGAGTTTGCTCTTAAGCAGGTACTGAATGTCAGCATGAGGCATGTAGCAAATCCTAATTTTAGGACATTTTTAGTGCTTTGCTGGAGTAAGTGTTGTTACCACGGCCTTCAGATTATTCTGACAGATGACTGGATCGCAACATTTGTTCCAGATTTCAAAACTCCTCTCTTAACGAGGACCTAAGGAATGAAAAAAAGGGGACTGGCAAAAAAGCAAACATCTAATTTTTTTGGAACAGCCCTGGAAATTGTGCAAGGTTTCAGTTTTCTAATGGTTCTTGCTCTAATTTCATTATACATTAAGTCGGGCTCTGCCTCCTCCTTTCAGCCTCCACCCCCCAGGGCCCACTTGGCTGCTAAGCATTTTCGAAAATATGGAAGGCTAATTACAGCAGCAAAAGACTAAACAAGGACTTGCTGTAAAATACATTAATGAAGCCCATAAATATTTGACAGGCAAATTCTTAGGAAGGGAGGGAATAAAGCAAACCAATCAGGGTGGAGTATTTTGGAACAGGCTTTGTTGTTACACTATTCTTTTCAGGGACTTCCACGTGTGCTCAGAGGTCCTGTTTTACAGCTCAGAGTTAGTAAATGACAAGATTGTCATTACACTGAATGTCCCAACAGAAAGGGTTAGCCATCTAATATCTGAGGGATATAAACTTGTGGGACAATTTACCTGCGAGTGGGTTCGAGCAGACCATGTGTGTCAGCTCAATATCAATTTAACGTTTGAAAATGGATCAACTGATCCAGACCTTCAGTGCAATGACCCAACATTTTAATGCTCCAATGCATTCAATGCCACCCACAGAATGAAATCAGAGAGGGAATCAATGCATGTTTGTTTCAGCTATAAATATAGTTATTTTCTGCCTCTCTCCGCTTGCTCATAAAAACTTTATGATTGATGCTGGAGTTTTGTAAATGGCCACAACATGGTAACTATTTTCACGTGCCCTCTGTTGCCTCTGACATGTCTAATACACGCACCAAAAATTACATTTTCAAATAAAGCCCTTTCAGACGGAATAAGAGTTCATGTTAAATTTGCCAGATCTGACATTAAAGGCTTCCATTAAAACATTGACATTTCGCTGAGTGCGATCCAACACTTCATGAGCAGGATGTGCGAATGTCAGCTCACTCCGAATGTCTGAACACGTCCCAGACATCTGATATAAGATCAGTTGGGACTTGAACACTGGCCGAGGAAAAAGGCCATTTCCCGTCACATGCCCATAGCGGCTCACAAAAACCATTCACTTTGAAAGGAATGATACTCCCGCAAAGGTGGAACAAATTAAATGCAACAACAGACATTTTCTAGAAACAAAGGCCTCCTCGTGTGTGAAGAATAATGCTGGTGAAGAAAGTGAAGGTTGATCTTTGATTGACTTGGCTTATGAGGTCAACATGGCTCCATGTGGTCTCTGACAGGAAAGGATGAGATGGTGTTATACCGGGCCTATAAAAATACCAAATAAAAGAGTGTGATGGATGACTACTAAACCAGATGTAGCCACAGGGAGAAACGATGTGGCGTGGGATTTGAAGGATCAATAATTTCAACACATAAGTCCACTAGGTTTGAAGTTTGAGAACAGATGTGGCTGAAAAATACTGTAGAACCATTTTCATCACGGCGTTGCAGACTAATGCCACAGGCTTTCAGTCGCACATGTGGTCATTCACTCCAATGCGCTAAATGGGAAAGTCATTCACTTACGCAGACTCAACACTCAAAAAGAGCCTGGTGTGAGAGGACTTTGAAGAAGCAACTTGCTCCTAATGTTCTTGCTATATGAGTTTGTGAAGCATACAACATACATGCACATGTTTACCTGACACAATTGGGATCACGCTACATGTTTTTTCATGTTTTTTTATTTTATTTACAGATTACGGTTTTCATATTGCTGTTAAAAGGTTCAGGCACATTTGGAACCTTAATTCTCTGCTGAGGAATGCCTGTAATAGGGCTGCAACTATAAATTATTCTCATTATGAATTAATGTGTCAACTGTTTTATTGGTTATTCAATTAATCAAGGAGTCCATAGACAGCCTTGTTTTGTCAGCAAATATTCACATTTGAGAAGCTGAAACTGGTGAACTTTTGTATTTTTGCTTAAAAAGTGTTTAATCAGTTATGAAAAGAGGCAATTAATTTTCTGTCCATTGACTACTCTATTAAATCTGTTTGACTAATTGTTTTAGTTGTAGCCTGTGTAAACTTTCCTGGTGCATGCGGTGTAAATTGAGGATTAACTGTAAACATTATGCTATTATTATTATTATTATTATTAAGCAATCGCTTGCTTTTATAGTGTCTCATTATGTACAAACTGATGACACAGAATAGTTGAGCCAATAGAACAACATAGCCGCAATTTGACTTTTGGACTGTTTCCTTCTTATTAGGACCATTAGCATCACCTAGGTATCATTCAAACAGTCACAAAAAGACACACTCAATAAATAAAATCACACATGCAAAAATTGGTCTAAACTGAACAACCACACTATCCTCTAAAACATGTACACTGTTAAAATTAACAATTTTAAAACCTACATCTCACTTGCATGCCTACAACAAAGCATTTTGTCTGTCCTGCATTAGTTTATCTGAGAGAGGGACAATGTTGATAATGAATGTTTGTATGATTCTGCTTTGGACTCCTCATATGACACTTTACCTATGCTGGCTAACATTAGTTAGTGCAAAGCAGGGAGAGATGAAGCTACATCACGACAGGAGAGCTGAGCATCCACCAGTGTGATGCCAGACTAGCAGTGCCATCCCCATGTAACGCTCCAGGGACAGCTTTACTTAAGAGAAGCAGGGCTATGTAATCAGACCCCCAGCCTGTGATTAATGTTGCTCATCTGTCTTCAGGCCCGTGCAGCTCAGTACAACTTAGCACAGCTCACCCAAGATGCTGTTTACTGCACACCATTTTGCCCGCAGCCATGGAAATATGTTGAATCCATTCCACCTAGAGAGCCATGAGATGTGGAAGAAGCTAGCATCCAACAAACTGTGAAAAACAGCCACAAAAAAAACAAACTGCATGATTCCTGACTGTACTTAACGCCTAAGCTTTGTGCCATGCGTCTTTTATCAGTGGCCAGGAGGATGTTTTGTTCCATTTCTGCAGCTCACCTTTTAAATGACTTGTTTTTTAAAGCAAAAAGAAGTCTTACAGGCAAGCCGGCTCTAGTTTAACTGCCCCTCAAGTGAAGCAAGGCTGAGCAAAGGATGGATTTATGAAGCGTGCCAAGCATCTTCCAGTGCTAACATCATCAAAAGTACCTCCCTACCTGTCGGCACACTGTATTAATGAGCTATTAGGTGTTTGTGGGTAAACAATTTACAGTGTTGGCTTATTTACCGCATGCTCAGGGAAAAGTGCATCTGGGTAGGGGAGCCTCCTCTCGCTAGGGAGCTCATCCATCTGCTGCCACCACCACACTATTCATTCTACCACTTGGACAGATTTACACAAACCTTTTGTCGTTAGTCTGACATGTCTATTTGTTATGGAAAACACTCTTAAAACAAGAGCACTGCGCAGGGTGTTGCCCCCCCCCCCGCATCTAATCCACAAACTCTTTAAGTGGATTTTAAATCAGCACAAGCTATGAAAATTCTTCAGGTATGTCCCCGGAAAATACATTTCTGTATTCTGAATCGATAACAACAATTCTATTTCTACGAGTCCATACATACATACAGTGGATGTGCAAAGTCAATAGTGCACTCTAGATGCACTGGACACCTAACAGCAGGCTTGACAGCTGTAATGCTCAATTCAGGAGGATTATGGACAGAGCTAAGAAAACTGTATGAGCAGAGATCAATCACCTCTGTGCTGAAGATGTTTTGAAGAGAGAAGCATCATTCTTTACGTTTAAGCACAGTCAAAGTCATTTCATATTGGACTGAGTCAGGAGTCCGCAAGCAAGCATGTCAAATGGCTTTAGGCTCAATAACACACACACACTGGAATCTCACACCAATTAGGTCAACTGCTTGTTTCTGAGCAATGTCAGGACTCATATTGTATTATAAAACTGCACAACTTAATAATATTTATTCGAAGCTCCATATTTAGGACAATGCCAGTATTATTATGGAAGTGGTATAGAATGATGATTGATCAAATAAAAAACAACGTGAAGCTTTAAGCCTGCAATAAGTGCTTTTTTGACAGCGGAAATTAACTGTAAACACAACGCTGACATATTATCATGTTTTGAGTTAATATGGCAAACTTGTTAACTTACAGCTACAGAGCAACATTTATCATTCATTTGGAGTCCTGTTTCTGACCACCTGAAGATTATAAGTCTATTATTCACTCTCCTTATAGTTCTGTTTGGTTTCCTTAGCTGATAAATGCTCCACTGTGCTCACCAGCTAGTTGCTAACCTTATCTGTTTGGTGCTGGCAGGTAGTGTACAGTGGGTTTTTAGAGAATTTATGTGAAGAACAGCTGCTGCAGAGGCCGAAAATGGCGTTATGAGAGCGGTGAGACTGAACCAAATCAATGAGCTGAAAGAAGCTATAAAGCTCAGGCGAGGAACAGGAACAGCAGTGAGGTGATAATTCTCTGTGGGTTCATCACCGCGAGCGACACCTTTCACATTACAAATAGTCATTTGATTGATTGTTATTATAAAAATATAGCTGCTTTACTTTGTTACGTTTTCTACCTCTTGGTGATGGTTTGTAACGATGACTAAACACATTACGAGGGCATAAGCTACTGTATCTCTTACCAAAGTCTCTGTGGGATGACATCCAGCCAATCTCCTTGATGGAGACAATAGCCAACAAGCCGGAGCCCACGAAGGAGCCAATCCCAGAGAAGAAAAAGAAGAGCCCCATGATGGCACTCTGCATGGACTTGGGGGCAGCAGAATAGGCAAACTCCAGACCTGCAACAAAGAGAGTAAAAAGGCAGATATTTGTTGAATTGTTGTGTAATATGTAGGTGTCTAATTGTGAAATAGTTTATATGCTGTGACCTGTCGCAAAGAAAAGAGAAAGCTTCACATGTTTCAGCCAGTGATAGTGTAATGTCGCCTGTAATATCATGCTATTTAGTCATATGCTTTGCCTGAACACATACTGTCGAGTTAATGTCTGTGATAGTGGAACAAACAAGGTAACACTATGTACTTGGGTATAATATCTGTCTTTATGCATCTATGTAACATGTTGGGTTTTGTTGACAGTGACTGTTTCCTTTTGGTATATTGTATGTGAAACCAAAAGGCTTCCTCTGCAGTTGCTTGACAGCTAATTTTCTATGGTGGCGCTGGTCTGCGGTGCCATTGTTGGGTATCTACTCTGCTTGGTACTGGTCTCCAAAAAAACAGTTATTTCTGGAAGACACATCACTCAGTATTTACTGTGTCTTGAAAGAAATAAAAGGACTGAGAAAATGGGCAAGGGACCTAAGAGAAAGAGATGAGGAGAGGAAAAAAAACATCAAATATGTGTTTTTTGCCTAGAGATCTGTCTGCCTGCAAGCTGACATTGATAATTTCATGGCACCTCAAACATGTGATTTTTCAAATGAGGCCCTATAGCTACATCTGTCGGGAGAGATTAGGGAGCTGCGGTTAAATACGTTTGCCGTTTAAGACCTTCCTTGAAGGGAGACATTGCACAAATTAATGTGACGAACAGTTTCTTTACAGATACCTGCGCTTGTTGTGCAAAAAAAGCTTCATAAGAAAAGGAATGAGATAAGAGCACGGCAGACATAAGGTTATTACTCAGTGGAAAACATGAATGACCTTTCCAGAAGTTCACGACGATACATTTGTTTATATCCTAAGCTAACCTTTTGATAGCAACAAACACTGGTCAATAGCTATGCATATCATACGGGATTGCCAAGGTTGGTGAGGATTCTCAGATACAGCTCTGTGCAGTAAAGGGAACAGTACAGACAAACATTGTAACGTCAATGTTAAATCCCGCTCTTGTCTGTCTGTGACAACAATAGTTTGAGAAAGTGACGTCCATGGCTTTCAACGCACACAAAACAAACAGCTTGACCTTTCTCGACCAAAAGGCAGAATTATTTGAGAAAAAGAAAAGAGCAAAAAGAATGGCGAGGAATTTAAAATGTATATAGAATTTTTTTCTCCCAAGGGCATTGTTGCAGGGGTGATTTTTCTTTCTTAGAAAATAACATTAGCCTTTAACATTTTCAAAAGTGCAACACATAATTAAAAATACTGTAGGGAATCATTTTGCAAAAGTCTTTGCATATTCGTATTGCCTGAAAGCAGACAAACTTGGGTGGTGTACGAGCAAAGAATTACCCATCGTCCTACAAGACTGGGGATTGCAGCCAGGAAGTTTGATGGCACCGGAGGTTTTAAACAGATTTATTCAAACAGAAGAAGACTAAGGGGAAATATTCCTCTTAACCAGACATATGTCACAATTCTGTCAGCCAATTTTCCTTGAGGTAACCCCCGTGGGATGGTATGGAGGGAGAGAAGAGAGTAAGTTTATTTTAAGGATCCCTATAGCTTTGTTATGTCTGGATTTGACTTTCATAGGGACCCTGATAGTTTTGTGCAAATTCCAGTGTTTTACAGAAGCCTTATGGAGTTCTGTTCAAGGGCTTTATAATACCTAAGCTTATTTAACAAATTTCAATATCCATGGATTTTAAACTTAAAGATGATGAAATGGAATGTTCATTCCTACAAAAACCCTGCAGTGACTGCATCGGCTAGATAATCCCTCCACTGTGGTGAGAAAAAAAAAAGTCTTAAATATTAATGGTTCAATCTTCACTCTCGATATAGAAATAAAGCGAGTGCTATGTGGCGGAGCCTACAACAACATGACCCGTAGTAATAGGAGAATGACTCAATCATTGGCTAGAGGCCCTAACAAACTCAAATCACTAAGATAATTGAGGCCTGAGGCCATGATCACGACTGCAGAGAAAAAGACAAAAGAAAATACTATAGACAGGCAGATAGACACAAAACAGATAAACACAATACAAGGCAGATTTCTGGTGTGTAGGATAAAAATGGGCCAAAACTGCCACATTACACTGTTCTATATCGCATTCAGTGATTTTCTCACAGACACAAACTCCCCTCTTTTAATAAAGGAGAATATTGTTGCTGTTGTTTCCATTCTTGTTTCAGATTTTGCGGCCGCAATTTGATATAACATTAGCGCAATTTCTCACTTTCTCACATTATTGTATTACTGGGGCAATACGGCCTTACTTCTCATAGCTTTTAATGAAACGACATTTCCTGTTTAGGTCAGGGCTCACAAAAAGAAAAAGAAAAAAGAAAAAGAAATGAGAGCGGGCTTGCTGAGCAGATACCCTGACAGTATCAAAAAGAAGTTTGCAGCTGTCAAATCCAGCATGAACTATTCTGACCTGCTTTGATTCAATGCTTTTCTTTTTAATCATTTTCTGGAAAAGAACAGGGAATCTATTTCTCCGGGGGAGGCAAACACTGCGAAATTTCCAGTGAAGGATTATGGGAGGCCTCACATTGATGAGCATGTGTCTTAGAATGATATTTACCAGAATAAATCGAGCAGCAACAGTAGCACAACTCTGAATTCAAATCAGACCTGGGGCTATATTCACAAGCTTCTTGTGTTCTTGTGAAAAGTTGGTCCAAGTGCTGTAATTCTAAAAATAATTCTTAGGATTGTGATGTTTTCTAAGAAATTCTCCTATCTTCTGTTAGATAGAAGATTACAGCTATTCACACAGGATGTCAGCCATTAAGACAGCTTCTAAGGTGACACAATAATGAATAGGGAGGAGGGTTATTCCAAAACTTAGGACTTTTAGAAAAAGTTAATTAACCCAAGTCATTCTCACTCCAAGTGATATCTAGTCACGCAGATAGTTTTGGTTTATAGTACTGAGGTTTTGAGATATCTGCCATTGGCTGCCACCCCAATACCCCAGTGGGGATTAATCAAATTTTGTTTGTGCTCTAAAGTGAGAGATTTGTCAGCTTGCAGAAATGTTTTATACCCTTTACACCATGGAAGCAATATCTGTGGTTGTATTGTGGGCAATGTTGCAAATCAATGAGTTAACCACTGTAATATACTGTTGGCTTTACAGTAAGCCAAGGGCCTTTGTTCCTGCAGTCATTAGAGCCTACAGTATAATGCCTATGAGTGGGAGTTGATGCGTAGCGTTCTTATAAGGATGTTTAAGACTCATTCTCTACCTCTTTGGTCAACATGCACATACTGCATAACTGTCAGAACCCTCAAAGTGCTGGACTGAATTAAACATACCATCATTTTCTGGGTATTCAAGTGGAATATGTCCCTATGAACAGCGCGTCAGCTGGGGAGGCATGCTAATTGGATAATTAAGGGTTGAACTCGCAATACAGTGTATGTCAGTACAATCAATCAGTATTATCTCTCTTGAGTGTGATTGTGTTTGGTGGAGGGGGGAGGGCAGACACTGTGATTACTCATCATATGCTGGTACATATTTAAGTTCATTTTGGTAAATGTCAGCATACCAGCTGACTGAACATGGAGGTGAAAAGCTTATGTTGTGATGGTAATTGTGCTGCCACTGTGACTATACCCTCAGGGATACATGGTACAGTATAAGGTACATATATATGTATTTATCCATCTTATTATCGGCTGTATCTGTCTGGACGACGAGCAGAGGAAGAGCGCTAATATGAGGCTGGTCACTGGCTGGGGTGAAGGCACAGCTTTCATCATCATTTCAGTTTTAAAAGGTTACTTTATCCACACAGTATTTATAAAATGGCCCATTACTGAACAATGTCTAGCAGTGGTGTGAGAAAATCAGGATAATCAATTATCTATCGACTTCCTGGGCTATTTACTCTGGACTACAACCCACAAACACATTAACCTGGTGTAATGACTCAAACAAACTGTTCAAAAAGAGTTTACACATTAGTCTTTGCTGCATTTTGCTTTGAAGAATGGGCACTACTGTTTTTAGCCCACAATCTATTCGGAGTAGCTCAGTGTGAAGGTAAATCAGACCAGCTCAAACCATGAGGCTCATCACTGGAGGATACTGTATTTTACTGTTGGTCTGAATCATCATGTCTGCCCGACCGCAGTGCTAAATGAGACACAGGAGATATCAAACAACTGTACCTGCAATGCTGGCAAAGATTTCGCTGATTCCTATCAGCACATACTGAGGCACTTGCCACCATATGGGTAAATCTGCCGCGTAGTAGATAACTTTGCCAAGCACCTGGTCAATGGTACCATTTGATTTGACGATCTCCAGGCGTTTGGTCTCCAAAATACCTGAGGGGACAGACAAAGAAAAAATTTACATGAGCACAGTTAGCTGAGGGTAAATGTAAGAAAAAATGGACAAAGTATTGCCCTTAAACACTACACACACACATATATATATAAGCTGTAAACCTGCAACATACATATTAAACTAAAGAAAAAATGTGAATAGGGCATGGGGTGAATCTAAAGGCTTGTATATTTCATTTCAGGGTGAAGAAACACTCGTTAAAGTATCACCCTGAAGTGCATGACATCAACAAACAGCCAAACACTGCCAGAGTTAGTGGATTCAGTGACGGTCCATTAAGCATTTAGCTAGTTTTCAGGCTACCCTACCACTTCATTAAGATCACATCTACACGCTTCCATATTATGGCAGTTAGTAATGGATCAGTGCAGACGGTTCAATAATAGGAGCCAAGCAGTTGTCATCAACTGCTGTGCCTCCTAAAAGCTTTATTCGATAGCTATTATCATGTAACCAGCGGCTATTTCCAGATAACTCCCAGAGACAGCATCCTATCATAACTACACTTAATGCTGTATTTGAGAGGAGTTGTAGCCTTGTAATCCGGCTATCCTATAATACCAGCCGTCCATCTCAGGCAGTGTGGCCACTGGGCTGCCCAGAGCAAGTATAACACTATAAACACACATCCCTGCTTTTTTCTCCCCTAACTAAACATCACACATCAGACAACCCAGTGTGATCCCTGGCAACTCTGCTCCAGCTTTTATAAAAAAAAAAGAGAGATGCTTTTGGACACCTAAAAGCCATTGAGCTTTAACCAAAGCAGATTAGTACATAAAGTTAAGAGAATGTGATAAAACATGCTAAAAAAAAACCACTTCAAAAGCAATGTCAGTGCCGTTTTTTCAGAGCTGGCCCCAGTATGTGGCTGAAGTCTGCGACTGTTGTACATAAATGAAAAGGGGATCAGAAACAGTCCACTGTCCGCTTGACAGCATGTCTTCAGCTGTCCCTTTACACTGCATGGGAGGTCCAGCTGTCCTTGTGCCACGCGTGTCAGTGAGCACGATGAAATCCTGTGAAATACCGCGGCACCAATGTCATCATGACAAAGTCCCGCACATTTCTTGCACGTGGTGATGAAAGTGATTCTAACTCTGAACAGCAGTGGTGTGGCCAATGTTGTGGACACAGAGTGGCAGGCTGACAATGCAATGTGTTGGACTGGCTATTCTCTGGGCATGAGATGCCACACTTGGTCATTCACAGCTATCCATCTGTCAGTCTCTGAACACAACACAATTTCAGCTAGTGGACAGATGCAGATAAGCACCGAGGACACACAGGAAGCCAGCTGTGGGAAATGCGGTTCAAAATGTAACAACAGTGTAAGGCAGCTCCCAGGAGTCAATGTGTGTAACTGAATTAATGTGAAGCAAAGCACTGCTGGGGATAAACAGCACACAGGCTCAGCAAATTATTCTTGGATGAATAATTGTTAAAATAACATGCAGATACAATATCATTAATACTGTATCTCATTAATTCATTTTGCAAAGTACATTACCGTACACATTTGATCCAGTCATCTGATTTGACTCCTAAAATCCAGGTCAGAACTGTGAACTAGTTGTGTATTCACCTACTGTTCTGTGACCAATGGCTACGCCACTGCACCATCATAAACCCTTTCTCTCCACTCGCAGGACTCAAAATTGCTTTCTGCAATATTCAGAATTTATTTTGCCTGAATTCAAATGCAAGGATTGCACTTTCTTTCAAGAAGCCAAATGGAAAAGTAAATACCTGAATAGCTTTTGAACATCAGAAATGAACATGTTATAGCACCTTTCCTTCTAGGAATGCTCATGTCTTCTGAAAGGAAAATATTACTTTAAACCGAACACATTAGACACATTAGATTTAGTTAATAGACCTTTTACCACATCTCTGTGGTTGAAAAGGATGTATTTGATGGGCTAAGTCAGGCTTGAATAACTCTCAGACTAGAACATCTTGAAGACTCTCCCTCAACAAACTTTCTCAACTCTTCTCCACCATGCCCACATAAAGTGAAGCACAAGGATGAGAGATGAAAACACGCACAGACATCACACAGACGTCTAGATGAGTGCTATTTCATTTAATCTATGGATCACACATTCAGCCCATAGGTCATACTCATCACTGACAGTATATATAGCCGCTTGAATCAGCCACTAGTAATATATGAATTTGTATTTGAGCTGATTAAAAAAGCTCTTAATGTCATAAGGTGAGCTTTTACCATATATGGAAAAATGTAATGCTCCTTTTAGATTGATATTGAACCACATTTAAATACTGTTTTATACGTACTGATCTGTTGACCATGTGGCCTTTTACACATTCTGCTGTCAGATGACTATAAAGAGGCAAGAATTAATAACTTTATTATGCAGATGAGGATTAAGAGATTTACCACTTTGTTAATATGACATGACACATATGTGTTAAGTATGATCGTATTTGATGGCTCCAGTAGTCTTGTTGCAGAGTGCAATCATGGGGCTGCTTATGCAGCATACACATATACAAAATTGCTATTTGGCAACAGCTAAATTATATCTTATATTGTCGTTGTGCTCAAATGTCAAGTCAAGTCAATTTTTATTTATATAGCCCAATATCACAAATCACAATTTGCCTCAAGGGGCTTTACAATCTGTACAGCATACGACACCCTCTGTCCTTAGACCCTCAATGGCATCTATAGAAATGTTTGTTGGAGATTTTCGATCAAGACTCAGAAATCACTTGATAAAATCATTTGAAACAATGAACAGAGCTGCCCAGACTTCTAATAGGTACTTTAAGGGTTAATGTAGTAATGAAATAGCTAATCAGATTATATTATTTGTTGTATTTAAAATGTTGAACCTCTGTAGATTTGTTAGTCCCTAATTTATCTTCATTTTTATTTGTATGAACAAAATATTTAATAAACTCACAAAATATTTAACAGTCAATGTTTAACAGTCGATTGGCAACCTGGTTGAAGCACACCAGTCAATATCTAAAAGGTCACTAATGACAGAATATGTTCATATTATATGTGGCGGATGCATTGTGCATCTGAGAGAGGTGAAAGGGCAGTGGTTGCGGGACATATAATGCGCATTGATTCTCAGGAGTGTTACTGATTTGCTTTCTTCCTGCCTCCAGGCTTGTCTCTCTCAAAACATTTTAGCCTGGCTGTATCAATGCAGCAGCACCCGCTGACAGGCCTGGCTGAGACTTTATTTCCAAAATAATCCAAAGGCTGGAAGTGAATAGGACTGAGCAGCGCTGATGCATGCAGGTACAGTCACTCAGGACCAAAAAGTGAGATGCCACAGCTCCCCCTGTGCTCTAGAGGGCGAGGCAAAAAGGCAAAACTCTGGGGCTGTTTATCCCCTTGCCAGGTGTAGAGTGATATTTTGATTCAGGGACAATTAATACATCTGTGATAGACCATCTGCCGAGTCCCATATAACACAATAAAGGCAACCATTAGTTAAAAAAATCGAATCAAAAGGGGCCTCAGCAACAATATTCTCCATATAGCACACCACACATTAGTACCATGTTTCAAAAGTCCTCCAAAAACAGTATTTAGAATTAAAATTAATAAATGATGTAGATGTGGCACTACAGCTGCATTGCTTGTTGCCTTAGAAGTACTGATTGCATGTGGCATTTACTACAAGCGCTAACTTTGTTGTTTCTGCAGTGTTTCTCTGGCCTACTTATGTGACAGCATAGAGAGGACATGTCTGTTAGTGCACTCACCCGCTGCCACGGCCGACCACATAACAAAGAACATCCCCACTGCAATCCTCTTCAGAGAGGAGGGTAGCAGGCCGCGGCGTTTCAGGATGGGGTCCACCACTTTGTCCTTAAGGGGAATCAGCATAAGGATGAGCACTGCGTCAAACATGGTGAGCCAGGCGGCCGGGAAGTGGAACGTCATCTGGGGGATCCAGAGGAGAGAGATGAGGTAAAACTGTGCAAAAAGCAACAAGGCATGAAAACTACGGAGAATGTCAGTGCATTCCAACATGAGCGCTTGTGTGTGTATGAGTGTGCATGTGTGTGTCAGTGGGTGCACTTGGGGCTTGATACTGCTTTGGCACCCCCAGGTGGTCAAAACCAAATATAAGGAAATGAAACATATTTATTCAATTTACAGTAAAGAAAGCACACAGTCAAATCAATACATTATTAGTAAGTAAAAAGTAGAATTAGTATTATCATATTATTGTTGTTATTATTATTATCGTAAGTAGCAGTATTGTAGTTTTTTCCATGCTTATCTATTAAATGTGTAAGTGGCATACAAGACAAAGTGTACTTGACTAATTCAAAATAATAATACGTTTTCAGCACAAATCTACATCTATTACCATAAAGTGTACTGTAATCTATGAAAGGAATAATTACACTGTGCAAACAGACTGGATGACATATCAATCAGAGAGAAAATCCACTGTGTGCATACAATGTATCTATGAGTTAAGGCAATATCTCATTGAGTGAGCAATGAAAGACTGCAAACTGCTGGGGATGTTTTTTTGCAATTCAAATTCCAAGTGCCATCTGAGCTCCTGATGCGTCTCTGGTTTAACACTTCTGATAGCATCATTTATTCTCAAATTGAATTTCCATTTCGTGGAGTAACCGCTGGCAATCTATACGCAGCTCCTTAGAGAGTGTTTTCCTCGCTTGTTTGCGCATTATCATATTCAAAATGACAGAAAGTGCTAAGTGAGACTTGTCCTTTGCCAAGGAAAGCCTGGCATGAAAGGCGGAATTGTCCCAGCAGGCCCAGGTCTGTGGTGGGCATGATGTTCTGCATCTTCTACTTCCCCAAATGGACGACATATATGTACTGTATGCATATATTCTCTGTATCATGGTTCCCAGGTTGGGAACTCAAGAGATGATAAACAAGTTAGAAAAAAATTGCTATACAAAATGATGTTTATTTTTTGGACAGTTCTCTAATGTTTGCTTTTTTGTGGAGTATTGGGTAGTTTTACCTCTTCAGGCATCAATATATATCAACAATGTGAGAAGGTAAAATTCAATCCGCTTAAAATGTGTACGGCTTATACTAACGTGTCATGAGTTGACTTTGCTTTGTATATAAAGGTTACAAACCAAAGAAGGTTGGCAACCACTTCTCTACATGCATCACAGGGTACCATAAAGATAAATTAAAAGGTAGTTTTAAATTTAAAAAATAAATTAAAAGAAGAAATACCTTACAAAATGTAATTCCAACCTTTATTAATGCTAATACTCATAAAGCATTTACTGCACATTCATGGAGAAATAAAGGCCACTAGCGCAGAGTAGTAAGACCTAATCTAATCATAACCAATTACAGCACATTCACTACTGCCTCCCATTCCCAGTTATTATTATTATTATTATGGACTCTGTTTCCTTGAAGAGACAGTATTTGCTCAATTTAGTCATTGAAATGTGTCAGGTGGGGTGAGGGAGCAAATCACAGAGGCATCTAATCTCACTTCCCTTTTGACGTTGAGAAGTGTCGAGGCTGGTAGCAGAAGAGGCTTAGTTCCGTTTTTTAAGATACTAGATAAATAGTTTGTGAAGGGAAGGAAAAAAAAAACTTCAGCATAGTTCTTAAACAGTTAAACACAGTGGAATATGAGTAAACAAAACTCCCGGCTCATATCAGCCAGTTTCACAGTGTCACAAGTCTCAGTGCATATCATTGTGAAATGTAAGAATATGTATGTGCCATTTATACAACACTCGGTTAGATTGTGTGGTTTGGCAAGAGTTTCACTTCACATTTCCATGAAGTCAGTTCGCTTCACTATCCCCTCAAGGGTGCCTGTTCAAAAAGAGGCATACTATACATACCACACTTCCGAGGCTATTCCAATTTCATCACTTTTAAACCTTTGATTTTTGAGGAGCCGTGTATCATGTGGAGTAACTGGGGGGGTTTCAGTCATCAAAGCCCTCCAGAACAAAAAATACAATCAGTCAGAGTGAGAGGCAGGTACACCAGCAACACTAGTCAGGAAGAATCAGTTGGAGGCAATGCTGTGGAGAGATACAATCACAGCCAGGTTGCTAATCTGTGAGGTATTAGCCCGTGAAGTAAAGTTCTGACTTAATCCCCAAGGCATTACCAACCTTTGCTGCTGCCTCCAGCTGTTGCCTACCATCGTGTGTCAGTGACCTAGTGACTCCTTTAGTTTCAGCAGTGAAAAATCTGGTTTAAACCTACTTATGTGGATGCAGGTTGGAGCTCCAAACTGGTATGTTTAGCTCAGTGAAATTATATAATAGTTGCTTAACAACAATGTCAAGCCACAGATGTCACCACACTGATGCTTTTTTTTTTTT
>NTHP01000004.1:3598230-3650206 GCA_003416845.1 Oplegnathus fasciatus | reverse complement strand
TTTTGTTTTTTTTTATTTCTTTGAATTTCTTGCTCATTTTGACAGGTCTGTGCTCTGGTATGACTCCAGCTATCCTCCATTATTTCCCTGCATCTTGTTCTGAAGCAGTGACATGTTTGTTCCCCTCAGCTGACGTGCTTTCTTGTCCTTCGAATCAATGCGAGGAAGTTCAATACATCCCACAGATGAAGAGCTTTTTTGACAATCGGCTCCTAGGATCAGGGTCAGTGCCCAGACTTCACGCTGTCATTTTAAGATGCTCTTTAATAGCATTAAAAGAGCTGCCTCAGCCTCCTGATCTGGACTTATCTGGCAGCAGGGGATTTCACTCGACTGTCACTGGGCTTTAAGCACGTGCTTGTGTCTGTGGTATTATTTTCGAAATGGTTTGTTTCTCAGTTTGTCACGGACACTTTCAAAATACATTTTATTGTGGGCTTATTTTGTACTTCAGCAAAAACATTGCCTCTCGACATTTATGATTTATCCTCTTGGGTCATTGTCAAGCATAAACGGTCAGGGATTCAAAATGTATTTTCTGACACTTAGGTAACCCTCTAAAACATCCTTATAGATCTGCTTGTTTTGGTATAAATTAATGTTCTTTTACTTAGCCAGCAGACCTCGACCTTGAAGCATTGCCTTTACACAAACCTCGCTTCTCAGGCGTTTTATATGCGTTTAAATATGATTTAACGTCTAAATGTTCTCTTCACGTGAGGTTTATAAACCTCTATCCACCCAACTGTCGCCAGCATTGTCATGAAATTTTGCACAGATATTCACGATCCCCAGAGGATCAAACCCGCTGACATTAGTGATCCCCCGACTTTTCATCTAGCGCCATCATCAGGTCAAAATTTCAATTTGCTCCTTACCTTGTTTTGTGACCAAAGAGCTGTAAAGCAAATGACATTCCCCTCAGCCTCAGCTGTAGTGTTGGCGGTGAAAAAGCAAACCACAACATGCTCTCTCACCAAACTAGGATAGTGAACATGGTAAACATTACACCTGCTAAACATCAGCATGCTAGTGAGAAAGAGAAAAATTGGATGCTGGCAACTGCAAGGTGGCTTTCGCTCATCGTGAGCACTGAGCGAAATGCGCTGCTCTCGTCGGTGTTAATAAAAGATCCTCAAGTATATTTTTGTGGGTTGAGTGTGAGTTTCTGAGTAATCTCTGGATTGATCTTGAAAGTTGAGTGATCTGGGAAGAGAGCGAATTTAGTGGCACTGCCTCTCAATTAAGGAAAGGTTCTCAAATAGTTTAATGTTCTTAGCGTGATGTTGGGTTGGCTAATTTTAATCTCGGGCTGTTCAGTGAGCCAATTGTCACCCGAACCGCTCTGTAGTTGTGATGCCGTATTACACGCTGATTAGGCTGCAACCTTCCAATGTTTTCAGCAGACTATTTCCCTGCTGAGTGTTACAACTCTGATCAGAGAATTGTGCGAGCACATTAGTCACTGCTGTCTTATTTTCCTCATGACCTTGGGTGATGTATTGCTTTCATTATCTGCCGATGTACTTGGGATGTTCATTATGCAGTGTTTTGATATTGTGCTGCTGTCTTTCTGCATGTCTGGCTTCTCTCCAGGTGTAAGCAGTGAGCACGTGGACAAGCTGCGCGTCTTCCTGTTGGTCTGTGGCCTCCGAAGGGTCAAGGATCCCCTCTATCTGGTGGAGGTTTTTTCAGGTATACCATGTAATCCATGTACTGGTGATGAAAAACATAAAACAAACACACAGTCAAGTAATGTAAGAAAGTAGGCCTGCCAAAAGAAGGGAGGGTGTTTCTTGCTGGCAAGTTTTTAGCTTGTTCAGCCTTATTGTCAGGTAAACTTCCACATTACAAAGCCTCTCTGACTGTATTTCTGCAGCAGTCTGTGGTAGAGGCAATGGCAATGTCCTCATCAATTAGGAATGGAGTTATGTCTCTGTGGTTGAGTTTCAGCTAATTGAAAATTTATGTGAAAGTGCAATGAGATTCTTCTGACAGCTCAGGTTGGCCTGCAAAGACATTTTTATCTTGTTGTCTTGTTGAGTCTTGCCTTGCTGGTGTTTATTTTTATGATGACAGTCTTTTATGTCTTTATATGTATCTACTATATTCAGCTGTGAGAATTGCCACTGATTAGCAACATCAGTGGCTGGCTGCTATTTTACATCCTCCTCCTCAGCCTTTTATGTTATGTGACTTTCACACAGTTATGGTAATAAGACGGCACTAGAGGGCGTCAAATTGTATATTAATGTTCCATGCAGGTAGGAGAACTAGATGTGTGGATTTTCACACGGCATTTCTTGGAATGAAGTTGTACTATCCACATGCTTCACAAGAGAAACATATGGTGCGCTAAGCAAGTATCGCTGTAAGAATTCTGTGCAAAAACGTCACTGTTTCACTGCTTTTGAGAAACCTGCTGCTGTTGGTTTGTTTTTTCCCCACACTGTTTTTGTTCACATTGCCAGTTGTTTTTTTTGTGTGTCTTTCAGAATGGCATTATGAGAATCCACTAAATGTGTTGGTCATTATTGGACCTAAGGTAAGTACACAGTCATTATAAAGTAAGTCAGTATTTTTTTTTTCATACCTGCCATGTGTCTCCCTCTGTGCCACGGCTCTCTGTACTGTTGAAATTACCTAGAAACCGTCCCTAGAAATTCAGGCGGCCTCTAATTGGATGTAGCAGAGATACTGGCTTTAGCTGTTTAGCTGGAATTAACGCTGGGAGGAAGTGGCAATCTTCTGCAAACAGGGCGGGGGTCAGCAGCAGCAGTAGTGCTCCTGTGTCGAACTGGCTGACTGCTTGATATACGGATGTATTACCTATTCCAAATTAGCACTTACCTTTGACTGGTGACCTGTATACATACCTTATTTTAATACACGTGTATGGACATATATCTGGACGTGTGCTGGTATATATTACAGTCAGAGCAGTTCGTAGTCACACACCATCATGCCTCTGTCCTGCGCATCATTAACTGCACATGTACAGGCTACGTGGCTTCATGTCAAGCAAGTCAAATAATTGGAAAAGAGCAATTGAACTGTTATAGCCTGCCATGATTTACGATATTCATAAATCAACCAGTCAGCCAGACAATCAAATCAGAGGAGGGAGTTTTTATACATTTACTGCGTTTTTATTTTTAACTGATTGCACTTTTATGTTAGAATTTCTATCTGCTTAGTGCTGTAGATATCAGTCATACAGCAGCCTCAGTGCTCTTACAACTGTTCTACCCCCCCCCCATTTCATTTCCAATCTCTCACTCATCGATTTCTCTGTATGTATGTCTTCATCTTCTCTATCCCTTTACTTGCTTTGATATGACGTCGGTGTACAGTGTTTTAGTGTCTGTTCTTTCTTTCAAACAGTGGTGTCAGGCAAAAGGTATGTTCTGCTTTAGTTTTGCTCAAAAACAACTCAATTAGACGTGGCCAGGGGCTTCTATGCGGTCTTACTGCCGCTTCTTGCTCGCTACGCTTTGTTGTTGTTTGATTAAATGGTTCAGTGGAAGCAGAGACGTGTGATTCATCTCGACACCCCTGAATCACAGCGGAAGCGTGTGTGTTTGTTTGTTTGTCTGATAAATGAAAATATTATTATTATAATAAACATGTATTTGTATGACCGCCAGATTTCTCCTTGATAATTATAGGATTCACCTTTTGGTTACACAGAAACATTACTGAATAGAAGTAACGGTAAAATCTAAAAATACAAACGGTAGTGAGAGTGAGACATGCTTTGCTCAGACTGTCGTGACGTACTATAAATCCACAGCTACTTCATTCAAGTAATAAGCACTCTGGCTGCACAGCATCTGTCATTAAGAGGAAAATTCAGGTCAGTTTGTCAGCGATGACACATCTCACTCCTCTGTATCTGAGCTTTATCAAGCACCACAGTGTGCAGCATGTTCTGTATTATTATTGAATAGAATAAATCTGAAGATTATTCTAAAAATGTAATGTTAGATCTTGGGACATTAGCAGGCTTTCACACCAAATATTTATTGCTTAAAAACCAGCATATATGTGGCAAAGGACAGAACGGCAATGCCATTATCACAAAACAGGAAAGGTATGACAGATTCACTTGGAAAAATTAAAACATTGATATGTATAGTCTGCCTTCCCCTTCTAACTGGTCACATCCTTCCCCACTATGGAACAGCACAGAATCAGTACAGTGCTTAAATCATTTGTGTTTGTTAATACAGTCTTTATCGGGATCTATCCCCTGCTAAATCCCAGATTACGCCAGGATACAAAAAATGTTCTCAGTTTAGATTCTTTGATTTTAATGCACACGTGCTTTACAGCAGATATCATTTAGAAATTCCCTGAGCTATAAAATGAAAAAGAAAAAAAAGTAGCAGCTTGCTTGGCAGCATCTTTGACCTAAATTGCTATGCTTTGACTTTTCTGTGGGCAGGCTAATGCACGCAAATCCCACATTGCAATTAATCAGATTGGCCACCCACCCCACCCTGACCCCAATCTCTGAAAATACAGGATTTTCAGAGAATGATTTGCTCACGATAGAAATGATTAATTGTGTCATTGTTTGTTTTATCCTCCCGATTAAGTCATTGTCGGCATCCTTGATGAAAACCGAGCTTTTGACAGAACAGAAAACGGGTTTCACTTGTCTTTGTAATGTTTCTGTCTCGCGTAGATTGATCCCGTGCTTACTATCGAAGTGGAAGCTGTTGTTAAAAGGTAAGCCTTCTTTTTTTGTTTTCTTTTGTTTTCTTTATCAGTTACACATCTCATGAAAGAAAACTTGAGATCTGACAGTCTAATTGCCAAGACTTTGCTCCTGTGAGAAATTTTAAAGACTGCTTATCCTTCTATTTATCCCATGTGGCATAAGAAAATGTCCAAGCAAATGTAGCCTACATTTATCTTGACATAATGTGAAAAGAATGAAAATCTAAGGGGAGCGCCAAGATCCTCTCTTTTTTTTTTTTATCTGTCCTCCCACTACCGAGTCTTGGCTGATCTTTCAGTTTTTCGCTGAGGGCCTCCAACACAACAAAGACTTTTGCGTCAGGAAGCTGCCCTCCCTGGTTAGGACTTTACCTGGACTCTCTGTGCATGTCACACGTAGCGCAGCTGTGTTTCCTGCCCCGAGCTTGTCACTGCCCTTTAGCATCATTCACGCCTCTGCGAGCCCTGAGTCACGCAGAACTGAGCTTTGCCACTGCTTCTGCAGAACAGCAGGGGTCTTCTTGGCCCAGGAGAAGAGCCAACAGGAGCTTCACGCTGCTATGAAAAGGTGCTTCGCCGTGGTCAACAGCTCCATCTCAGAGGGCATGTCAGCAGCCATCTTGGAGGTAAACATCTTCAGGGATCATGGGTAACTGGACGATACAATGTCCTGATTTCAAGAATTCAGCTGCTAAACACAGCTTTATCTCTTTTATAGCTCGTGCATTGTGGTGCAGAATAATATTGTGGTAATGAGAATTTGATTTTTCAAAGTACAGTATATACTAAGAATCCAAAGCCCTTGAAAAATTTAAACTGTGTGAATATTTACAGTCCTTATCTCACTGTGTCTCGCTCAGCTACAATGTTATCTGACCACTTCAGCGACAATTACCCAAATTAATCGCTTGACTCCAATCTTCCCATTCCTGAGTGAGCAAAACCTGCAAATCCACTTAATCTCTTTTAAACACCATCGATTAAGACAATCCACAGTAGGCTTAAAGTCTGATTAGTGTGTTAGCATGTTTCACTCAACAACCTGCTGAAGGTATTAGCTGATACAGATTGTTAATTCTGTAAGTGAACTAGGGCACTGAAGAGCAGAGTAGCCGAGCTGTACAATTTCCAAGGTGCTTTGGTGCTTTTTTTCACAAGAATGATAGAATGAGTGAGTCTGTGAGTGAGTTACTTTTGTCTGTGACATTGTAAATCTCAGCGACTTTCGGAGTGTTTAATCTCTCTGCTCCAACAGGCCATGGATCTCGGGGTACCCGTGTTGGCCAGGGACATTCCAGGAAATGCAGCCGTAGTGCAGCATGAGTTGACTGGCCTGCTGTACTCGTCTCCTCAGGTATATACTGACAAGCACTGACCACTTCACACCGCATGCATAAAGCAGTGTTAAGCTTTAACACTGACTGCGTCGATGAACTACAGAGAGGACATACTGCATATACACTGTAGCAAACAGCTATTCCTGTCACCTCAACTGACCAGAAAAGTACTTACTGCTAATAAGCAGTATTGAAGCACTGTCTCAGGATGACTGAAGATGTGTATGTCCCCTATCCTGGCATAGATTTGTCTTAAAAAGTCTCACAATTTTAAATAGGAAAACTTTACATCATTGTGTAAAACTTTGTACTTTAAATTCTTATCATTAGTCCAATTTAAGCAGGTAAAATATAACAAAAGGAGCTGATGTTTCCTTAGGTGCTTAGATTAGAATCAAAAAGTGTAGCCTTCAGGGACAGAGCAAAGATACCACATTACCACATACTGATGCAACACATAGCAGCATGCAGGAAAGTGCAAAGTGGGGCTCCCATGAGAACTGTTCGGTCTGATATTTTAATGAGGTTTGATGCAAAAGGAGAATAACATAGGTTAAGGCCAGTTGGCAGAGGGCTTGAGCATGGTACTGTCAAAACACCATGCTCTAGCGTGATGTTGTTGTCACGGCGGAGATAAATCCTCTCCAGGGGGGGTCACGTGTGCTCAGCTGAGCTGCCAGGAGGGAGCTCTCACAGATGGTTGCAGCGACTTGGGCTGGATAAACCACGACCTCAGCCAGGACTGATGGGCAGCGAGTGCTAGTCTTTCAGCCAAAACTTTCCTTGCAGTGGATCACACTCAAGACTTGTTTTGCATGCTTTAAAATCCTCTCTTATTTTTGATTGACAGTGTTTCTGGGGGTTTTTTAAGCCTTCAAAGTAATTACATGAGGAGTATAGGTATCAAGAAATGTGTCAAAAGAAAGAAACACACAAGCACTTGAAAGCTTTAAAGAGAAAAATGGCACTTCCTTCCTGGCTCTATAATTTACACTAACAGTGAAGTGATTATAAGCATGCTGCTCATAAGTTGAGCTTTAATCCTGTTGCTGAGGATTTATAGCTCTCATATGGCCATAGAGAAGAGCTGTTTCCTACCAAGAGCCTCTCCAGACATAATCACATCACTTGAGTGAAGTGAAGTAAAGTGAATTGGCCTGCTGACTGGCAGTGGCTAAAACTTTGTGTGCCCATTGGCTCCTTGCTGCAGTAAATGTTGGCTGCCATGTTGCAGGAACACTTTAAGGCACTTTCACTTCATTTTGTTGGAGGCTTTCCTCAGTCCGCTGGGCTGACAGATGAGTAACTAGGATTCAGGATGCTATGTGGGTACAACACATCTCAGTCAATGCTCAGCAATGGCATCGTTTTTATCCTCATCCTCCCCTCTCCATGTCCTTGTGAGAGCTGCTGTGGTGGTATCATTTAACTGTAGCAGTCTCTTTGTTTGTTTTTCCTTTTCTTCATAAGCAAGTGAGAGGTGGTAGCTATTAGCATCGCAGAAAAGGTCTATTGGACAGCCGTATTTGGATCTGGAGCCACAAATATCTCCATCCTTTGGCAATGTACAGACATTTTTGAAGTATTTACTAATCAGTGCACAGGCTTTTATCTGAGTTCTGTTCTCGTGCCTTGGATTATCTTTTATGCTTAAAAAAAAACATATCTTCAGGCAACTTCAATGGCAAGCTTTAAGTGGCATTTGGCAGTAAATGAGACTTCTTTTTGTCTTCATCCCTGCCAGGAATTTGTGCATCAATCTCAGAGGCTGTCGTCAGATCAGGAGCTGAGAGAGAGAGTGGTGAGGAATGGTAAACTCTACGTGGAAAAGCATCACGGCCTGAAACAGGAAAGAGAAACCTACCAGCGGCTGGTGGACACTCTGCTCTGAGCACAAGGTCACAGCATTCAACCCCGCTCTGTATACTTTCTCAGGAACTTCAGCGACAGAGAACAGGGGTATTACACCAATGTATTTACCTTGCATAGATATAATCATCACAGGTGTCTTAATTCCCAGAAATCAGGCTCGAAGATGTCTGTAAAAAATAAACATGTTTTATCTGCACCGCCAGGTTGAAATTATGCTGCAGAGCACTTTGAACCAAAGACCTAGAGTACAAATGGTTGTTTGTCTTATTAATATATTTTATGTATTTGAGATTGATGATGTACTGCTATTTATGGTTTAGTATAAATATAGAAAAAACATGGGTTCTCTGTTTATTCATTCTACTTAATAAAAGAGACAAACAACTCCACTGGTTATTTTTGACTGGTTGGTGATCTGAAAATGTGTAATAGTTGTAAAATTATATTTCCCTCTTTTCAGACAAATATAGCTCTTTGTCATACTTAAGAAAATTGTGCCATTAAAGTGTCATTAAATCTTAATTTCCCCTCAAATGCAGTGCAGGATCAGCAAATCTACTCTTGCTAAAAAACAATTCCAATATTTCATTTCTTTCCAGTCTGTATGTTACCACATTCATTTTTAATAAAGTGCAACGGTTGGGTTGCACACATTCAAGGGCCCAGCAAAAACTCAATTTGTTTAAAGGGCAGAGGGGCACAAAAGGTTCCTGTAATTTGCTGTTACAAAGGTTGATTTTGGCAACACACTGGGGCATGGGCTGGTTAGAAAAATGTGAATGTTCTCTCGAAGGTTTTAACTATGCCACGTTTTTGATGCAACTGTAAAAATAAGCATTACGCAAAATATAGATTAACATCAGCAGCTGACCTGCATACTGTTATGAGAGATCATATGCCTCTTAAAAACTGGTAGGTGCATAACATAGAAAATCAAGTGAAAGGTATTTCAAGATCATAGTGTTTTAATGAAAAAGAAAATAAAACGAAAATGAGATCAAGTTAAGTTTACAAAGAAAAAGGTCTTGGATATTGCATAATAGAAAACACCCATTTCAGTTAGTATTATGTTTAATCAAAGCCACATTTTTGGTGAAACCCATATCTGTCAGATTGAGTTCTGTATGATAACTGGTAACCAATATATTGTATTTCTTATTTGGGATACTTTTTCAGTGTGTCTTTGTACTGTATATAACAGCATGTGAGTGCAAAAATTTGGAGAAGTAGATATCCACATGCAGCATTAACATTTGGTGGCTTTAAACATTGTGTAAATAAGAGTCCTCTGGTCAACCAGCTGAAACATTACCATACGCATCCACACTCTGATATTAACAATAATATACAGTACATGTACATGTAAAAGGCCTTGATAGGTAATGAAATGTAGAGGAGGGGAAAAAATCCAAAATCACATATTCTAGACAGTTATTGGACTTAACAAAGGCATTGAGGTGATCAAAGCCACATCTACTGTACATGTGAGGTCTGATCAGGTTCTGTATTATAACTGGTCCCCAGGCTCTGTAATGCCCACTTCGGGTTCCTCCTCACAACTGTCCTCCTTCCCAACCCAGTGGATGCCATGGCCGTTCTCCCTGGGCGGGAGATGTGGCGAATGCTGGCGCTCCAGAGTGGAGAAGGTGGTGAACTGGACTCTCTTTCTCTTGCTGGTGGGCGAGTGGAGGGACTCGGTGTGCATAGGTTTGCTCCTGAGGGAGCCCACGCAGCTGAGGGGAGAGTCTGTAACAGAGGCCAGGCAACTAGGCCTTCTGGACAGAGAGGCAGTTTTATCAGGCCCAATGTCTATGACGGTGGTTGTAGTCTGGGAGTCTTGCTGGACAGGACTGCCTGGCACGCTCATCACCAGCTCAGCGTCTGTGCCGAGCCAAACCCAGTCATGCCTGTGCCCTGTGGGCTCCTGGCCGTGAGAGGGAGGCTTCTTGTGCCTGAACTTAACAACATATGAGATACAATTAACCAGAAAAACCAGAATGGCAAGGCAAAAAACGCCCAACAGGGCGTACATGCCAATCTCCAAGTCTGTGAGCGGCCTGTTGGCCAATATTTCTTCACCACCAATTTCTACCTCTGCTGTCTCCTGCCCAGGTACCTCCACCTTAGTGGGAAAGTTGTTATAGTTTACCAGGTTCCCAGGGGGCTTCACAGTGCTAGTAAGGCTAACACTGCCCATATCCTCCACTATCATATTGTCTGAGCCATATGCTTTGCTGTTGTCACTGGGGCTGCTCATCATGCTGATATTCTCCACGCTGGTAGGACTGCTTGGGTTCCCTGAATTGCTGGTCTTACCCACTCCTCCGAGGCTGCCGCTGGTCATGAAGGTTTGTTCGGTAGATTTGATCGTGGTTGTGATCTTCTGCATGGCACTTTCCTCTCTATCTGAGGTTGAGCTGCGCGGTGGAGGGCCCTGGGACGGCTTCCTCTGCTTCCTCTCGCTGTCCACCTCTTCTCCATCGTTCCCATAGTCACTGCCGTTGTCCTTGCTGCTAACAGTGCTGCTGTCGCTGCTGCTGGTATTGCCGTCTGGGCGCCGGCTGTTCACCTGAAACTTGACTTTGAGGCTGCCGTTGCCCACAGCCACTGTGCTTTTGCGTTTGGACTTCTGGCAGGCCTCACAGATGGACATCTCTACTCTGACCAGGACTCCTTCGCCTTCACCCTCTGCCACCACAGCCGGAGGCGTGCCCTGCACTGACACCACCCCCTGATCTAGAGATGTCACCGTCACTCGGTAGTAAGCAGGATCATAAATGTCAAGAGGCGTCTGGTTGCCATCACTGAACTGCACCCAGGTACTGACCAAAGCTTCCTGAAAGAACAGAACACAGGAGAAATCATAATCGTGCTTTTAATCTACACTTCATCTTTGAGACATTTAAATGGATTAAGACTGTTACCTGTTTGGGGCTCTGTAGAACCTCCTGTGTGGCTGTGGTAGCCAGGATGGCCCTATTGCTTCCGGCACTGAGCTGTAAAGTCATGGAGAGGCCTGTAACCAGCTGGACCCCCAACTCTGTGATGGTCACTTTGTCATCCACGACTTTGATAGTTGTCTTAGCCAAGATCGCATCAGACAGTGGAGAAAACACCTGTCACCGAACAACATCAAATACTGTAAATTAGTTATGGTGCCTCAGATTCTAGCTCCTTACCAGGACCAGTTCAGTTCATCAGGTTCAAAGTAAAACTTGTGCCCTCATAAAACTTAAATCCAACTTTTGTCTACTCAAAGAGTAAACTATCTCATCCATCCATCTAGCTGCTTCTTGCTATGACGTTGGTCACAGGCTGTGCGGGCCAAGGCTAATCCAAACACTAGTCAAGTTTATTACCTGGATGGTGGTGGTCCCAAGGTCTCGTCCTGACAGCACCCTCCCAGCCTGCAGCCTTGCCACTCGAGGGTCCTCCACCTTCATGAAGTATCGAACCAGCCTTGTGACATCCACCTGCCAATCAGAGCCCAGGAAATAGGCCTTCGGATCCCGAGGGTCCGCCTGCTCTGCCCAGAAGTGAGTTAGCACCCGCACCAGGGCGTGCTGAAACTGCAACATGCAGCCCTTCCCCTTCCTGTCATCTTCTTCACTGTTCCAGCCAGCTCTAGGACATGGGCACAAAAACACACATGCAAGTCACACCTGTCACACGGTAAATGCTTTGACCTGCTATACTCCAATCACTCAACCCTGTCTCTTTGCTTGATTGGATCACGCTGAGATATTACAGTACATTATGTAATGGATTCAGAACCCTAAAGCCTTGGAGAGATATGATTTGTATTTGTATGGGCTAAAGGATGTTTCTAGAAATCTCATCTAGAAATACAGAGAGTTTTTATGCTAAAGAAATGGTTTGTTTGTGTGTCCCACCTTTTTGAGGTTAGTATGGGCACCCTCCAGCTTTTGATCTGGCTCAGCTCTGTGTCTGACACCTCAATCTGGAGGGGGAGTCGGGGCATCCACACGTTCAGTTCGAGTTGAGCACTCAAGTAGCTGTAGGTAAAGTTCACCATCATCTTCACCTTGCCTTTCGTCTCTTTGCCATTCACGAAAACGTAGTCGCACCTGTCCGACACCTGGATAGGAGGAAATAATATATAAAGAGAACAATCCATCACAACATGCATATCTTATCATTTTAATTTGCCTGACAATATCAAAGAGTTTGTAAGTACGCTTTTGTAAACAATCTATATCAAACTCAGAATGAGACTGTAGTCAATGAAGGAGATGTTAGTCATCTAACCAATGACAAAAAATAATCAAATATTCTCATAAAAGTCACTATTTTAACAAATAGGCCATTCTTACAATAACAAATGGCCTTGCGGCAGTTTTGCACTGCATGTGTTACCATAGTAATGTCAGCTGGCTGTAATAAACTACTGCGATGATCACCGGTCCGAAGCGTTAGGAAGAGGCAGCATTGCAATTTTATGTTAATCAAAATATCATGCGGTGCAGTGCTGAACATCAGTCCTTCACAGCCAAGTGCATTCATTACACTGTAATTTCAAAGGTGACCTTGGCAAGTTTGGGCGACTGCTCAAAGATCTCATGGACATTTTGAGACATAAGTCAGGGGGTTTTCCTTGGTCCTCTCAACAGCCACTGCTTTAACCAAATTGGATAATTAACACAGCATTGAAATTCAGTCACCAGCCCCTGGAAGTGCGCAGGGGAGTGGAGGGGGGAAAAAACTGTGACTTTGACAGATAGCCTAAGGAGGATTTCAAATAGCAAATAGATTCGTGTGAACCCAACAGTTAGCTAGAGGATGTGCTTTTACAGGGACACGCTATTTTTGAGAGGATCTTGTGCCATCATTGCATCTCTGCGTAAGTCATCCTGCACCCATGACCAGAGCTTAAGCTTTAGAATGACCACATCACTGTGTGTGTTACTGAGATGCCCTGACCTCTTCTCTGCCAAAAATCATATGTTTGATTTGTTTCTAAACAGCAGAATTGCAACATGTGACACTGAAGCCCTTGAACAGTTGTTATGGAAAATTTCTAAAGCGAGTATGGAACAATAGACGAGGACTGATTTAGTTCCAGTGAAGTAATCTGGAGGTCTCGTGTTTTTAATGCGGTGTGGAGGTAGTCAACCAGTCATCCATGATCTCAGACACTTTGCTCATTTCTTCTTTTTCATAGAGGCATCTTCCAAGAGCAACACTGAGCTTCCATGAGCCACATTCAAATAATATTCTGAAGCATCAGTTAAAAGGGAATTGCCATTTTAATGTGTCATCCACCCACTCATCCTAGTCACAATCTCATTCTGCAGCCAAGAATATCCCTCAGTGTTTCTGGTGTCAAAATAGATATTTATTTTAAATGGGATTTAACTTTCATCACTGGGTACAGTATTAAAGGCAGGCAGAAATGAAAAAAATGCTGAAATGCACGCTTCACTGTGACCGTAGTTTCCTTGTGCAAATAAAACAAGTTAAATAAGTTTGAATGAGTATGCAGAATGAATATATCTATTACAAAAGGGCAAATTAAGTTCAAGCGTTACACTGAGTTCAGGCTTGATGTAAATCAGTTGACAGTCAAATTGCTATGCCACGCCATATAAAGTCCTGATTAATCAACTAAGGAGACATCTATGCACAATATGTTCCTGCTTAAAACGTTCAAGTGTCAATCCTTCAATCCTCAACTGACAAAGAGAACGCCTGTGCACATTTTAAGTCTCTCCCATCATTCATGCCCATTTGAAAAACCTTTCCATCATGGCAGACTAGACTTTGTTTTGCTTTTGTTTTGTCACATGAGCTATCCATTCTAGATAAATCCTTCCCCATCTATCACTAGCAGATTTGATACTCTTCAGGCACACCAGAAGAGAAAAGATATCTGAGTCAAGCTGTTAGACTAAGAAGATTAAAGCGAATATTTGTGACTGAAGCAGCTCTCTGGTCAGCAAATAAACTGAGAGCTACAGTAAGCTTTGAACAACAGCAAAGACGGCTACATTACAGGGTTGAAAAGAATGATTTAGGCCTCTTGACATCTTCACGTAATCCTGCTTTTCTTATAACTGACACCCATCTGCACTTAATACATGTGCACTTACTGTATTTGCTGTACTGTGAATCTCCTAATGGAGCATCGCTGTGAACAGAATACTACATTTATTCATTAGCCCAGACATCTGTTGTTTGTTAAACCTGCTTTGAGACATATTTGACTAGCAAAAAAACGTATTAGTGGGCTGGAGTCCACTGCATGTCTTTATTCTTTGTTTATAATGCCACTTTACCCTTGAGTAAATACATTCACAGCCTCTGACCTCAGGGGCCAAGGGCCTGACTTTCAATTTCACCAGTAAACAAAGCCGGCTTTTGGCAGTCAGCCGTGCTCAGGTCCACAGGATAAAAGGGACAAGTCACGGGATGGGAGCACAGTGGCAGACTGTGAGGTCATTTGTGGTGAGCGATTTACCTCAGTGGCTGTTCATTGTCGGGGTGATTGATGGGCGATGTTGTCGGAGCCCAGCTAATACTTTGTTTTACCGTGTAGAAAAGAGACAGAGAGCAGAGGTGACTTTGATACAACTTATTTGTCCGCATCTGTCCTTACCATCACACATGAAACCAACCTTGCCTCTATGGAGCTTTTTTTTTAAAAGCCACTCCAAATTGCCCCTTAGCGTCAGGGTCAGCAGACAAAACACAAACATCTCACATTCTTCCATTTGTTGCTGCTGCATACACTCTCATTTTTACACAATACCTCTGCAGCGAAAGTGATTAAGGTTGAATAAAAGGGTAAAAACATTATTTGAAAAAAAGTCTGACCAATTTTCACCTCTTACCTTTTCATTGTCAATGTGTCCCCATTACAAAATAGTCTTAAGAAGCCATATAAGCAACAGTAAAACCATTGCATTTGGAATGTGTGAAAGCAAAGAAAGTACACATGATTTATCAGAAGGTTATTGTTCCCTCTACAGTTTGTGGAGGTATGTAACAAGGATGGGGCAGTAAATCCTACCTTGAGTACATCTTCATCAGTGGAGCTACAGTCTGTATAGTCAGACACATCAGTGACTACTCCATCTTCTTCCACAGCTACTGTCCTCACAGGCATCACCACCTTCTTTCCAGTTAGAACGGCTGTATTCAGGATCTCTGTGTCCTGCAGAGAGGTCAGGAAAATCAGCCAAAGTCATTACATATTGCTCACCTCCATAGAATAACAAATCACATGCAATCATTTGATTTGTGTTCATTTTACATTTTAGACATTTAGCTGATGTTTTCATGTAGTAAATGCTTTTGGGATAGGAGCACTGTGGAATGAAAGTAGAGGAGGAAGGTAGGAGAGACAGGGGCGATGAAGTGTGACTCAGCGGTCCTGATGAGGCAAGAAGGCCGGTCTGCCTTTGGGAAGCCAAGGGGGTGAAGCAGAGTTAAGACTGGGTGATGGCCAGGTCACCACATGCAAGTAAGAGCTAATCTTGGACTTGCACAGGCATGTCCCTCAGAGCGATGTCATATCAGTTCAAACATGATTAAATAACTAGAGCCATGGACGTGGACTAAGAATAATCTCTACACATACACAGTACAGCCTGTTCTTTAATGCTCAATGTATTATTAAATAGGGCAGCTGGAGCAGAGTCGTCCACTAATCGCAGGGCTGGTTGCTCGATCCCTGGGTCCACATGTCAAAGTGTCGCTGAAGAAGGTGTCTTCCATTGGTCTGTGAGTATGTGTGCGAATGGGTGAATAAGAGGCGAGTTACAAAGCGCTTTGGATAAAAATGCTATATAAATGCAGTCCATTTACCATTCCATACATGGTTTTCCTGTTTCCATGTACATATATAAATCTAATGGTGAGGTGTTTTGTTAAAATGAATTGCTAGAATACAATTATTATAAGTAGAAGTAGTAATAGTTGTAGCTCTCTGTCTTCACTCTGTGTGAGTTTGTACAGACATGCATTAGTGTGTATGGGTAATCGAAGCATTAAAATGAGGCAGATGGATATGTGTCCTCCTCTATAAAAACACACTGTTTTAAATGAAGTTGAAATAATTCAATATCGTGTGTGTACATGTGTGTAAATTAGTATGAGAGCAGTGGAGTGCTGCCCGGTCAAGTTCTGTGAATGATCAGTGGAATCAAATTTAAAGAGACGCTTGGCCACTCAGAGTACGAAAATGAAGCAGATGGATAAGAGTCCCTCGACTGTGAAAACTGGTTTAAATGAAGCCGAAATAACTGAACATCATTTTTTTTTAAGTGTAATTACAATATAGTTATACAGATCTGAAGCCTGTGTCAGTGAGGCTTTCGCCATTATATAGAAGTATTGAGCAGAAGCACTAACTGGAGTTCATAGAGCAAGGCTAAGAGTGATCAGTCAGCGCTAATGTCCCCTCGAGCCTACCATCAAATCTCCTCATGTTTGGCCCTCTGCCTGAGGTCAGCTTCTAATCCACAAGAGAGATGAACCATGTCAAATTCACAGATCAGGACGCTGTAGCATATCCTCATAACTCCATGCACTCCAGCACCGCTATGATGGAAATGCAGCAGACAGCGCTGTGAAATATAAGTAACCTACTGCCCAAAAGTATAACATAAAGTGTGATCATTCTTAACTTTTAATTGCATACATCTCCCATCAGTAATATGTGGTTGAACAAATGTTAAGAAGCAGGAAAAAAGGCAGTCTGACTGTATTATGTGACAGCTTGTCATTGTTATATGTCATTCCTGCAAACAATGGTGTACTAAGAAGTCGTTGACCTGTGTGACAGATAACTCAGATCCAATATTGTAATTCAAAGTGGTGTAAACGCTTGTGTAATGTTCCGTATTTAGTAGTGGAGATTATATCATGGATTAATTATAGAGGTAGCATGATAAAGAGGCCTGCAGCACCAAAATAGAAGCACATGAAGCAGCTGTTAGGAGGAGAGGATGACCACATATTGCACGCCAGAACAGAGCAGAACAACACAGAAGAGAGACATCAGCTAGCTGACAGTCAACAACGCAAGGTCACTCTCTGCCCAAAATAGAACCCATTTACTAAACAATCCAAAGCATATCCAGCCTCCTGTGTATGCAAACCAGACAGGAATGGATCAGAGCAAAGTGCATTTTATGATATTTTCATGCACCAACGGATGCAGTCCAAGTGTTGGCATTATTGGAAATGCTGCTGTCGGTAACATCGATGCAGGTTATAATAATGATTGGAAGCATGTAATAATGCATGGAACTCACCATTACAAGAGGGGCCAGGCCAACAAAGTCTCTCTGAGTGGTATAAATCCTCATGGCTCCTTCAGTCTTGGCTACATTTTGGGATGCGGACGGTAGTTCCAGCTTCCATATGATCACCTGACTGTCGAGAGGACTGCTCAGCTCCTCCACCTCAAAATCCATCTGAAGCACCTCCAGCAGACTGCTCTCAAGTCTGAATGGGAAGCAGGATCGGTTAGAAAGATATGCATACATACCTGTCTATAAACAGATATACACATAACACTGTAAAATACATGTTACTGCAGCTTTCCATTGTCATATTATGTTTTTATCATTTGGTGCAAGATGTGCTACATGTGTGTTTTGACTAAGGGATCTAATTCTTTCAACGTCTTCGTAATGCGAATTAGCACCAGAAAGACAGAATCTTTCCATCACAGCCACTGTTACTTAATATGATTATTTCACCACTGGGGTCTGCAATTGTCTCTCCGCACATTAAATTCCTGTAGAGATAATCATGTCTGAGTGAAGGTGCAGTGATTATACCGCAGTGTATCCTGCACTTCCACCTGTGGCTCATTGCTCTCAGTACAGTATAAGTCAGTGTAAATCCAAATCCACGTGCAGCTGAGCTCAAAGGAAAGTACGTCACGTGGGCTTTTGTTTTATTGCGTCTTCTGTCTGATGAAGACACACTTTGCATTAGGACGTTAGACGTTTCACATTTGATAAATAGCATTTAACAAGAGTAAGAGTCTGCAGCCATGCTAGCGGCTCTGTGAGGCTGTGCTTAGGCACAGAAGTGCTTACAGCTGAATGCTAACATCAGCGTGCTGACATGCCTCTAGCATGGAAACCCGTGTGCTCTAGTGTCCCTTAGGCTCATCATCTCTTTGATGGACACAAAATGTATAAAAAACACAAATGTATTTGATGATAAGTGAAACAATAGAAAACTGAATGGACACATTATCAGTCAATATGACCCAAGTTTTGAGCATTGAGCAGAATCACTTTAACGACTAACCAGAGGTATAGAAATATGATGTGGTGACATATTGACAGCTCAGAACGCATCAATAAGACCTCATTTACAATTTGATGCAAAGACAGTATGTATTATATAGGCTGCAATGAACAACAGACCATGCATCCCTAATGTATGGATTCAGTCATTATTCTAATGTCTGCTATCAGACTTTAAATCTGTTATTATTTCATATCAATAAAACTGTTGGTGGCATTGAAAGAAGAGTAGAAAGTAACCTGATAAAGATTGAGACTGGATTTTTGGAGGTATCCAGCTCAAAATTCGTAGTGAGATGTTATGAATTTGGCCCTGTGGATAGAAAGTGTAGAGATTTTTAAGAGAGGGATGTGATCCAAGTAGTAGCGACAAGACCCAGTCCCCCTTTTTTGTAACTTTGTAGAGGGCTTTGCATCTCCAGGCATTTTCACAAACCAAACCAAAAAAAGAATGGAGCTGAATTTTTCTGCACTGGCCCTACCCTTGAGTTGCCGGTACTGCTCAATGTGAACTGAATAAAAGGTGGTCCAAGGACAGCAGCATCCTGCATGCACAACAAAGTATAAGCCTTTGTAACTTATAATGGCCTCTCAGTGATGCCAGCGAGAACAGAGTGTCCTAGCCATGGATTCAATTTTCTCCCATGGCCCAAGTTAGTATCCTGGGTTTTATTTCTTGGCACTGTATTGAACTATAGAAAAGATATATTGGTGGACAAAAATACAATAAGCATGCACATACCCACATGAACATTATCAGACCCACTGCATCTGTGTGCACGTTATTAATATCTGTGTCAGAGCTGTGCAGACACACAGTAAGTCCCGTTTCCTGCATGAAAATGACCTCTAAAGGGCTGCATACCAGCCGCCTTTCTGCATTAAAGCAACAACAATTGGAGAAACTGCAAATCATATTTTGTTAATCCTCCAGTAAGTTCCAAACTCAACAACAAAGCATACAAAAATCCCTCTCTGTATCCCCCCTCTCACTCAGAGCTCCATTATATCTGCCCTTATTAAGGGCAAGACAGAGATTTAGTGTAATTGAATAATCTTAACATATTGCTCAGAGACCTGAGATTAAAAGATAAACAGCATCCTGGTCAAATATCAAAACAAGATATGCTTGACTCAAGATAAGCATGCCTATATCCCCTTAAGTATGCATTAACACAGATATCCATAAGATAGGGGATGCTGCCGTGTTATTTACGCTCTCAGTCATTCTTGTGAAGCTTGCAGGGGAATGACGCGTCAACAACTTGTTTACGGCCGGCAGTCTGTCTGTGAGTTGCAGTGCTTTAATATTCAGATCCAAAACAAGCGGCTGCGACAGAGGATAAAAAAGCTTTAACATAGAGATACAGCAAATACTTTTAGTGCTCACTAAAGCCAGTAAGACAAAAAGTCAGAGAAATCCCCACTGTGGTGTGACAGTAGACACACTCTGCAGGGGTTCTGTTAGTTTCATGACATTTTAGAGAGGATTAGCCAAAATGAGTGTAAGAGTGAAAGAATATGTTAACCCATAAAGAAGTTGTGATAAACAATGTCATAATCCACACCAAACGGGGAAAACAATTTAATGAGGTCAGACCAATAATGACAGGCACAGATAAGGTCAGTGTTCTGCTTCTGTTTAAAGCATGCTGCGTCTATTGTTGTATGACCTCTGACGAGTCGGTGTCAGACAAACCCACATGTTTCGCTCCAGGAAGTTTAGATTTATCAGCGTACTGGAGTGAATCTTTTTTATATAATATTGAATCAGAGTTCACTGAGTAATGTTATTCTATGTCTACTTTTATTAGTTTTTTTTTTTCCTCCTGTGAAAGTTGGCTGCATAAGCTTGCTCTTTTCCAGCTATGCCAACCATTCACACACACAGATTAGAGCTTTAGTTTTCATTTCTTGGAGCTGCTCTAGAGGCAGAAATAATCTTACTGTTTGAGTTAAATCTCAATGGATCAGTTTTTGGGAGCACTGGCAAGCTTGAATGGCAAAAAAAGAAAAAAAAAGAATTAAAAGCAAGAGCACAACAACATAAATAGTATTCCCCTGACTGTATGCTGCATTCAAAACATTTGGATGGTCTCTAGAACAATTAGCTCACCTAGATGGCATATCAGCCTTGCTCCATTTTGTATCAATTCATAGTGCCCAGAGGATGAACCTTAATGGCTTTGATCCTCTGACTTTTCCCTTAGTGCCACTATCAGGTTGACATTTGTGGTTTTGAGTGAAATGTTTCCGCAACTATTGGATGGATTGCCATGAAATTTGGTAACATCACAGACATTCGTATCTCACTTTGGTGATCCCCTAATTTTTTTATCTACTTAAAATTTTAATATGCCCAATACTTCGGTTTCTAACCAAAAACTTGCAAAACGAATGGCATTAACTGCCACAGCCTACTGTAGTTTTGTGATAATTAGCAAATGTTTGTATGCCAATTAACACGCTAAACTTACATGAGGAGTTTCCACCACACCAGAAGAATTGGTGTGTTATCCTTATGTTGACTAATGATGGAAGAGGTGGGTCGCACCATTAGCGTGCTAACACGCAAAACTGTAAATTGTCAACATGGCACAGATTGTACCTGCTAAACATCTGCATGTTAGCATTGTCATTGTGAACATGTGGCCATGCTGGTGTAAGCATTTATCTCTCAAAGTAGCTGGGCTCAAGTGCCTCACAGAGCTGCTAGCGTGGCTATAAGTCAGATTCTTAGTCTTTTTTGCCTGGATTTTCCTAAAAAACAATGTGTAGACTCATACAAAAATAATCTCTCTCAATCATCACTTATGACCCACTTGAATTATGCGGTGGTGTCTGCAGAGACCCTGCCCTCTGCCTGTATTTTCTTATTTTGCTGTGTTCGGGACGTTTCTGGGCATCAACCTTTGGGCAGTGGTGTGTNGCCCCTAGCCAGTACAGCGCGCAGGGTGTGAGGAGTGGGACTCTATAAAAATGTCACAACCAGTTGCCAGACCATAAACACGTGGGACCACCAGAAGCACGTGCGCTTTTAGCTGGGGAGGAGGGGCCAACTTTCAATGTTGTGTTTACAAACAGCAACCGACAAATCCTACTCGTTATACCTTTAACTTAAGGTTACTGTTGTGGCAGCAAGGTAGCAAGCCATCATGAAGACTAGAAAGGACATGGCATCACCTGTGTTGCCTATGCCCTCCCTTAACAAAGGTGTCCTGTAATCTCAGGAGGCATGGGCCACGCTTTAATGACTTAACTCCACTCGCCTCAGTTCAATGAAATAAAGCAGCTCTCAGCTGAACTTGAAAGGACATTCGAGATAAGCTGCTTGGTGGAGAAAGGGTGTAGCCCCGTTTAATGAGGTTATGGGGCAAGTTAAGTACTTCTTAGAAGCCCAAAAAGCTGAGTTTGATCAGACCAACCTGCAGACGTCTTGTAAATACTTTTAGTGTTATGTTTGAAAATGGCTCACCACGGTTTTGCTATAACTACTTTCCCTGCTTGCAGCTTTTAAGTCATGGGTTAAAATATGTTTTACTGCATACTAGGAATGCATGGACGTGCATGGCTGGTAAATGTTTAGAATGATTAAAGCACAGAGGAGAAGTGGGCAATAAAGGGGAAACGGCAATAGCTGTTTACAAGGGGCAGTTTTACAGGAGCACCTGCAGCCAACCTGTGCTTAGAGAGTATAAGAAATGTCCTCCCAGGACACAGCACAGTATGCTTCTGCAGTAAGCTGTTGTCAGGCTTGTGCAGTGCAGATGGTTTGTCTTTTACTCCACAGGTGCCTCGACAAATACTGATATGCCTTGCAGGACATACATCACAATAGTGCCACTTTTAACAGCTAGAGATACTGGCAGCCAACAGTGCATGAAAAATTTCCTTTGTACCTTTTCGAGTGTTGTTTATCCATTCAAACAGTAGCAATTTAAGCCACTAAATATGTGATACATTTCCCAGCGACTACAAAATAGAGACATAGATAGCATACACTGGCATATAGAGTAATGTGAAGGGAGCAGACTTGCCTTTTCCCAGGTATGGGAGCCTTCCTCTGACAAATAACAGCGATGGCTCCATCTGCACCCATATCCAGAGTGATGTCCCACAGTAAAGAGTTACTGGGTGTCGCTGTTCGAAAGGTCACTCCTTTCTTTACTGTCGCTCTGTGAAAAGTCAAAAACAAAAAGGTCAAGAATGTGGTAAATGTGAATTGTCCCATATTAACAACCAATGGAATTCGGGGCAATGGATGGTTGTTTTCCCAAAGTTTAAGTGGTATATAATGTGAACAATTAACCAAACACTGTTATACTATTTTCTGATCTTAATTCTTTTCATATCTTTTGGAATTTGCTGTTGACAATGATGTTATAGATTGGTCCCAGTCCCCGTGTATGGTAGATTTAAGCTTCCACATAAAAAAATAAGTTTCCTCATACAGAATATGTATTGATTTATTCATTAAAACTACCTATCCAGGTTATCACAATAAGTCCAGGATTTCCTCAACAAGATGGCTGCCTCAAATGTTACACATAGAACAGTGCTGAAACTGAGTATTTATTAGATTTAAAGGATCAGTCAATCAAATCAAAACAAACTGGAGGCTGTAAAAGAAAATGTCAAAAATCAGTGATTTGCTACCAACTGCACACCGCCCTCATCCCCCGAATTGAAACAGCAAAGAAGACATTGTTCTTTCTGTTCATGCTTATGTGCGCTCATTATATAAACTGTACTAATGGATCATTAGTTTTTTTGGCCTCTAATTTGTAAATGGTGAGCGTTATGCAGCTGAACATGTAGATGTTCCCGGTGGGTTTCCCCAGCATAAGCAGCTTGCAGTAGGTCAAATGTTAATGAGATATTCTTCTACAAGAATTTCCATCAAGTAAGGCCAGGGGAAGCACGCATGTAAAAATGCAAAAAAACAACAACAATAACAATAATAATTAACCAAAAAATATGGTCAACTATCTTAACTAAGTGTTGCTCCTTCTTTTGTATACTGACAGCTCTGATAAGACTCCCCAAATACTCAGTAGCAGCTCAGGCAAGTTGTCTCAAATTGTTCAGAACAACATCCTCGTGTAATTCTTTGGTTTTCATCTGCATGCAAAGCTCTGTGGTTTATCTCTGAATCTGCGAGATAAACACAAAGTGTTGAGCGCATTATGAGTCTCAGAGGAGGTGTAATCTATGATAGGAGCAACAGCAATCTGAGCACTTCTTCTGCTTTGGGAGTTTTGACTCAGAGGCAAAAGAAGAGGAGACAGTGTCCCCTGTTCCTGCACAATGAAACAAAACAGTCTACCAACATGCATTATCCCCTAATTTACATATTTAAGATGATCTCTTAATGGATTTGTGGTGAGTTTGGGAGCATATTTTGTACTTTTGCGCGTGCATTTATGTGTGAACGCTTGTTTGTGCCAACATCTGCACATCCAACATGTAATCTAGAAGGAATGTCTCATATGGTCACTGATCTTGGCATGGAAGTTTCTGCTGTAGTGCCACACCGTCCGACACGACCCGGCGCCTTAATTGCAGGAGTGTGAGATAGAAAGGTCTCCCTTTTTTCCTCTGTGTCTTTCTCAGGTAGAATTCATTTGGCATTTTTGTGCCATTTGTGACACAAGTTGAAACAGACAAAGTGCCCACAGGTTAAATGTAACAACTAAAAAGGGATGACTGAAAAGTGTCTTTTTCAAGCGTGGTTTCAATCTCGTGCCATCGTGACTCTGGAGACTCCATGGCTCCATTCCAGCTGCATGCAACAGCTGCTGATTTATCTGATTAACACAAGTTCAACCAGGGAGCAGAGGGCTAAAAGGTGAAATCATCTAGTGCTGTGACTGGCTGAAAAATGAAAACCTGCAAGTATTTTGGTCATGATTGCACACGGCCGAATGCCACAGTTTTAGAGTCAATGGACACTTAAAGGCCATGTTATTTGCCATAAAGTAGGTTGTTGTGTTGAAGCCTCCAACCTCTCCACAGAGGTTAAAACAGGAAACACACTGAACTTACAAACTCCAAACTAGTTTCTCCGTGTACTGTGCATTAGAGTAAGCAGCAGAGAACAGAGAGGGGCAGCCAGTGCGTTGTTATCAGTCAGACGGTTCCCAGGAGGCAGCAGAGCCAGCAACACACGGGACAAACAGTCTGGGCTAAACGAGCAAAGAGAAATACGTGTTTTGATGTAAGGTTAGGAAAGATGAAAGATGAGGTGATAATAAGACGGAAGGAGGCTGCCCATGTTGATTACACAGCGATAAAGGGAACAAAATGGCACGTTAATAATTTCTGTTCCTACAGTACAATCACTTTTCAAATTAACTGTTTGAATTCAAGTCACTCTGCCACACAGTATGCAGGCTCAGATGAAATATTTGGCTTATTATTGTGACTATTACAACTTCCAAAATGTAAGCTGCTGCATTTTTTCCCTGGAGGAGAGGGTATTTAGACACTGTTCTTGCACTGTGCAGTATCAAAAAAAAACAAAACAAGACTAAGAGTCCACAGCAGTGGTTCACAACTTTGGTGGTGCACCCCTTTTTTTGTCATGGCATCCTGAACCACCCAACCCCCAATATGACACGCATACTGTATATGTACACAGATGCTTATTGGTTTCAACAATTTTAGATTTAATATTATTATATTATATTATATCAATATTGCGTTAATTAATATACAGTAGGACCATCTCAATTATTCAAAATAAAATCAAACAGGTGTGCTGTAAATATTTGACTTAACACAAAAAATTAATACAATTAAACACACTAATATGTTTATATTTTTTATATATTTTTATATATGTTCATGTTTACTAGATGTATTTCTTTAATTTTCTTCAAAATTAGAATTAGCCAATATAAGGTATACAAGGACAAACAAATAAACCAAAACAAAAAAAGGTTACAGGCATTTTAATGGAACATGTGAGTCTGCTGTGGTGGGAGAGAGAGAGTTAAACCAGCAGGTCTCCGCCACAGGCACACGGTTTCTGTCTTGTTTTCATGTATGGTGAAGAGAGAGCCGCATCACACATACAGTATATGTTGGGAACGCACAGTGAATGTGCTGTCGCACAGTAATGGATGTCCATCATCCACAAGCAGCCAAAACCTGCCCGTTGTGCCGTTAGCCGAGAAGTGTTTTTTAGTTTTGTTGTTGGGCTCAGAGTCAGCCCTGTCAGACTGTGTTGAGGGCTGAGATGTATCAGCATTTTTTTGAGGTCTGTTTACTGTGTCAAATCTTCCCATCACTTGCTCTGACTGTCTCTGTTTTTCTGACTGCTGAGCTCCTGAAAAACTCCTGAGCCGGAAAGTTGTGTTATTATGACAGCAGGCAACTGTGAGCTGTCACGTCGTTAGCTACATGACTGCATATTAAACATATTAGAGTTTTTAGTGGTTTTGATATTTGTACCTTTTTTCCTTCTGTTTTGATATGTTTGAAAACATGACATGAAATGTGGTTTATGTTAATGTCACAGATTTTTTGTTGATGTCCTGAAACATTATTAAAAGCGCACAATAAATGAACAGTGATTTGATAAACCTTGCGGCACCCTTGGCCCGTCCTCAAGGGAACCACTGGTCTACAGCCACGCTAGCGTCTCTGTGAGGCACAGCAGTGCTTTGAGCTAAATGCTAACATCAGCATGCTAACATGCTTATAATGACAGTCCTAACATGCAGATGTTTAACAGGTGTGTTTACCATGTTACCGTCCTAGTTTAGCGTGTTAGCATGCTAACATTTGCTAATTAGCACTAAATACAAAGTACAGCTGTTGGGAATGTCAACATCAGTATGGATTTTCAACAACGGCGAGAACTGAGGGAGCTGAAGGGCTGAAAAGTGACGCTGTGAGTACTAACAACAGCCATGTTGGTTTTACGTTCATTATGATGATGTTTGGTGTTTTCAAACGTGTGAATGAGACATGGAGTAGTTGGACACGGTTAGCGACGACAACGATGCGCCTCCTCTCCTCAACGCTCTCTCGTGGACTCGTCCTCCAGCAGTAGTCAGGCGGTGCGTGTTTGTGTGTTTTGAGGGGAGTGGCTTTGGGGGAAGATCTGAAGGGGGTGCGGTTGGATACTTTCAAAATCTAGCTTACTCTCGCTGGTTTCTCTAACACTGCCTACCCTAGCTTTAAAGCCGGAGTCAAATTCCTTGCATGTGTACACATACTTGGCCAATGAAGCTGATTCTGATAAACCAAAGTATTGGACAGATTGAATTTTTTGACCTGATGATGGAAAGTTAAGGGATCACCCTGAGGTGGACATGGACGTCTAATTTCATTGCAATCCATCTAATAGTTGTTGAGACCTTTCAGACTGGACAAAAGTGCTGGACCGGCCGACCAACTGACAGACTGACATTGCCATTCCTACAGCCATGCCGCTAGCATGGCTATAAATAAAAGTATATAACATCATTCACATATAATGCATTACACATTGCGCATGCAGAATTTATCAAAAAAAATCAACATAGTGCTGCCTTCCCCAGCTTGTATTCCCCATATCTGTACACATATAATTGCACTACTGATGCTGACTGTAGAGAATTGTAAGTGCACGGAGATCATTTGCTTTCGATGGGGAAAAGCCTTAATCCGGCATAATCAATGAGGTAAGCGGGATGGCATGCTCAGTGTATTAATGAGAAAACCTTGGAGGACTGTTAATCTAGTAATGACTTCTGAATACCATAGCATGTGATGAAACACCTCTGTGCTTTGAGCTGAGTGGAGCAGAGTTTAACTAATACAAAGTGACAGTAACAAGAAGACTTATCTGAAGCCCTTTTTTTCTCTCTCAGCCCCCCCTGTGTAAAAAAAATAAAAAATCCCCTGCGACTGGAAGAGGCGTTTTTCTTCTGAGTGGTTGGGAACAGCGACCAGTGTCCATGTGCTTTGGTTAGCAGGCCCTGAGGAGGCAACGGGCAGGGGGAGGCACCAGGGCAGAGAAGATGGATGGCTGTGGAGACTGAAGCTGACAGTGTGTGAGAAAAGCAGCTCTCAGGTGCTGCACCTGCCATCCATCTCACTTCTGACCAGGCAAGGCATGAGTGGCACCGTTGTTTCACCTTTTACATACTCTTCATTCACTCACACACACATGCATGCATGCAAAAAAATGCTACCACACACACGTGAACGGTTATACAAATAGGTACACACACTGTCAAATACATTCAAAGCAGACATTGTTGGCCTTTGGCCTTCTTCAGTCAGTTCCACTCCCTTATTTATTTGTGGAAGGCTGTTTGCTTTAAACTTATTTGAAAGATCACAGAGCCTTGGCCGACAAAAGAAAGTAAAACAATGAGACAATTCAAAAAAGCAAATACATAATACAATGAAACAGAGTCTGAGTCTGATCAAAGACCAACAAGATAGACCGTATCCTCTGTGTGAGCTACACAGCCTGGCCCAGATGCAGCAAGGCTGCTATCGAGATGCTACATGGGGTTTGTAATTACTTCCCTGATATAATTTGTGTTCCCATCTTTGGCTTTGTGAACGCATCACTGCAGGGCCACTGTACCACCAGTGAACCCCAGTGCAATCGGAAACAGATGCAATCGTTAATTATGCAGGCAAACGTCCACCGTTTAGCCAGTCTGATGGCCAGCCATCGGCAACGTGCTTATCGTACTTATGGAGCAGTTTAGGGAGTTGAGGAGACGTTCATGCCAACACTCCTGCCAGATGGCAGGCACCACAGCACTAAAAACGGATGTAAAAGTCCTATTTGTCACTCAGATGAATGATTAGGCTCCCTGGTTGAAGAGCTCACTGACACTGTGTCCTGTTGATACAGAAGCTCACGTTTATTTATTGCCACAATGCAGCCTTTAAATAAAACCCACAGAACAAGACAAACGGTTGTGCTTCATCGCTGACTTTTAATAGCGGTTAAGAGGAAAACAAAAAGAAAAAGTCCGAGCTCATACTTCATGCCACTCAACTTCCTGAGCATACACTGAAGGGACAATCAAATTACTCTTCTTGTGGGTGTGTGATGATGGTGGTACAATACTTTCTCTGTGACCTTTATCAAACTCTCACTGAGAGTGACAGGTTCATTTTGCTGGAACGGACAGGTGTGGCTTGTCTTTTTCTCAATCGACCTCAAATTTGTATGTCCCTTGACTCCAGCTATAGACATCAATAACAGGTTTATCATGCTGATGAGAGAGTATTAAGCAAAGCTTAATGGGACATTCAGACAGTGATAAAGCACACAGACAGCTGTTGAGGACCGGATGCACTGGGCTTGTTAATGTGCTGATAAGCTGGGGGAGGGTAGCGTTGTGTTACTGACTATGTGAGTTAGAGGAACAGTGAGTGTATTTTGTCATGTTTATGGGATGCAAAAAAAATGAATTTCAGAGTTTAGTCACCAATTCATACTACGTAGACACAGCTGCCCATCGCACAGGTTAAATTACTACAAAGCTTCCTCACAAGACTGACAATCTTCCAACCAAGTGATAGCTGTGGGGAGAGGAAAGGAAAGAGGATGAGAGGACAGGGAAGGAAAGAAGGAGAGGAGATAGGAGAAAAAGAAAAGAAAGGAACGGAGAGGAGAGGAGAGGAGAGGAGAGGAGAGGAGAGGAGGGAAAGAAAAAGGAAAGGGAAAGAGAGGAGAGGAGAGGCAACATTTCTGCTATCTGCTTTTTGTTCAGAAACATGTGTGACTGAGTAAATGAATTAAAGCAGCAATGATTAAAAGTGACAGAATGAAGAGGGAAGATCAGGGTTTCTTTTTGGGCTTCATTGCTTCAGCAAAAATCAAGAGACAGAGAGAAAAAGAAACCAGCTAATTAATTCCAATACATGGTCTAACCCTTTAGAATACATGAAATGTACTGCGTACTGCAGACTCGAATCTGAAACTTGACAAGGAGGACAAGTGCATCCATGCGCAGCTGTCCGCTCAATCAATATTTACCTATTCCTGCATTCACAATTGATCTGAGTAAGTGACTGTCTAAGTGAGTGAATGCAGAACCAGGTGAAAAAGGAATTAATAATCCATGACTGTCTCCTCACCTGCGCACCTCCACTGAAGCATGTATGATCAAGTCAAGGCAGAAGTAACTCAGAAATTATTCATTTTTCAGGAAGTATCGATTATGTTTTTCAATGTAAGAGGACAGACTGTAACTATTGTTCAGGAACTAACACACTTTTGGAATAGCTGCCTTCAAGGACTTTCTTGTTAAGCCAGTTCTTAAATCAGGACACTTTGCTGGACATCACCCAACAGCACTGCAAACAGCAACATAGACATTCTTGAAGAGAAGGATTTTATGACATATTATATTCACGACCCAAATCTACACACAAACCAATTAATAAGTGATGCATGTAAGGAAAACGCATTTCACACCTCTTGACAGTCCATTATTCACTGGCTTGGAGTAAAGCAGATAGTGTCTGGAATAATAATTAAAAAAATCAGCCTCTAATCAAGTTAGCGTAAATCTCTACTCGTCTGCTCTGACAGCTAACCTCGACAACTCTAGCCGTGCTGCAACGTGGTTCCCTTTGATCTCCGTCTGGATGATGATAATAAAAGGTATTGTGCTGCGGATGACCATGAAAACCATCAGTGAAACAGTGAGAGCAAGATGGAGGCATTTAATTCAAATCCGGTTTTGAGGGGCCAATCTCCCATGTTGCATCATTTCACCTTGAAGAGGGGAGTAACAAGCTGACATCTTGAGAGAAAGTCATGAGAACAGACTAAGTCTTGTTTTTCTGTCTTTTGTTCGTTTGTATTTTTCTTTTCCTCCAGAGGATAATAAGTCAGGTGGTTGAGGCGTTAATTCCTGGGAAATATATAGGTACATAAAAAAAAACCAAGGATGTCACAGAGACCTCCGGAGGAATAACTATCGCTTTAAGATGGTACAACAAACGCTCTCGTCTGCGGTCAAACAGGCACATTTTGCATTGCAAAAGGAAAAAGGAAACCTTAAATTAAATTTAGCTATGCTGGCGATCCCCACGATCTTCACACATTCAGCAGCAGTGCACTGATATAACGCAGATCCCGAGCACACCCTTTAAAGTAGAGTAATACGAGTCACGAGCCACACGTGATTTTATTTGACCCATGTCAACCTTGATGACTACCACTCTTGAAACAGCCCCTAATGTCATCAGCCTGTGCTCATTCAAACATGTATTTTTCTAATTTAACTCCAATAATCTGCCACAATTCCCAGAAAGACAGTTAACCTTTAGCATATTTTCAGAAAAATGCCATAATCCATGCGAAATCTCATTTCCTCCAATATTCCCTTATTTTTGATGGCACAGGATTTGTGCAGGAATTCGAGAGGCAGACTAATACCGTTAGTGGGCAATCCCCCATATTGAATTCTTATTGATCAATGAATTGCCGAGCCGTCTGAAGTGATGGCAGTATTTCACCTCTGTTAATGCATCTTTACAATACAGCCACTCTGACCACTACAAACTGCGAGGCAACCGAGAACACAGTCTTACCTGAGAGTGAAGTTAGTCAGCTGAGCAGAGCTGGCCATGAGTATGTAGAAGGTAGCAATATCAGTCTTCTTCAGCGGTTTGGAGGATGTCCGTATGACAATGGCATTGCCAAGCTTGAGCCGAGAAAGTGTTGCCATTCCTTTAGGCACCTGCAGAAGACGTACGCTGCCAATCCTCTGCATGGGAGTTACAGGAACATACTCTGCCTGCTGCTGTGAGCCACCCCAACGACTTCCATCCACAGAATTACACCTCCCATTTACTTTGGGCTGCGCCTGGTAGTACAGCTCCACAGGGTTCCCAGCAGACGGGTCCTGCCTCTCCCTGCTGGTGCCCTCTGACCCTGGAGCAAACCAGCCAGGCGCAGGAGCTAGCTCAGCCATGCAGGTTCCCCTCTCACCTCCCATGGCACAGGAACCCCTCACCTCCTGGGTCTGCCAGAAGGCATACACTGTCACACACGGTAGCTCATCCACAGCTCCTTCTCCCCTGCCCCAGTCCCTCCCCGCAACATAGAAGAGCACCCGCACTTTGGGCTTGGAGGAGAAAACCCGAGGCGTCAGCACGAAGGCCTGGATTTTCCAGTTAAAGGTAAAGACCTCTGGAGCGTTGTAGAGCTGCACAGACTGGACCAGATCTAGAGGCACAAGCTGCTCTGTGGACATAATGCCGTAGCTGGCGTTAACAGCTGGCTGGCGGCTGGCCCTTAAGATAACAAAGGGCTGCGTGTGACTCTGCATGCTGGAGTTCCTCATGAAGTCCTGCCCAGCCTCCTTTAGGAAGAGGTAGTCAGCATCTCGCACCTCGTAGTTGACTGGCAAGAAGGCAGGGAAAGGCACTGGGCTCTTACTGTCGGTCAGCTCTTTACTGCTCAAATCTGTAAGGTAAAAATAAAAAATTACACAAGGTTTGTTAAAAATAATAAATAAATCATGGTGCCGCATTTCTAAGCAACTAGAATTCTACTGCTACAAAAACAGAACTGAGGAATTCAGTTCTCCTCTACCTTTGAGAATAAAATACAGTGAAAAATACCAGAAGAATTCCAGGAACGAACACTTGAGCACAAAAGTCAGCCAAGGCCAACCGATTAACTGAATAGGGCATTGCGGTATTACACTAAAAGGCCTCTGAGCTTAACTTTAAAATTCCTGTAACGGAGCGCATAGGGGAAATAATGTAAATTACAACAAGAGAAGCTTAACAGTGTTTTAGTTTCTGAGGCAAGAGCCACTGGGAGCACTGGGACGGAGCAGCAGTTGAGCTCTGTGGCTTTGCTAAGGGACTGTACACAAATGATTGCACAGATCAAAACATGACATAATAATATAACAGTGTAAAAGTGGTAAAACTTGTTTAATCATGTACCCCAATCTGACTCTTAATATCACAATTGAACTGCTAATGTGGACCACCAATGTACACATTAATAAAACCCTGATACAGAGACATAACTGTTGTCCTCTGTATATGGCAAAGTGCACCTCAGTGAACATGGTGTGAGTTAAAGTTGTCTTTTAAATGTAACTTTTTACCTAATTTAACTAAATTTGTATTATTTGTATTGAGGATAAGAAATAAAAGACCCTCCCCGCTCTTCTAAAAAAAGGTCAGACAACCCTGCCTTCAGCCAAAAAAAACCCACATTTTTTGGCCTCCTCTCTACCTCTAATAATTTTCATACAGTCCCTAAATAATATAGAGCATGTGTAGAATTTACTTGTTAAAATTTGCTAAAATGTACTGTAAGTGTCAAGTGATTCAAATGGAAAATTGTCTGTCGTGTTATAATGTTATATTTCCACATTTCCCTTCCACTGCCCCAGTTTCACCTCTCTCATGGATGATCTGCTTTCTCTATAGGAAAGGTGGGATCTGATACATCTGGCACAAGGTTGAAATCAGCCATCAAAAACTGGGATTAAAATGGCTTTGCAGATTGTCAGCAGGCAGTGAATACCCAGCAGAATCCTCCATGAAAAAAAAAACCCAGAGTGATGGAGCGTCACCCTGTGAAGTAAAGGACGATGCGACTAGATTCTAATGGAAATATCAAGCTAACTCAAACAGAAATACATGTGACAAATTGTTAATACATTACTCAGTGAAATGTGTATTAATGCATCAGTTGCTTTGTGTTGGACAGTAGCACAATGATTACAAGGATTACTGGCTAACTGTTACACACTGATCACAAGTGCATAGAATGACCCTTTTATGTAAGTAAGTAAAAACAAACTAACAGCATAAACATTCTGTGATCTGGTTTAAAAGCTTAATGGTGAGTGTTTTCCTTTGTAGAAATGAGTAGAGGCAGAGGTCACCCGGCCATCATGTGTCCTCATTAGACATCCATTTTGATAGAATTATGAAGATTATAGCAGCTGACCTGAGTGTGCACTGTTTATCTGGTGGCTAATTGCCTTACTTGGTGAATTAAGGACAAAAAACACTGGTGTTTACTTTGCAGATTATAACAAAATGGATGAAGCTGCATTAGTATGGTATTGCATAGTGGAAAACAGATTTAGTAACATCTCAGACCTTAACAAATCATCATCCCACTAGTATTCCAAAACCAACAATGTCTTACAAAAGAGATAATATCTAGATCTATTGTGAAATTATGCCAGATAGAGTGCTATCTGTCACTGAATTATTAATTGTTATTTATCCATTGAGGAGGGCTTGAAGCTTTTCTATGTCAATATCACTTGTTGTGTCCCTCATGGTTGCTGACATTTGACGGGTCCATCTATCATGGTCTCTTCTGCTTTTCATCCTCACTCATCCACCACGCCAAAGAGCCTGTCATGATGGTCTGACAGTTCACACAGCAATGACGATGCTGTATGTGTCACAATCATGTCAACCTGGCAGCCCTTGGAGGAAGACAGGAGCGTCTTTTTTTTTTTTCTCTTCCACACATAGGCAGGAGTGTCAGTCATGTTCGCTGAGTGGGCGACACACTGCATAGGAGACTGGAGCTGGGAAGGGGGCTGTCCTGGCTTAGCCTACCAGTGACTACAGTGACAGATGTGCTGTTTAATACCAGAGCTGGCAGCAGCTCTGGCTGGACTGAATATAAACTGGGCTCACTGTCTCCAGGAGGGAGAATGCACCACCAATGTAGCAACAAAGTACTTCATATGCAAGCCCATCCCTTTGCAGTCGGGTTCAATGGGTCATCTGTGCTCTCCCTATTATTTCACATGCTTTTCCTTTCATAAAACCCAAAGGAGACCACTTAAATGAAGCATACATAGCACAAAATCTATTTATGGTAGCAGACTTTGCAGGCACTGTTTGTTTATGATTCATCGCAGGCTAAGAGATGCATCCTTCTCCTTTGCCAATATTTTGGATATTTAACAAGTAGCCAATATAAGCAAAACTCTACTTCCACGGTCCTCTCATCATGATGGGAGTCCTGCCCTCAACTGATAAACATGAGAGCAAATCCGCTGCACCAGCTGTTCCAGCCTCTCAAATCACTCATTTTGAAGACCCTGAGCTTCTCTTCCTCCTTGGCTGAGTGAGAAAGCATCAGTGTTGCCATGCAGATGCTACAACCGCCTCGAAAAGCCACCTCTCCAAGACTGTTCTCCTGCAGACTGAACACTTTCAATGCCTTGCATTGTTGCTTTATTTTATTTTTGCTCTGCAATTAAGTGCAGGTTTCCTTTTATGCCAGGGTTTAAATCATATGTTGTTAATCACATCTTTGTTCATCCCTCTCTGTGTCCAAATGAAAATGCTCCCTGTATGAAATTAGATTCAGGTGTTGTTGTTTTTACACATCATTTGAAACTGACACTACTATACCTTTGAGTGACAGCAGAAAATGAACTTCAGGTGGGGATTTTCTTTCCAAAATGGATATGTGAGTTTTTGAAATAGAGCTTTTCATGTGTACAAAATCCCTCAGTTGTGCTGTGTTTTTAGTTTAGCCACTTGTATGAAGTCCAAATAAAGTCCAATTAGTATTTTACTGTCAGGCATAAAATGGAAATGAAAAGTACTGAATTTTGAAAAGTATAGTGCTGTAACTGAGATTTGTTCTGTGGTGTATTTAAGTAACTGCAAAGTTTACTTGGGGATTAAATATTCATTTCAAAATATTGTTCCTCATCACCAGTTTTAATAAAAACACTGTTGTATCTAATGAGCTACATTTTGCCCTGCAGTTTGTCTTAAGGCCCTGCATAAAATCTTTTCATAGGCATGTCAGCTAACTTCTTTTCAGCCTGCTTGTCTTTTAGCTGCATTATTTCTCCAATCGTAATCAATCTTTGTATTATTCTATTAAAATGCACACAGCCCGAGCGACCACTTTGAATTCTAATGTGCAGTAATGACTTTTACCATATGTGCAAAACAGCTTGCAGAAGTGAGTCGACTCCCAGTAGCATCACAGAAGACAACAATGGATGTCTGCATTGCAATTAGTAATTGAGAGATTAAAAGAGTCGTTTGTGTCTCAAAGTTTCCCTTTCATGCTGTCTGTTAAAGGTTTTTGAACAAATTTTCATGCTAGCGTTATAAGTCACATATATAACAATAAACTGATTAAAAATTGTTGGAAATGGCCTAGAGGTTAATAACACTAATTAAGCACCTTCTCCGTCTTACAACTGTTGTGTTTAGCACTACGTGTTTTTATCTTTTGACTGGCTGACCTTTCCAACACATCTACCTTCAGTAAAGCACCAAAAAGTCTCATTAGGAACTGGCAGCTTGCTGATCAATAAGTCCTTAAATACAGTATTTGAGTCTTTTGTTGGACACTTGGACACTCAGCCATCATCTTGGGAGGTAAAGAGCGGCTTACATCAGAGGAAGGAATGCTGTTAGTACTCCCAGGACTTTTTCAAGTTAATCTTTCAGCATTGTCGTTAATTATCAAAGGGCATCCAGAAAGTGGGAAAAACTGTAATCCAAAAAGGTCTGGAAGACATTGTGTGTTAGAAACATAAGCAGCACTACAATGTGGTGTCCTCTATAAGCACCTAATTGGAGTATTGCGGTCCCAATTAAATGAAAGTTCACTTCTACCTATTCTGAACTTGTGCTCTCAAATTCTAGGGTTGTTACAATGCATTAAATTGAACCGAAAACAATAAAATAAAGAGTGTTCAAAACTTTTCAGCGGTAGTATATTTATGTCCTGTGGTCAAAACACTGATTTGTTGTCGTGCCATTTACTTTATGTCATGAGAGTGAATTATGTGCTGACAACAGCACAGCTGCAAAACAGGCCTGTTTAAAAGTTAGACTACAACACTTCTTATCAGTCAGATCTCATGGTCTAGTCAAAGTACTCTTGACCGCATTATATTCTCATCTTCCATGCTAGGAAGTGCTTTATATAAACATGCAGAGATTATGTAGTACTGATCATATAGCATGTAATGCTCTGAGGGCCTGTGTAGTGAGAGGGTGGAGAAGATAAGGAGAGAGAGGGAGAAAGGAGAGAGAGGCTTAAGCTTGTGCAGTGATTGGTAGGGATTGCTATGTCCTATGAGACTCTTAAAGCTGCTTTAAAAAAAATCTGTTTCATCACAATTCCTCAGTTTTTGTCATCTTTTTATCCACATAAATCAAACAGCCTGCATTCCTTGGGAATAGTCATCTATGAGGCAGTTATAGGCTTTACAGTAAATGCCTTTGTGGTGTGCTTTTTTTTCCTTCTTTTTCATTATCAGAGTTGGGATTTGAGATTGTCTGCTTCTTGTTTGCCTTACTGTGTGTGAAAATTGGGTCCCCCAGTTTTCAGCAGACATCCATAACGGAAAGTAATACTTCACAAAGAGAAGCAAAGTACTAACCATTAAGGCATGGCTCAAGTTGTAATATAAACCCATCAAGTATTTTACTCCTCACCAATTTCATCCTAAATGTTTTATATTCCACTCACTGCTGATACAGCTTTGCCACAAGTAAAACACGTATGCTCATGTCAGGGTCACTGGAACGCTGTTTCACTGTGGAGCAGGATGTAAGTTTGTGGCACAAATGAGGACATTTATGTATTATTTAGACTCCTAGAGAAGGCTGCTTTACTGCGTGCATGGCATTGCTGAGAGAAGGCCCACCCCCCATCAGTAACATGTGCACAGGATGGACAGTTCCGTCTGATAGCTCACTGGTTTTCAGCTGTTATCATTAAATGCAGTGTAGACACAGTATGAATGCTTAAACAGTGACAGCCCCAAGAGGCTTCAGCTTAATTCATTGCACTTTGGTATGAGTCTCATCCCTGATGATGATTGTGATTTGAGTACATCACAACCAATCACTCCCAAGTCACTTACCTTGTGTGATAACTGCTGTAATTGTTGCAAAGAATATCTGTAAGATCCTCCAGCTCTGGTTGTAAAGGCTCATTTTGGCACCCGGTGCGGCTCGCAAGTTCCCAGTGTCCGTGGTTTGGTCTTGTTTCAGCAGAGCATGGAGCGGATCGTTTCATCCATTTCTGCAGTTCGCACACTTAACATAATCACACCTGTGGGAGTATAAATTGTATTGTAGTCCGTCCTGCAGGTAACATGGACAGCGCATCGAGATCTGTGCATCGGCGGGTCCTCGGTTGTGCGTAAAAGTTGTGCGTAACGATCCTGGAGATGTCGCTCCTGAAGACTTTGTGTCGGTTCAGAGGATGTGGGAGTCTTGAGTGTGTGACGGAGAGTATTCCGTCTCGATCAATATTACTACTCTAAGCGAATTATCTCAACAAGTCCTCCGGATTGAGTCGGTCTCCCAGTCTGCCGCCGCGGCTGGGACTCTGCGGTGTTAAACGGCTGTTAGCAGATCACTGACTGTCTTGTGCGCAATCCTCAGGGCACTAAACTCATCATCTGTCACTGTTCATCCGCTCAAGAAGCCACGTCCAGTACGCAGCCGGTAGGATTAACCCTGCGCTGGTTTGAATGTCATGTCAGAAGAAGTGATCAAACGTGACGATTTAGTGCTGATTTTTGATCACTGAATCTGTTAATGTGGGACTTTCCTGCATGCTGACAACATACAGTACAGTACAGCCTATAATCCATGGTAATTATGGAGGATAAATGTCCAGACCTGAAATTGGAACCATGGATGTAGTGGAAGCTTTACCAACCTCTCAGTTTTATATTATATTATAGTGTGAAATATAATTGAAAGTAGGATGGATCAAACATATGCAAATAGCACAATAATAAATTCTTTTTGGGTTTAAAAATATTTTCCCGAAAGTGTTAATTTTTGTTTCAGGCGATGACTGTTCTCTAGTGATGGAGGCCATTGTCTATTCATATAGATAAACTGCATCCTTTGAAAAAAGTAACTTCACCTTCCCCTGAATTTTCATGATTTCCTACAGCACAATTTCACTCAATTTTCTGCTTTGTTTAATGTATAAGTTTATTATTCTTCACCCAAAATTATGGATGATTTTCTACACAAAGAGCCAAGAAATTGCAACCTTGTCAGACCTTGACTGGTAGAGTGCATGCACTATAATAATAATCACACTTCATTCAATTCAACCAGGGAAAATCAGGCTAATTAGGACATGATTGCATCACACTTACCTCATTATTACTGTTCATACAAAATGTAGAGGTTGGGTAAGGAAAATGTTCTTACATGATAAATATTGCCAAACTTGAACACTTTTACAGTTGTTTACATATTGCCCATCAGGAAGCTTTATTTCCAGTGATATTTAGATTCTAATGGTCTCTGAATGGTTGAGAGCATCAGGTGGGTTTTTAGTGCCCTCTGATGGTTAAGAGGAGTTTCTATAGCAGTAAAGCAAAGGTGAATGACTGACTTGCTTGCAGCCCAGTTGCATCAGAAATTATTAGGTTTTCGACTAATTTTAGGTCATTTTGTTAACAGAGAACTTTATATTCATGCATGTATCCACATTATATTTTTATGTGCAGGTGCTGCGTGAAAGTGATGCTGACACTTGTGCAACACACTGTGCTTTTGCATGTTTCAGGAGCAGGGGGCAGATTTAAGCAGGATGAAATACAACTGTCCATCATGCTTCAGAAACAGAACGCATGTATTAATATTTACAACTCAGTGGTAGAACTTGGTGCACTTACTGGCTTCTTTTACTCCAACAAAAGTTACATGTTTGCAGACTTGTAGTGGTAAATGTAATGGGGCTTTATTGACAAATAAAGAGGATTAACCGACATATCAACACGTAGACTGTGTAACCAAACCTCACAGTATCTGGGGACAGGAGGAAGTTGCCACAAGCTACTGCTGTGAGCTTATTTGAGCTCCTCCCCAGCACTGCAGCACTGTGATAAGCAGCAACGGCAGCCGCAGCAGCATCTGTGTGTTGGGGTTGCTCCAGTATGCTGTAGTGCTGCCGTAGGATCATTTAGATCCTCTCCTATCCTACCTGCCCCTCACACACAGAGAAACAGAGACTACACAGTGTATTAAGAAAGGCTGAGGAGATTTACCCCCCAAAACTGGTGCTGAAGTTGTTGTAGCGGTACAGACGCACCCTCGGCGTTGCCTGCACATTCATACTCACAAGCGCAGAACTGGAGGCTGTATGAAGAGGACACATACTTGTCACACATGCATACAAATACAAATGTTTCCTGAGATTCAGACGGCTCTAATAGCTCAAAGTAAACAGAACCACATCTTTTCTCTGCTGTGTAAATCAAACAGTTTTGACTTGAGGAGTTGCCAGCTGAATGGTTGAGTAATGTCCCAGCCGAATGTTCATCAAAATAGCAGAGGCATGCTGTTGTAAGGAAACAGCCCTCTTAGTCACCTGATGTAGGACACAACTGGCATCAATTGTCAGAAGTGTCACACATTCACCCATCATTTAACATGACATTAAGCTGTGCAAAAAAAAAAAAAAAAAATCTGAATTTTGTGACCTTCCTCTAGCGACATAAGAAGCATCTGCAATAGCTCGCAGATGCAAAGAAAACATATGGTGAAACCTGTCAAGGATATGTTATGAACACTTAAAGGACAGAGCAACAACACAGGCCTCCGGATATGCAAGTTAGGACGCTGACATAGATGGATGTCACAGCAGTGATGGGCTGGAGTGGGGAGAGTGGCCATAAACTGGTGATAGATGTGAGTGCCACAAGGAAGGGAATGTGTTTTCAATGTACATCATCCTTCTGTTTGACAGATAGAGGTAGCTTCTGCTGAGGTGCATTTAGCCACACACGATGCTCTAATGTTCCCATTCTCATTTTCATTGCAAACTCAGAAAGTGAGTGTACTGAAATTTACATATCTTTATGATAACATTGTTACCAACCATTGAAGGTAGTCCTTATGTGTGTGTATGTGTGTGGACTGATCTGCATACTCCTCTATATGTCTTTCCACTGGTGCTATATGGGTTCTTGTTGTTCCACTAAAAAAGCTAAACTATCCAGCTGCTGGATGTAGCTTCACATTTATTCTATGTTCCCCAAATGTCACACTATTCCTTTAATAATTAGTAAATAAAGAATGGACTCTGGTCCAGAGGCTCTGCAGCATTTTTGTGGAGGGTACATGGTCAAACCATTTATGGGAAAGTTTTTTTCTCAGGAACTAAAAAGGTAAGCTAAAAAGGCAAAGAAAGTTTGAGGGAACAAACACCAGCCAAAAGACTTTCAAAAAAAGACTTTCACAGCCTGGCAACCCAAATGTTGTTGTTATTGATGGATTAACACAGATCTATAAAGCATCAGCCACCAATCAAGCCATCAGTTACATTATAAACACTTCACAAAAGGGGCCTTGTTAGACAGTTGTACCACTTTTTGATGTTTCTTTGTAATTGAGGAACTTAAGCCCTCCTGAAAAGAAATTTCTCCCATGGAAGAACACTGTGCCAGTGGCTATGTGGTGGGGACTGATCTCGAAAATTAATCATTGAATCTTGGCCGTAACTAGCCTGAAAATTGTGTTCACAGCAAGTTTCACGTTGTTGATAACTTTTGACTTATTTGAATTGACAGTTGTTTGAAGTTAACAAGTGTTCTCACCAGATAAATCAACACCTCTGCAAATATGGCTCAATACTCATATCTGCTGAAGGTGTTTAATTAACTCATAAGAGTCTTGGCATCATGCTGATTTTTAACACTCATTATTTTTCCTGAGTCCTGCTCTGTAGGAAATTGTGCAGAATAAACAGGACTTTAGCAGTGTCTGTAACACACAAAGTGGGCTTACTAAAGTGACTAAAGCTTGGTAGCAACAAAGTGTCTATAAGAGGAACAGGGGAAGGCATGTTTGACGGAGACTTTATGCATTTTGCAGGTAGTGGTGGCTATGACCAAACACGGTTACAAACTGTACTCCTGAATAAAAGTATAAAACCTGACAAGTCTAACTGCACCCACTAAAGATTCAGATCAAACAGTCTCCGTAAAACCATGTCAATCACTACACGCAATTACAGTTATGGATGCTCCCACCTGCAGTAAGCTCTATCTGTACTTTCTTACCCAATAAAACTTCAAAGAGTGTATATTGTTCAAACTGCAATGAATAACGAGCCCTCTACTTATAGTACCAAAGCACACTTTCCCATTATACTCTGTAGTGGATAAAACAGCAATAGACAAATCTTTGATATGCTGGAAGCTTCTTCCTATTAAATAACAGAGAAAATGGCTTCTGTGTCGTTAATAGGAGGGAGGCGACTGGAGGCTTTTTCATATTACATGCCCGTACAGCATCCACTGCACTCCCACGCAAGCTGCTCTCCAAACATTAATAGCAAGTCTGTAAAACTTGAAAGGTACAAAGCGAAGACCTGAGCAAACACAAGCTCAGATGGCTCAAATAGACCCAGGAACCTGATCTCTCTATTCCCCAGGGTCCTAGAGGCATACAGGTATATGGCGTTGCAATGATGTCACCATCAAGAGATGGTCGCAAACATTTGTTAAGCTTGACCACACAGGTGATTCAGATCATGAACTGTCTGTGTTCGATACTTTTGTAGAAGTTTGTAGAAGTACAGTGTGCATTGGCATCATATCATGTAGTGACAGCCACACAAACAGAGATGAAGGTCCTGCCAACGCTCTTGAGTGCAAATAGTGATCCTCACAAGTGCAAACTTACTTATTAGTTCACGCCTTTATTTGAATAGCACACCAATAGTTGTTTTTTCCAAACTCTTGCGCAGAGAAATGCTGTCTGCAGCTTCCTAATCCAGCCCAAACTGGGCCATGAGAGACAGCTCTCCATGTTTGGGTTGAATACCCCCAGGCAGCCGAGGAAGAGTTTGTTCAGCCTAATCTCCACTGTGTGATGTGTGACTTCTTCCCCTGCTGTCGTACTCATGTAATCTGCTGTTTGTGCCACTTTAAGTCCGGGGAGTAGCAAGGGGTTGAAGCGGGAGACTACATGATGGGAACTGTCATCTCTGTCCCATCGATGGGTGCTGCCAGTATCCTGCTAATCCCCAGAGTAATCCCACCACCACAACAGAGAAATCAGACACACCAAGGCAGGCAGGACAGGGTTCTGCAGCCCTCTGCACAGCCAATACATACTGTAGCGTACAAACACACACAAGCACATGCACACAGTGTTAACACAGCGTCGACAGCCACTTTACATGAAAATTGGCTCTCACGCTTGATTGACGACTGAATTGATGTTTACATGTCTCGACAAATTACAAAAATGCATGAAGCAGCTGAGGATTGTTTGCATTTGGAGTGAAATTGAGTCACTTCTCGGGTAAAAAAAATAAATAAATGACACTTCAATCTGGGTTGTGAGTGATTGAGATTTGTGGGACATGCCAGTGGCGCCAAGTTTTCTCACGACCTCTTAAGCAATCCAAGGGGAGATCTCGCATGAATACTATTTATCTAGTTCATAAATCTCTGATTCAAAGAACAAGGAGAGATGTTCTCACCAAACTTTCTGAATAAGATTTTATTCTCTTTTCTCCCTTGAATTGGTGGTTATGTGAAAGCGTAGGATCTTGAGGATCACTGAGCCGAGGCAAAATTTCTTAAGGCAGAAAAGTCTGATGTCACCTCCCTGTGTAGTGTCACAGCTGTCTGAAAAAGCAGAGACCAGATGGAATCTGACTGGGTGAAAACCAGATGTTTGGCTTCTGCATAAAAGCTGCTTCTCACTCTACGACAATGCAAACATTTCTCCCATCTCATAGTTTCTTTTTCGCCTAATGAGGAAGCTTTGATGTGTCTGTGAGACAAATATTTCTTACTGGAGGCTGCCGTCTTGACAATTACCCAAGAAATATGTTAACAATAGTGACATAAAACAATAATAAGATCCTCGCATCTAAAGATTTGTTTCCTTTTAATGCCAGAAGAAGAAAAGAATACATTTCAGGCAATTATCAAACAGTTAGTTTGCCTCCTACCAAGATCATTTGTTACACACAGAATCCTCATGTTTTAATAATCGACTCATTAACTTCCAGTTTAGTTATCTTAAGGAGGTTGTAGAGGAAATTAAATCAGTAATGCAGTATTCAGGCCACATAAATATCTCATGGAAAACTCATTATGATCCCCTCATCTATCTCATTCATCTATCATTTATTTCTAAATTTTAGCCATGTTAGCAGCGGATGCTAGCGGTATGAATAGAGATGTCAGTCGGTCCACACTTTAGTCCAGACTGACATCTTTAAACAACTATTCGATCAATTGCCATCAAACTTTGTACATTCATGGGCCCCAGAGGATGAGTCCTAAAGACTTTGGTGATGCTCTGGCTTTTTCTCTAGCGCCACCACGAGGTTGACACTTGTGTATTCATACCGATATTCATACCGATTCATCGTTGTGTATCGAATCGTGTGAAACTATTGGATAGATTGCCATGTAATTTGGTACACACTCAGGATGACTTTCCATCTAGCCTCATAATCGGGTCAGTTCTTTTTCCTTTAGTTTATGACCAAATACCTGCAAACCTCCATATTGGGGTTGTAAAGGAAAATCTCTAAGAATAACCTCCTTCTTTCCTCTGTATCCCCTCTGTTGAAGAAACTGTGTAGAGGTTAAGTGGTAAAATGGATAATAGAGAGGACTGGGTTTGTTTTTATGGCAGCATCACTGGCTCCAGGACAGCTATAGTGGATTAAATCTCTACTACAATGCAGTTTGGGTGACAGCTGTAGAGGTCAGACAAGGAGACTAGACAGACGCTTATTTCAGTTGCTGGCAAGCTGAGAGGCCTCAACCCAAATGTAATATGTTTGCCAAAAGGACATGTACATACTCAGTATGAGTAGGTTGTCGGCTGCGCACCTTAACAGTGAAAGAGAACAAAGAATAGATGATAAAGTGATGTCAAGCCTTGTCTGTAATCGGACAAGTGAACTAAAGGGCAAAGTTAAGTACAATGCAGGAAGGCAGCAAAGATATTAATCCACTTTGAGGGTGGCCCATAAATGCTACCCAAAGGACCTATGAGGCTGATGAGGTTGATGGAGGGGTCAGTGTGAGTGAATTGCAACACCCCATTGGTTGAACATTAAGGTCATGAGGTAGACCTTGGTAGAATCAGATTGTCAAGGATGAGAGGTGCCGGGGGCAACGTTCAATAAAACATGAGAGCAATCTTCTCACCAGGAGTAAAAGTGCTCTGCAGTTCAACTCCAGGCAGCCCAAACAGATTTCCCCTGTGTGCCAAAAGCACTGCAGCTGCTCATTCACCACGGCTGGCAATCCAAGCTGCCATCAAATCGACAGCCGTTGCCAGAAATAGTGCTGAAAATTGGTCAAACTATCACACAGTATCTGACCTCTGACAAAGCTTATCTTGCACAAGAAAACGTATGGAGCTGAAATGATAGCGTCTGTCTGCTCCAGCTCCTCTTTCTGCCTCATTAGTTGCTGATATTGGATAGGTTATCTCAGCTTACAGCACATTTTAAGGTTGTAGCCAGCTCACCTTATTCTGAAAAAGCTGCAGCGGAAAGGTTACATTTTTGTGAGAATATCACACCTGAAACTCCTTTTGAATATAATGATTAAATATGTGCCCGCTGCTTCCCCTATATGTCTCCTGTGTAGCAATGAAGGTGTGTCAATGATGTCTACATCCTGAGTTTGTTCCTTCGCTGAAGACTGCCTGCTACGGGGCATGAAATGAGGAGACAGATGATAAGCTTCTCCCTCACGCTCTGGGGAACACAGTCAGCCATGATGGAATGAATCATGACGGGGAGGAATCTCAGAGTCAGATAAGTATGTATACACCAACAACACACGATGCATTCACAACCACAACATGGACAGCCCACGGGCTCTATTCGGACATAGCCATTCTTGGAGTCCTGGTTGCAAATATAATATGGTGAAAGTGTTTCGGTTCCAAGTAAATTCCTGCACACGAACAGAAACAGCAGCTTAAGTAGTAAAGCAATAAGTAGCACAGACTGTAAACATCAAACTTCCAAGTCTTCCCTTTTAGCATTCTTAAAGATGCTCTGCAAGACCAGAGGGGCTCCACATCTTAAGCCCAATTTCCCTTTCACTGATAGAGTGCCAAGTTCCAGGAATTACCTGGCAAACTGCGATCAGGTCCAGAGGATTAACAGGAATATTCTCTTCCAAAAGTCAGGCTCTTTTTTTTTTCACCTCCAGAGGGTGGTTTAGGAAAAGGCCAATGAGTTGATGTCAGAGCTCAACTTTAATTTATGTATATTTCTTTTCGTGCAAGCTCACAACAGCATGACATGCAGGCTGAGCAGTTAGTCAGCCATGTTATTAGATTTTTTTCTCTTACTGGGGATGGTAAGCACTTGAGGAGTTTTAGGGCAGGCAACATGTCAGTCTAGCAGCAGGTGAATGGACAGATATGACATTGTATGTAATCATGTTATGTCAAACAAATGAACACGTGACATGTGTGAATGTCTAAATATCCAGTCGGGAAGAGGTGCAGCAGTGCGGTTGTGCTGCCATCTAGTGTAAAATGAATTCAGTTCTGGACTGCATTCATTTTCTTTTCATTTATCTCATGTGAAGTGTGTGTGTGTGTGTGTGTGTATCACTAGGGATTGCGCCTTAGCACACACTTTTATTCAGAGCATCTTACAGTGCCAGGAGGACACATGTCTCTGGTAAGGGTGATCCCAGAGGGAATCAAAGCCATAGTCCTGGCAGTGTTATTGCCACGCTCTATCCATTTAACTTCACACTGTGTATCTGTAACTTTGGAACTACTTTCTGCTGAAGAAATAGTCCCTATGAAATCCACGGTTTGTTCTGTGGATTATCAGTAAGGGACGTTTTCTGGAAAGACAAGTTACCATTGATTTTGTTTTGTCACGTAATTAAAAATGAAATGAAATGTGCTTTACCTCCGAAATCTCAAAACCTGTGGAAACCTGTGAGAAAATATGACTTTTTTAATTTTTGGTGAACTGACCCTTTAAAGAAATACACTGGCATTGATTAGTGTTGGTCAACAAACACACAATTCTCCCTTTAACCTCGTGGATCTCCACGCTTGTCTGTTAGCATAACATATGTAGCCTACAAGCAAAAGTGGAAACTTGTAGCAGCTGAAGTCATTTAGTCATAGTAATTTGCCAAGTCTTTCAGTTTTATGGAAATAGATTGAGATGCAGCAGTACATTTGAACCAATATGCTGTAGGCTATGAATAGGGTAGCAGGAGACTGTATATAACAAAAATCACCATTAGCTCCAACATTAGTATTAATGGTAGCCAGTTTCTGCTATAATTCAACAGTGTGTATTCTTAAGTGCTTGACATCCTCATGACTTTAATTTCTTTAGATGTCACTTAACAAGCTGTCGAACAGAAGTGCAAACTAGCTGCTGGTGGCAGAAGTAGAAGTAGCACAACTCGTCCTTTATTGGACCCACAGTAGGAGATTCCTTTGTCACTTCAGGTGATACAGATGTCACCTCGAGTTTTGTTATTGCTCTGCCGTCCTCCACAGGCTGCTGTTGTACTGTGGCTCTGCCCTGTGATTGACTGCGTATGCAGCAGGATGAGCCACACCGGGACAGAGCCACTCATCACTCCAGGAGCAATGAATGACCCAGGAACAGAGATGCAGCCTGGACCACACACTGTGTCATCTGTCAGCCGGCCGCGTAGGTGAACCGGAGGATGAGAGGAGATGAGCAGAACTGAGATTTAGAGCCGGCCCTCCTCACATTATCTCCCCTCACGCCATTGCTCATGTTGTGAAACTTCCTGGAGCTAAGAGCCACTGGAACAGACTTTACAACCAGGGAATAAAGGGACAGCTGAAGGATGAGGGGAAGCATGCAACACCATCGGTTGCACACTGTTGTGGCTGTATTTCTAATGAGAATTAGACTCCATATCACTGTATTCATCAAGTACAATGAGTGTCAGGGAATTTGTCTTGTCAGCACTGATGCAAGGACATATCGACAACTCTGCACCAGTGCCAGCTAGACAAATCTACAGTATATTTATTCTCATTGAAGGGGACGTGGTTGCAGTTTGATTACAAAACTTCCACTTCACACTCAGCCTTAACCTCTTCTATCCTGCTGCATCGGCTGCAGAGCCAATGGATGATCCAAGGGGATTAAAGAATGTATTGTACAATAAAAATAACTCCTTTATCCCACGTCTGCATCAAATTAAATGTAGATATGATATGATATATGATAACTGACACAGCCAAAGCATATAATACATAAGAAACAAGCTCTTTTCATAATTGTCTGCATGTGAAGTTCAGTCAACTGTTCAATTTGCTGTGTGTGAGGTAGCAAGCCACGCAGACGGACACGTCTTTCCATCCGGGGAGAGCAGAGGGAGGGATGGTGCATTCAGTGGAGCTGACAGGTGCCTACCTCTGATCCAATGTGATTTATTTCCACACAGAGCTTGGACGTGGCCAGTGCATCGGCAGGTCAATTTGGTTTGGGTAGAAGAAGAGTTGTCTGATTGATAGAGTGGGGGCCAGCCATGTTCTCTACGCTCGGCTCCCCCTCCATCAAGGCCCCTGCTATGGCCGATTAATCCTCCGCACACAGAGCAGAGGCTCTGGCAGGGATTTTGTGTGTGTGTGTTTGGGTAAGCCTCCATCTCTGACCTAAGACTGCCTCCTCCTGGAAGCAAGCTGTCGTCTGGTTCATTTTGGCATGGGTGCATCTTGTCGGTTAGGACATTTTTAAATATTTCCATAATATAAAGCCAAGAAAATTTATGGATTCCTCCATTACCTTCAAGGACCTGCAGAAATTATAATTAATCAAATACAATGATGTCACCACTAGATGGCAATATCAGCTAAAATAAATTGGGTAGTTTTTTAGTAGAACAGATTAGTTTAACCGTGCTCTTTCTTTATGAATCTCTGAATTAACATCTCTGTCCCTTCTTCTAAATCAGGGGTTCTCAGCCTTTTTTGTCAGACACACCGTCACAGCCCTGTCAGATGAACTAGGCAAATCCATCTGTCATGTTCCATGTTTGCTCATTTGAAAGAATTTGAAATTTTTTTCAAGAATTTTTCAAGAATTAAGAATATTGGACTTGTGAAAGTAGGTTTAATGGTGTTACAACATTTTTTTCACACAACTGAATTGTCAATGTTAAGTTGCTTCGGTTGCTTTTGTACAACTACCTCATGGAGTGGTATGTATATATATGGGCATGTTTCTTAATCAGATTTTAATTTCTGTTTTATCAGATTACTTGAGCTACACCACAAGCTTTCCATGTAAACTCTGGCAACTGCAGAGGTACCCCCTGCGGTACGAGTACCCCTGGTTGGAAATCACTAATCTGAATGTCAGCTTCACTGTGGTTTTTGAATATGCAATCAATAAGATAGTATTATTCCTCCAAGTTCCTCCTTCCACATGACTCCTCCCTAGTCTCAAAAGCAGGCAAATGAAAGAGAGCAAAGTGCTGCTGACTCGCTGCTTTATCAGTCACAACTGCATAGCCAGCCTGCTCCCTGTAGTTCACTTCAATCCCACTCTCCTGGTGCTTTCTCTCAGTGCTCACCCTGAGCCTGGCTATGCTGGATGAGACTTAACAGACCCTCGGCCCCTCACATCTTCAAGGCTCGGTGCGGTCAAAGTGTTGCCTGATGTCCCACTGACCCAGCCCACCTCTGAGTATCTGTCCAAGGCCTCCCTTTTCGCCTGAAACCCCCCAAAGGCTTTTTATCCCTTTATCCAGGCATGAGATCAGAATTCCAGATCAGGATTAGGGTCAATGTCTGGATCAGCTGTATCAGATATCTATTGAAGCATATCTCTCCATCTCTCTGGCTTTGCTGGTCTACCAAAAGACGTTTTATCTTGTGTTCTCCTTCTACTCTCTCCTGGAGATGAGTGACACATCAGAGATAGCCTTCAACTAATCCTATCCTTTATGCTCTGTGAAAGTAAGTTGCGAGCCTGTAGCCCTTTCACACTTTATTTGTTGTCGTTTGAAATCATACTTAATGTCATGCTCGACGTCAGATGGGAGCTCAGTGCCTTTTTAAATTTCACTCAGCCAGTGATGTGCCTCTCAGAAACTGAAGAAACTTAAACATCAAAGCACGACAAGAATTCTTCCAGTCAAGCTGTTGGTTATTGTTGGAGTTGCTCCAGGAAATAGTTGATGAATGGATTGGCAACGTGCCTTTCAAGCCGGCATTGTTTTTGGTTGGTGAGTTTTGAAAGCTTCCCACGCTGCTGTCATTACACAACACTGGACTCCAGACACTAGGGCATGACATATGCAAGACCGTGACAGATAAAATTAAACTTTCTCATGTATCTTTCTCTGTAGCATCCATGAGCACAAGTTTAACTGATAATACACTACTTAGTTAAATATCAGACGTTTTTTTTTATTACCTTGTCTGCTTTGCTATCATCTGAGATGAATTTGCTGTCACTCACATTGTGCACTTATCAGCTGTGTTTGTTCATTTGTCCAACAGGTGGTGCTGGAGAGCTGGTGTTCGGACAGACAGACACTCAAATGAAGTTGGAGATGGCGTGCATGTGGAAGGCGGAGCTATCCCCAGAGCTTTACCTGACCTCCCATTCCCCTCTGCTGCACACACCTTGTCAGCAGGTTGGGCCTTATCTCTCTCCGACTCAACTGAGCTATTGAGCGCACACTTGACCTTGTCATTATCTTGTACCTGGCTTTGTTTCCACTCTCCTTTCTCCCTTTTGTGTGTTTCCTGACTTTCCCTCTCCACACTATTGAACAAAGATAAGAACAGAGTCTATTTACACCCCCCCGCCATCAGACACACACACTCACACATCCTCTCTTCTCTCTTTCTCTCTCCTTTGTTTATGAAAGAAGCCTTGTGTTTATTACAAAGTGAGACCCTGACCGTGACCTTCCATGGCGGTTTGAGGTGTACTAGTCAACACCACTAAGTCTTCTTCCTCTCATTTGCAATATAGAGGAAGGACACAGGGTAATACTTTTTTTATCCTGAGTACAAAGCATATTTAATGTTGTATAAGGATGCTCTTCCTGTTAAACATTAAAAACAGACTACATACAATGAACCAACTTGGACTATAAAGAAAGGCAGGAAGAGGAGGAGCACTGAGGGCATTAATCTCACCAATTATGTGCAGCATAAAGCCCAAATAAAGAGAGAAAAGTCATCTGAAGAGCGCCGTGTAGCAGACGTGTAACTATAAATAATATGTCCAATACTTCCATTAAAGGAAAAGTAAAATACACTTTAGGAAATACGCTCATTCGCTTTCTTGCCAAGAGTTAGATGAGAATATTGATTCCACTCTCATATCTGTCCATCAAATATGAAGCTGCAGCCAGCTTATTACAAAGACAGGGGGAAACAGCTAGCCTGGCTCTACTGTATCTGAAGGCACAGCTAAGAAATCGTCCTGCATATAACCCCTGTAAAATCACAAATTGTTTTTTTCATAGATTAAACAACAGGCTAGCTGTTTCCTCCCTGTTAAGCTGCTGGTTCCAGCTTCGTATTGAAAAAACAGGTGTGAGAGTGGTATCTTCTCAGCAAGAAAGCTAATAAGTGTATTTCCAAAATTGTCAAACTATTCCTTTAATAGATAATACTGTATAGTATTACTGTAGTAGGAGTGCTCTGTAATAATGAAAGAAACTGATAGCTCAGAGATTATGAAACAAAGAATGGTAGGACATAATTCATATATATTGCTGTAGTATATGCATACGTAATACAATATATATGTATATTTTTTCTGTGTGTGTGTACTATTAGAGACATTTTGTCCAGGTAGGCTTAACTTTTAGTACATCTAGGGGAAAATTGCTCTCCAAGAGTACAGACAATTACAGTAGAGGTTAAAATATCCCATATAGATGATAACGCAGCAAGGAGTTGATGCATTGTATTCCACAGTCTTGTAGTAAAGTCAATAATTTCCATTGTGCACTAGTTTGATATTTACCGAGCGGAAGACATTGCTCTAATTTTTGACCTGTTACATTTTTAACAGTATTCTTCTGACATGAAATGAACTGAGGAAAACTGTGACGGTGGTTTTGGGAGCCCGTTTTCTCACTGTAACCAAGGGATGCGGTCGAGTTTCAAAGTCGCTTTTGGAATTACAATACGCATATGCTACCCATAAAGCCTCAATATATCCATCCATCAAAAGGTTCACTGACAGCATGAGGAAAGATGTTGCACGCCTTTGATTCTAATGCTAAGAGCATAATTTATGTAAGATGTTTGAATGGCTTTTTGAGTAAGAATAGATTAAAGGAAGTTTCATGCTTGAGGAGCCAAAAAAGTGCCTGCAAAGCACTGTTTTTAAAACTCCTGGGGCTGCAAGAGGGTTGATGAACAGGGCGGGTGCAAATGGTGATTAGCTCAAGCCATTTATTGCGCTAACAAAACAGTGTGCCAATCACGGCCATCCCTTGAGTTTTCCTCTCTTTTCTGTAAATATGAAAGACCTTGTCCCGACAGTGACTTCAAACGTGGCAGCGGCAGGCCCCATACCAGGCCATGGCGTCTCCCTGAGCCCTTCCCCTCCACACATCAAAACCCAGCTGACAAAAGCAGCTCTAGGTGGCATAATGAGACGCATCGCTCCTTTCAACTATGTGTGAAGTGTGACATTCTCTGTCTCCTTGTGTCATGTGTTGACACTACGGCCTGTGTGTGAGGAGTTGACCGGACAGTCCAGACAGCCCCCCCCCC
>NTHP01000004.1:3547699-3583683 GCA_003416845.1 Oplegnathus fasciatus | reverse complement strand
TTACAGTTTTACTACTAGGTTCTTTACTGTCCATGTTCAGATGCTTTCCCATCATTTTTCTTTTTTTTGGCACCAACCTCCTCACAAATTGTGGAGTGGCGATAACAGAGAAAATAACAGATTATGTTGATAAATAGGATCATCCTGAGCTAAACGCTGAATGCGTGCGATCAGGAGGGAGAACAGGATCCTTGGACAATGTGCAGGGCATGTGGACAAATAGTCTCACCTCCAACTGAGTGTGTTGTTTCTTCTCATTGTGCCCCCTGAAAGAGAAGAGGAGGGCCTTGGTTAAGAAGATTATAGCCCTACCCCACCCGTACGTTTAATCAACATGCCCTTTCAACGCCGGCAACAATGCCAAACATGTCTAAAACGTCCCCCATCTCTCCCATAGCATACCTCACATGTTGGAACAGCATGCCAGTCATCTAACCACAGCAATTAAGAGAAATGCTACGATTGCTTCAGTACAGAGTTGGTGCAAGCAGATCACGGTTCCCATCAAAGAACTGATGGCGTCAATTTCAGAAATGTCACCATCCTAGTGGCGTGTTTGATACTCATCTAATTTCAGGCTACGCAAACAAAAATGTATTAGCTTCAACTCATTTTTACTGATCAAAATTCCCTTAAGAGCCCAAGGAGCTTTGCTTCCTCACCCTTCATTTCTTTCATCCATGGTTAAATATGTAAATAAAATGTCTAAAGTCATTCTTCAAAGGGGAACAAAAGAAAAAAGGGGGCTGAGGGAAAAGACAGCCATAAAATTCCTCCGATTCTCCATAACATTAGCCAGAGGGGGGCCAGCTTCTAGCCAGAGCCTAGCAGCAGGGGAGCGAGCTCGCCCCATAGAATCACACATCACAAATCCCACACACAAAAAAATAAAATATCTTTTCAGCTTCAGCCATCAAAGGGCCCCCCCTTTCACTTTATTAGTTACAGAATTATCTCACAGTTGCTGATTTCTCAGAGATGGAGCTGCGCTGCTTTTCTTCATCGCTCTGTTATGGTTGCAAAGATGAGATAAAGTTGCTGTGAGTGTGTGTGTGTGTGTGTGTGTGTGTGTTATGCACATGTGTGAGTAGGAATGAGCTATAGGAGGGGGTTGTATATGAAACAGGGGGTGGTAGAGACGGAAAAAAAAAATCATAAAAGAGACAGTAGTGGCTGCAGAGGCTACAGATGCTAAAGACTGAACAGGCCTGATTCCTCCCCTTTTTCTTCTCATTTTCAAAGCGATATCATCATGACCAGCAAAACAATCATGAAAGAGAGGGAGGCAGGAGGAAAGACAGGAGCGAGAACAGAACAAAGGCGATGAATTACAACAAACCAGTAGACTGTGTCTTCTTATTAGACTGTGTGACAGTATTATCTTGTCAGCTTCATTACACCAAAGCCAGCGATAATAAGGGCAGATATTTGCTTTAAAATGTGCCAGACAGGGTTTCCTGAAAGCTGGATGATCAGTAAATGGAAAGTAGAACTGGCCCTGGCTCTGGGAATGCACTGATATTACATTATTCTTCTTCACATTAAAGCTGTCATCTCTTTTTGTTCTTCTCCTACATATCAGCTCCATAATAAAAGTCTAGTGGAGAGGGAGGGAGGGACGGAGCAGGCATGTCAACTGTTGTCCTTGTCTATGTGAGGGGTCAGAATATATAAAATGCATGCTGCTACTGCATCTGGGCTTTTATTGAACAAAGGGAAATGGTTTGCATATGATTATGAGTTTCCCACCAAAAATGATTTCAACACAACACAAAATATCGCCGGTTTTAGATGAACGGTATCTGTCAGGAAATCAAACTAGCGCGGCAGCTAAAGGCATCGCTCACAAACTGGGAACACGTCAGCAGCTGAACATTTAAATAGTAATTCTATGACTTTTTGAAACAAAGCGACAAATGCGAGATATTTTCTCCTCAAATCTGGACCAAATCTCTTCAAACATTAACAGCTGGATAAGTGAAATCTGAGAAGCACGTGTGCTGCATAGGAGGAGGGTATTGTGTTCTTAAGTGTATTCATATCCTATATTTATGCCCCTGCTCCACACACTGAGCGCTAACAGCTGAAATGCCACCACTGAGATATGCTGTGCTTAAACCATTTAGGCACGCTGGTGCCAGGTTTCTCATCTCGCCCGGACACATTTCTGAAATACTTCTAAAAGCACTTTAGTGACTCTTGTAAAAAATGTACTAAAAGCACTCCTGTTTACTTGTGATCACTATTTCACCCTTGATGAAGACCATGGCCGGGCTAGAGTATAAATCTTACCACCACAAACTTTTTACAAGGTAATGTGAGTGAGGTCTGGAGGATCTCACACACATAAAATAAAGGCAGAGGGCCTCATAACCTGTTCTTCTCTCAGCCTGTCAGGACATCCAGCTCCTCCATGGGCAGACTGACTCAATATAAAAACCAAGATGGAGTTCTTACTCACTGTAGCAACAATGCATCATCAGGGTTTACTTGTGCCGTTGGTTACAGCAGTCTATATGTTGATGTTGTCGTCGGTTTATTTTATGACACATGACTTTGGTACCGCTGTGTCTTATGTAGGCCGGCTCTCTACAGGAATTGCTTCGCTTTAACAGGCTAATAAAAGCCCATCCATCCATTCATTTTCTAAACCACTTATCCTGGTCAGGGTCACAGGGGGCTGGAGCCTGTCCCATGCAAGAGACAGGATATACACTGGACAGTTTATCATGTATATAGTGAGTGTAACACATTCATACTCACAGCGAGATGGTCGTTTCACCCAACCCGCACGTCTTTGGAGTGTGAGAGGAAAGCCGAGCACCCACACAGACATGGGATGAACATGCAAAAAACTCCACTTTATCAGTCACCACTGTTTCGATGAGCAATGATAAAATGATCTCAAGAGAAAGTTGACCCTAGAGGAAACTGAAGTGAATCAGCTCTATTTCACCAACAGTGGCGGCTCGTTTTCACTCTGCATGAGAACAGTAGCCACTGAGTTGGACACAGTGCTTTATGAATGTTGTTGAGCAATATGATTTGTTTATTATTTTTTAATTAGAAATATCTTTCTCTGATTTATGAGAATGTTTTATCGCCTAACTCAAATAATATAATATAGTAAATCCTCACACACAGAAATATTCATACAAGCACAGTCCCGCGAACACTTGAAGAAACATTCAACTTAAAATTGAAGCTCATTAAGATGTGGAATGATATATTTCTATATATTTCTATCTATATTTATATATATTTTCTGTAATGTGTCTGTTAGGTCAGAGCCTCTTATTAGAATCAGTGATTATAATAAAGGGTTCATAGAGGCCACATAAAGAGCTGTCCATGATTTAAAAGGAGTCATTAAACTTTCCAGGATTCTTTAAAATAAATATGTAAATAAGGATGCATTTGTGATATTATATGGGCCAAAACTTTACACTGTAGGTTGTTGTGACAGTTCATTAATGGTTCTAAGTGAAAAGAACATCTCTGCAAAATGGTGAAAATACTCAAATTGTCCAGATCTGGTGAGGATCCAGATGTCACTGTGAGAAAAGCTGAGCAGTGGTTGAATTATTGATGCGAGCTCCTTTGGGCTTGACAATGGAACAATGTCAACACTTTAGGCTGACATTTTAAAAAGGAATTTAACCTTCTTCTTTGTTTGCTGGATTACTTCCTTCATTTAAAAAGACAGGAAATGACTGCAAGGTGTTGTTGAATTTTTGCAAACTCACCTTAAGGAGTGAATAAAGTGTGTTCAGTTTAGCTGAATCGAGTTGTAAGATGTGGTTAACTCATCTGCATCTTTTACTCAAAAACAGTAGCTCTCTCTGTCTCATTTACATATGTGTGTAAGTCTACCACTACATAAAATATATCAAAAGTAAATGATTATTTAAAGAGGAAATCCGCCTGCATAATTCATGCATGTAATCATTTCCATCTTAAATCGATCTGCATTCATTTTGCTGGCATGATGTTGAAGTGTGATCATCGTATCTCAGTTTTTCTACTCCAGGAAATTCCAGTCAGTCTACAAGAAGTTCTCAATGATAGCGATGGAAAGTAACTAACTACATTTACTCAGCTACTGTACTTAAATACAGACTTGAGGTCTTTCTTGAATATTGAACTTTTATGCTAAATTGCACTTAAAGTCCACCACATTTCATGAGGAAATATTGTACTTTTTACTCACCTATACTTATTTGACAGCTGTTATAAGTTACTTTGCAGGTTCAGATTTTACATACAAAACATAAGATAAGATAAGATAAGATAAGATAAGATAAGATAAGATAAACCTTTATTGATCCCCAGTGGGGAAATTCAGTTGTGTATATATCAACAAATAAAACATGATGCATTTTTATAGAGTAAACTCTAAAAACAGCATATGAAGTAGTTAAAATCAGCTCCACCTCGACCAGCTGCAACATTAAAATGCTGCTTACATGTTAATGCAAGAACAAGAATTTTAGTCATACAATATTTAATATACTACTCTGAAGGGGGGGGTTGTGCATAATGAGTACTTTACTTTTGATATTTTAAGTATATTTTGCTAAAAAAAATACTACTGTACTTTTACATTTTGGATGCATTTTTGTTCTCTAGTAACACAGTATTTGAACATTTTGGTATACTTGGCTGAATGTCTCTAGAGAACAGCATCATCTCTGTTTTTGAACCCGTGCATGTTCAGTCTTGTCTTACTGTGTTGTAGGGACAATATATTCCATATAGTTTCTCTTATTACTTAAAGCACGTCCTTATATTATTTTTGACCCCTTGGCCTATATGAAACCTTTCATGCAAAATCACTGGTCCAAAATATGTAAAGAAATGAAACGAAAATGCTGTTCTATTGCACAAAAAAAACATGGACTGCGGTGATAAAACCTGTCAATATTTTGTGTTTGTCATTGTTTTAGCTGCTATTTCTAAAAGTTATTTTACGAGGGAAAGCATTTAAGAGGGGGAAAATAATAAAAACTTTCCCTGCAGTCACATATGTGCAGACAGTTCAAATATCAGTTGTAACCAAAGCCCTGGTCTTGTTGCGCCTCTGGACCGGTGCACCTTTGAGCCACATTGCGCAACATTTTGGGGATTCTCATAAAACGCGTCTCCGTCCTGTCGTAGTCGAAGTTTGTGGCTGAGCACAAACAAACAGAGAGAAGGAAGTTTGCTGTGAGCCTTTGAAACTGCTGTAATGAACAAGCTGTTCCGCACGATTTGAAAATAATCCGCGTGTCAGTGTCATCTTTCTTATGCAAAGTAGCTGTCTTTGAAGGCGGATCTTTTGGCAGGTTAGACCGGGACGGAGGCTCCGACCAGCTCAGACGAGCGCTGCCACCAAACGCATCAACTGCCTGCTTGCGGGAGGAGCATATAATCCTGCATTTCTGGGACACATTTATTATTATCGCCGAGGATATTTATTTTGCTTATTTCGCTGACTGACTAATTGTCTCGGGTGCCTTGTGAGCAGCCGTCACCGCCGCAGAAGAGACTGGAGGAAATGTATTCTTGTTGTTTTTCCAAGTTGTCGCACAAGGACTGAAATCGCGCCGCTCCACGGACAGATACTCCGGAAAAGTGACATGAAACGTGGGGACAGACAAGTGAGTCTTTTGGGAACAAGCGGGGAACAAATCGGAGCGCACAGCCATTCTGTTTCACTCACAGCAGACTGATACGTGCGGTGCGAGAGGCTGAACAAGTAGCTCCAACAACACTTCAGCAGGCACTAACTGAGCGCTTGAAAGCATGGACCTGAACGCACGCTACTTCCAGCCAGAAAACACTGTCGGACCACTGCTGGATTTATGTTTTTATTAAACCCTCCAAACCTAAAATGAGGAAACGATGGTCTTGCAACAGATAGTTCTGTAAGTTTTTCCACATCGATCTGAGACACACACAGCAGCCAGGTTTCATCTCTGACTTTTTAATGACAGAAACTTGTGTGTTGTGGCAGTGGTGAACATTTGGCCTAATTTTTCTTTAAATCAAGAGGGGAGAATGCGTTCATCTGTTCAGCTGAGCCTCATCTGCGTGCTACTGGGCCTGTGGAGCAGTGGGGGTTCAGCCATTAGCTCAATAGACCCCGACTGGTCAGGAGAGGGGAGATGTCAACAGATCACAATCTCCCAGTGTAAAGACATTGGCTACAACATGACTCGCATGCCAAATCTTATGGGCCATGATGACCAAAATGAGGCGGCAATAAAGCTGCAGGAGTTCGCGACGCTGATACAGTTTGGATGCCACAGTCATCTCAAATTTTTCCTGTGTTCACTGTATGCCCCCATGTGCACAGAGCAGGTGTCCAACCCCATCCCGGCGTGTAGAGTTATGTGTGAGCAGGTGAAGCTGAAATGCTCGCCCATCTTGGAACAGTTTAACTTCCCCTGGCCTGACTCCCTGGACTGCACCCGGCTGCCGACCAAAAACGACCCAAACAACCTCTGCATGGAGGCGCCCAACAACGGCTCAGATGAGCCTCCCAAAGTCTCCCACACCCAGCCTCCAGATTTCAGGCCACAGCGGCCTCTGAGCGGGCAGGACCTGCACCTTAAGGACAGTGGCAGCAAGCAGACGTGCAGCAATCCTGGCAAGTTCCACTTTGTGGAGAAAAGTGAGTCCTGTGCCCCCAAATGCTACCCCAAGGTGGATGTATACTGGAGCCAGGGAGACAAGCAGTTCTCTCTGGTGTGGATGGCCATCTGGTCCATCCTCTGCTTTGTCTCCAGCGCCTTCACTGTGCTCACTTTCCTCATAGACCCGCAGCGATTCAAATACCCCGAGAGGCCGATCATCTTCCTCTCTATGTCCTACTGTGTTTATTCTGTGGGCTACCTCATCCGACTCTTTGTGGGAGCCGACAGAATAGCCTGTGACAGAGACAATGGGGTCCAGTATATTATCCAGGAGGGTCTGGAGAGCACCGGCTGCACTATTGTGTTTCTCATCCTGTATTATTTTGGCATGGCCAGCTCCCTCTGGTGGGTTATCCTGACCCTCACATGGTTCCTGGCTGCAGGGAAGAAGTGGGGTCACGAGGCCATCGAGGCCAACAGCAGCTACTTCCACCTGGCGGCGTGGGCCATCCCGGCTGTGAAGACCATCATGATCCTGGTGATGAGGAAGGTGGCGGGGGATGAGCTGACGGGCGTCTGCTACGTGGGCAGCATGGACGTGAAAGCTCTCACAGGCTTTGTGCTCATCCCTCTCTCCTGCTACCTTATTATTGGCACTTCATTCCTGCTGTCAGGCTTTGTGGCCCTCTTCCACATCCGTAAGATAATGAAAACAGAGGGAGAGAACACAGACAAGCTCGAGAAGTTGATGGTTCGCATCGGGGTCTTCTCTGTGCTCTACACTGTCCCGGCCACCTGCGTCATCGCCTGCTACTTCTACGAGAGGCTCAACATGGACTACTGGCGCATCCTGGCAGGGGAGCAGAAGTGCGTGGACAGCAGCGGGCCGGAGTCAGACGAGTGTGTCATGAAGACTTCCATCCCCGCCGTTGAGATCTTCATGGTGAAGATCTTCATGCTGTTGGTGGTGGGCATCACTAGCGGCATGTGGATCTGGACCTCAAAGACACTGCAGTCGTGGCAGAATGTGTTCAGCAGGAAGCTAAAGAAGAGGACGAGGAGGAAGGCTGCAAGTGTGTTCACCAGCAGCAGGCCTTACATCAAACCTCACCCATCTCTCAAAGGGCACAGTACTAAGTATGAGCCTACACGGCCCCCTCCAACATGTGTATGAGCTGGCTCTCTTTGTATAAACCCAAAAATACTTGTAAAGCCCTTACCTAAACCAGACTTTGTAATCAGAGTGCCATCAAAAGAATCAAGGTTTATGTTTTATTTATGCAAACTGCATTGAAGATCATGCAACGTGGGGTTTTTTTGTATCTCAAGCCATCTCATGCAACAAGAGCTGCCTTTGTTTGAGAAAAAAAATCTGCTACTCCTGGATTCACTTATCCTATTGAGGAACTTGGTAGAGAAAAAAAATCTTATTGTTCCCAAGACAAAAAGAGTGGAATAAACCATTTGGATGTGCCGTGGGGTTACTTGAATAATGTGCAATAGATGTTTTCCTTACAGGCAAAAAAGACACTTGTACTGTTGGTGACAGATTACAGACAATGAAAGGACCCCATAGACAATGGAGGCAAATGGTCAGAGAGATGAGTGTTGTGTTTGGAGGCTTTTTAATGGAAATCGAGGCGGTGTCATATATGTTTGAACTGGAGTGAGAGCAGCTGTTGAAAAGCGCTCAAGACCTTACGAACTGCCCATTGTGAGGCAAATCCATGCCATAAATTAATCAAGCACTCGTTATTGAAAAGTTATTTGTACTCGCAGTTGAGTTTTCCATTTTTTTTTTTGTCTCTGCTGTTTTATAGCACAAGGGAACATTTGTATATATTTCTAAAAACTTCAGATTTTATAGAAAAATTAATAAAACGTTCTAGTTTTAAATGTTTGTAAAGCCGGAACTGTGTATTGCAAAACTGTGTTGTTCTTCCCTGTGTGTGGAGTGAGTCTCCATTTTCATACAGCCGCATAGAGCTTGTTTCTTTACTACTGCAGCACTTGTGCTTCTCACCCACGCTGTTACACGCAGACAGTTCGTAGCAGTCATTTTAATACATCAGAATCATTAACCTTAATCTGTGAGTGTGACGGTATGTCAGAGCCGGGTTTTAACAACATGCGTGGCATTCAGAATAGCTTTAAAAATAATTGACAGAGACAACATTGTTTACATGGCGAAAAGGCGACAAAAAGAGACATTTCTACTGATTGGCTTTATGACCAGTTCAGATCAGATCATAAATGTTGTACACGCACTGTATATTTCTTGCTATTGAAAAAAACATGTACTTTTACATATAAAAAAGGGTGTAACCATGTTTGAAATGTTGGTGCTTAAGTTAACAGGCATAAATAGCAGCATATCTATTCTTGTTTTTAAATGTTCATAAGGAAACAATTTGACATTTATGTCTATCCCCATGTGGCCACATCGAAGACAACTTAAAGCAAAAAATGTGATATAAAAGGATTGTCTATGGCCTTCCATTTGCTGATTATACTCCAGTACAATAAGACAACAAAGTCACTTATGCATATAGTTTTAGGTTTGTCCCGTGAGGGGATTTTTAATATAAAATCACAATGTTAAGTCATTTTATTCTTAGGTTTGGTGTAGTTGCTTTAATTTATGCAATCACAATATATGTGATTTGATTAGAAAACTCACCTTGAAACAGTGTGCACAATTACACCTGTTAGTCAGCATTTCAGTCAATATTCATCAAGTTGAGAAGTGATCAAATCAAGTCATCAAAAGGACAAAACAACACCTTGATGGTTGTGTTTATTTGACCAAAATGAGTTTTGATAAACTGTTAATGATTTTTTTCCTCCCTGCCTTTATGCTAGATGCTTATATAACCCTTTGTATAGTTTTTCCCTTCAGCTGAAGTGGATGTACAACTTTATTTTAGTCCACTCCCTTTCTCTCTCCCCTCTCTCAGTCTCTCACTGTGTTGCATGTGTCGGTGCGTATCAATGAAGGGGTTATACAATAATCCAGCTCTCATTCAGGACAGGATTAGACTGTTTGAAGGGTTTGACTTTGAAAAAAGGATCGCTGCAAACCAAAGATACAGAATATCTGTCATCTCTTCTCTTCTTATCAGCAAGGCATGGTGACATTTCTAAAGACACATCTGGCCTGGATTTGAAGTAGTTACACACTGACTGAAGCGGCTTTTTTTTAAGCATGGCAAACTGAATACATTGTGTGGTATCCTGAGATGTTTGGTGTTAAACGATCCTTACACTGTCAACAGTTTTAAGGTACATGCTCTGAGAGCCACAAGTCTTGTCTTGAATCTAAGCAATGGCAATTGACTTTTGTCTTGACAGTGCTGTCAGAGCAACAGGAAAACATGGATACTTAAAGTCACTGACAACATGTAGACAGAAACACAGATGCAGGGATGCTGCATAATAAGTGTGAAGCTGTCCCTTTTAATATTTGAAAAAAGATGCAGTTTTGGAGAGCTTTTCTACCTTTTATCTGCCTTACTTTCAAATCTTTTTTGAGAGTTTAAAACCTATGGTAGAGAGTCCTCTCTGGTCTAATAAAGTTTCAGAAGTGTAGTAATGCTTTATCCCGGAGGGTATTCAAGTTCCAGCGTCAACCCAACCCGTTTTAACAGTCAAAAGCACATGACTCACAACCTTTATGTGGCTGAATCAAAGTCAGCCAGTGTCTATTGATACTCTGAGTTGCGAAAAAGGTGTGAGTGCTTCTGAGAGCTTCAACAGAGGCCACCTGGATAACAGCCCCCGAGGTGTCTGGGAAGGCTGTAAATATAAATGACAGTTACCACCCCCCTCCAGGGCTTCTTCAGCCGAGCAGGCTTCACTTTTCTTCTTCTCCTCTCTTCAAAGGGAAAAAATCTGCTCAGAGCAAGGGCAAAATATTGCTGGCAAGAAAGTTTTTTTTTTTTTGGAAATCACACTGTATGTATCGCTGGATTGAGGCTTTTAAAAGTATAGATCTTATTTCATCAGATCACAGGTTATCAAGCCAGGGGTGTCTCTCAGCAGAGTGAAACATCTTTCATCTGGTGTTGCTGATCATTAAATGCCCTTCCTTGTGATGGCACGTTTTATCTGACAAAGCAGGGGGAATCCCGCCACAACCATGTGACTAAGGCTGATGAATCTCAGACCCAAACATCTCTAAACTCCACCAGGACGAATGCCGTCACCCCACACTCACCCGCTTCCTGCCTCTCATTCTTTCCGCTGTGCCGTGCAGGAGATGGCGGTGTCGGCGTTGGCTTATGATGTGTTGACAAAAAGGAGCTTCTGCTTGTGATCCGTGTTGTTGAAACGGCATCAAACCATTTATAATTACTTGATTTAATTCAATCTGACCGGTTTCGCCAGCAAGCCAGGATTTTCAGCTTTTCACTCAGTAATTGAGCTGATGTTAAGTGTCTTTGTGGAACAGAGCAGTGTTACAGCTATAAAGTTGAAATGACAGAACAATCAAGCCTCCTCTGCACGTCAAAGGCTGATTCGGGTTCAGAGGGAAAGCGGCAAGAAAAACATCCTCACCAGTCAAAAAAACCTTAAGACTAAATGGCTGCACCTTCGTCTCTATGCCGTGCCGTGGTGTTCGAGGCTGTGGAAGAACCTGTGTACCTTTACTTTGTCTGCTGCTTTTGCAAGCAGTCATAAAGTTCTCTGACACAGTGACATAAATCAAGTTGCCGGGATGACTGGCGGCTGAGGCAGCTTCTCTTTGATCAGGCTTTGTGGAGACGCCCCATGTCCTCATCCTCAGCTGCTCCAGCAGCACCTGTTTACTAGTTCAGGCCTGTCTGTTTGGAAAGCAGTGCCTAGCCTCTCAATGTCATAGACTCATACATGACGCACACACACACAACATACACACAAAGGAATTTGGCTGGTGCTCGAGGGTGGGTGGGTTTCTTCCAACATGTATGCTCCTAATGCACTAGACCCATACCAATTCTTGGCACTTGTTTCTGTTATTAGACAGCTGCTCTAAATGTAAATCTGTCACCTTTTGGAGAGTTCTGCCTCCTTTGGCTGTACCAGAGAAGAAAAATAGTTGATGCATCATGACAAATGAAACAGTTTTGTTTTCCTGCTGAAGAAGTAACTTGGAGTAAGAGGGTTACTGAAGAAAAAAAAAAAACTTTAGAGAGAGAGCTGCAACTTTCACAGACCAAAGTGTTATCAGAGAATGCAATGAAAGCACCCTTTCATCCCTCAAGTTCTTCTGGTACATAAATCCAGAGTTCTGAGGATTATGGTTGAAGGAGGTGTGGGTGGGCTTCATGTTCAGAATTTATCTATATAGCAAAGAATCTAGGGCAATGTAAGAGTACAGTATATATGCCCATTCTGCAATAACAAGCCACGCTAACAGCTCACACACACACACACACACACACACACACACACACACTCCTCTCTCTGCTGTGGAGGCAGTTGTTCCCAGCCACTGCTGAAGGTGAGAGTAATTACATAAAATCCTGGCAACAATGAGTTCTCTGCCTGCAAGGCGGGGGCAGGGCACTTTTTTCAAATGCATAATGAACTGCCTCGCAGGCCCTCTGCTGATCAAACAAGTGTTTGATAGTGGCTTTGGTTTGAAAGAGGACTGAATATGTTTATTTGCATGTGGAGAAGTGAGTGACTTTGAGGTGGAGATCAGGCAGATTAGTGTTAACTGACAGAGACCTGTGCAAACAGACACTCCCCCTGCATACAAGCAGGGCAACGGCGCACTTCCTCGGAGGACTAGTTAGGCTGAATACAACATCAGACGGACCAGAGCGCAGCAACTCCTGCTACTTTTCCAGACATTGTTCTTAGCCAGCCTCCTCCCTGACTGAAAGCCTGACTTTCTCTTTCTCTCTCTCTCTCTCTCTCTCTCTCTCTCTCTCTCTCTCTCTCTCTCTCTCTCTTATAGATTTTGGCGTTTTTGGTTTGGTGCATGTGAAAGCATGCACACTGATAGCTGGTAAACTATACGAGAGATGAGAACAGCAATAACTGGCGGCGATTCATCGAAGCTAATTTTCTCAGAATTCATTTTGAAAATTCCCTCAGGACCACACACAACACACTGGAAAGCAGCGCATACTGGGAAACGTGGAACCATATCAGACCACACAATCTCATCATCATCGTCACTCTCACTGTAAACTTACTTTATTATGCTTTTTTGTTCTATTGCCAGACAAAACTGTCCGCACAAGCCAGTGAAATGACTATACAGAACAGAAGTATTAGCTTCAGCTTTAATCCTCAAAGCAATAGTTCAACATTTTGGGAAATATGCTCATTTGCTTTCTTGCTGAGAGTTAGATGAGAAGATTGATACCATTCTTATATCTGTATAAATATGAAGCTACAGCCAACAGCTGGCTAGCTTAGCACAAAGGGGGGAAAGCTAGCCCGGCTGTGTCCAAAAGTAACAAAGTCTGCCTATGAACACCTCTAAAGTTAGGATTTTGTTACTTTCAGACAGAGCCAGGCCAGCTGTTTTGACACAAATACATGTAGGAATATTGCTAAGCTAAGCTAACTAGCTGCTGGAGGTAGCATTACATTTGCCACACAGACACGAGAGTGGTATCAATCTTCTCTTCTAACTCTCGGCAAGAAAGGGAATATTATTATTATTAATATATAATATACAAGTAGAACGTATTATATTCCCCACCGTCACAATGACAGATATGCAACATTCAACACAACACCGTCAGACGTGAGGAAGAAGTATTACGAGTAGCGTCGGCACCCATGCGCTGCAACGTGACTGAGAAGGCAAAAGGTTGTGTGGTTAGAGGGATGTGAATAGTCTGGTGTCAGCTTGAAGCAAGGTTTTCGCCATGGTGCTTTAGCAGCAGACTCTAATCTGTCACCTTCCTAATCCACACTGCAAAGAGCTCTGATCATTTTAAAACACAGCAGAATTACAGGAGTGGGGGGGGCGGCTCTCCTTTGTCAGTGGACATTCTCATACAGACCCCCCCCTCACACACATACACACACATATAGGCCTACAGACACACAAACAAACAATCTTGTCTTAGAAATTCAGACGCAACAATTTGCTTCAGAAAATGAATGACTTCATAAATTACATCACATAAAGCACATACACGTATTTAATTGTGTGAGTGCATGTGTATACGTGTGTGTGTGTGTGTGTGTGTGTGTGTGTGTGTAACCATGCTCCTGTTTGTCACATGTAAGTGACGTCTTTCAGAGATGTTATAAAGGCAGTGACAGGATTGATGGTGGAGTGGAGAGAGCGCGCACAACAGGAGACCGTCTACATTTGTATATACTTCCGCGTGTGTGAGTTTACAGACAGTATAGGAGCTATAGAGGGATAGACAGAGGGAGAGGGATGATGATGGATCTGGCAGGGCTCACGAACACCGCTGGGAGAAAATGCCTGTGGTTCAAAGACACTCTCAGCAAACTTAACAAAGAAAGATGGCACAGAGGGGGAGGACATGAAAGGAAACTACACAATCATCTCTCACATAAACTTGGAGAAAACATCCTGGCCCTGCTGGCAGAGTATACTGTACGCAGACATTTGACTATTTTTACATAAACTCAGTGCAATGGACAGCAAGCTACACAATGTCACTGCTACTACTACCCATGTAATAATGACTTACTAGCATAACTTCAGATACTCCTGTAAATTCCCAAAATCCTCACCACTGTCTGTGAATTTTTTTAATCACACTTGACATACTTGACATTGCAGCCTATGGTCTCAGATATCAGATGATTTCTATGCATTATAACCGCTTATTACTGATTAATAATGATGTATTATCCGATAATACAATCATTAATCACTACTACTAGGCTATTTACTTAGTACACTTTATTGTTAGAAGTAATATTCAATTCTTTAACTTTTGCAAAAAGCTGCAATCAAAATTCAGATTCAGTGTCTTGCTCGATTAAACAACCAACATCCTGCTGATGGACATTTGCAAAGCAACAAGTGCCAGAAGAAGCATTTAGATCTTTTACTTAAGTATAAGTAGCAATACTTCAATGTATTCAAAATCTTACTTAGATAAAAGTAAATTAGTATTACCATCAAAATGTACTAAAAGTGTTGAATGTAAAAGTACTCATTATGCAGAAAAATGCCTGTTGTGAGTTGTATTTTATTATATATTATATTATTGCATTGGTCTTACTGATATATTAATGTGTAAGTATTATTTTACCGTTGTAGCTGGTTGAAAGTATTTGAACTATTTTAAATACGGTTGGATAGTTTAATCTGGTTTAAAGGAATAATTAGACATTTTTCGCTTTCTTGCAGAGAGTTAGATGGGAAGATCAATACACCATTATTTCTGCATTATAAATATGTAGCTGCAGCCTGCAATGGGTTAGCTTAGCTTAGCATAAAGACTGTAAACAGGGGGCAACAGTTAGCCTGGTTCTGTCCAACAGTAACAAATTCCTAACTTTAGAAGAGCGGGTAAGTGTATTTTGTTACCTTTGGACAAAGCCAGGCGAGCTGTTCCCTCTTGTTTCCAATCTTTGTGTTATGTACATATTTACCGTACAGACATGTACAGTCGCATCAATCCTCTTGTTGAACTCTTGGCAAGAAGAATATTTCTCAACATGTCACATTTTTCCAAGTACTGTCAAGTAGTCGTATAAGTGAATAGTATAAAACTGAAAAAATAGTTAAGTACAAATATGTCAAAATTGTACTTCAGTACTGTACTTGAGTAAATGTACTTTGTTCCACCACTGAAAACAGCACATACTGTGCACAAGAGGAGAAGCTGTATGAGATCTTAATTCCAGTCTATGAACACATGATGACAGCAGGAAGAAGCAAACAACAAATGATACAGTGTCTGCTTTTGCATTTGGCTCGCACATAGTCAGCTGTGGTGTTCAGTTACTCTGTATCTGTACTATCAGTATTTGCAATTCAAAGTCTTGTTTTTATGTAGTTGTAAAACACAAGGTAACATAACTATATTGTTTATCAGCTTGCATGTGTTTTCACTGCTCAGGTTTTGGCCACATTCTCTTCAGCATTACAAAAATCCTTGCAGAGTATTTCTGTTTTTTTCTTGGGGCATCAAGTTAATACGAATGGGCACGCACAACACATAACATGTGTCGGTGTACAGCGGTCCAAGACAATGTCCCATTTTGCTCCCAGCTTGCTTTATGCAGTGACAGGACTGGAAGCAATTTGGGATAAGTATCGAGGAACAGTTGAGGAGATGATAAATGACTTTACTGTTGGGCTTTGCGACTGTATCTGATACCAGTGCATGTGTTCCTTTGAGTAATCAAGCTATACTGTAGTATGGCAAAAGAATCTCGGTTTTCCTGGACACTGGTGGCGGGCCAGATTGTCTGGTCCTGATAATAGTAATGGGAGTGATGGCAGCAGCAGCTAATCTACACAGAGAAGGGGTCAGGACCCACTTATCTGGCCTGAGTGGAAAATAACGGCCCACTTAAAGGGCCCATCTGTGATTGCAGTATGACAACCCAGTTGAAACACTGTTGCCCCACTGCCGTCTTTGTTTACATAGAGACTTACTGGCTTTGAGACATTTTTTCACACTGAAATTTATTTCCTGAGCTTTTGATGTGAGACTTGAGGCTGCTCGAGGTTTGTTTATATTCGTAAACTTGTCAACACTTGAATAAAATGCGCATGTATTTTTAGTTACGGTGGGTCGGGAAAGTTTCCAAAAGATTTACTTCATTCTACATGTCAAAATCTTCAAGAACAGATGTGAGCATAGCCAGGATTTACATGGCCAAATAAAAAAAAACTGATTGTAGTCCATAAAACAGCTGTCATAAGTACAAGAGAGGCCCAGGCCAAAGGCATGCCATCGCACTCTGTGGTAAAGGGTGTTCCACAAAGGCATGCAAACTATGTGTCCACATATTTACGGCACAACACCTGCACAGTGTGCTTATGAATGTTCACAATACAGTGTATCACAAGCAAGAATGGCTGACATGGAGATGAAGAACTAAATTTAGCTCTGCGTTTGATCATTGCCTCAGGTCACGGACAACACTTTGAACCAACATGGCTGGATTCACAAAACAACATAAAGACAAGCCTCTGTTCTTCTGCTCTTCAAAGGGGAGAAAGGAGCAGCGCTACAGACAACAAAATCTTCTATTAAGCAGGGAACACATGACTTGATAGATGGGGACTGAACTGATGGGTGGTGCCGCTGTAGGAATGCTGCTGTGGTTGCAGCCAGTGTGCTTATGTGCTTGAGAAATGTGTTTTGTTTGTATGAATTAAATTGTTTATGGATTTCTAGCGCAGCGGTTTCCAAGATTTTTTACCTGATGTACCCCCTCATCCCATCAAATACCCCTTTATCAACCCCACCTGTTATATTCCAAATGCATTCATTTCTATTGATTTTAAAGTTATGCAACACTACATAAAAGTAGCTATTGTTACAATGTTTCATACAACAGAATTGTCCATTTTTAGATTGGTTTGGTCAAGTTCGCATTCTACTGGAACCAACCATCAATCAACCATTTATCCATTCATTTAAGCTAATTATTTCAACTGTTTACCCATTACTTAGCTACTATAACTATTTTGACATTTTTTCTCACTTGATAACTAGTTTTCATGCAATCTCTATGGCAACGTTTGGCTTTAACGTGTTATAACTGACTCATGTTGGTAGGAGGTGTGTCCTGTGCAGTCAGCCTTATGTAGCCTAGCTTACTGGTTATTATTGTGACAATAGATATAGCAAAGATCTGCATCACACCAATTCATAGTCCTGTTTGGATGTTTATTTTTTTCTAAACACATTTTTTAAATTGAATCATAATTCACTTTTTTTTTTTTCAAATAAGCCGAGTTACTCCACAATCTTTCCAAGTACCCCCTGGCAGGAGCAGAAGTATTCCCCTGTGGTACCAGTACCTTTGGTTGGGATTCACTGCTCTAGCAGGCAAGAAATTAACTGAGCCGACTTTAAACTGGAAGCAGGAATGCATGTGTGCTCATTAAGTGTTGTTTAACCCTGTGGAATCAGTCTTTCTGGTCTGAAAGCAGCAAGAGGCTGGAAGCAGGTCAGGAGAGGTCAGAAAGGACAGCGAGAGCTTCTTATGTGAGTCGGACACTTTTGAGGACCATTGCAAGGGGCACTGAGTCAGTTCATTGATATTCAAGGATTTGACCTGCTGACAACAGGGATGTCACTGAGGTTAAGACAGCCGTGCCTCTCCGTATTGTGCAGGGCCGAAAAGCCAGGGGGTCCCCCGTCCCCCCCCGCCCCCTCTGCGCGGTTGTCATGGTGAGCAAATCAGTCCGGCAGCACTATGTCACACTCATGTGGGCACATTCTCCCTTTCTTCCTCTCTTTCTTTTCTTTCTCTGACTTTCTATCGTGCTGCTTCACCAAGGGGGCTGCCAAAGAGAGCTTTCTGTCCACTGACAATGCCTGGTGTGTCATGGACATCCCCATACATATACAGTGCAAAGAAGAGCAGGCTCTGAAAATCCAAGGGCTTCCCTTCCCAAAACACATGGCAACAGATATATTTCCTCTCTGTTGTGGGATCTGAGTGGGTGTTTTGTATCCAAGGACATGTCAGGTCAGGTGGTAAATCCGCGCTGCAGGTCATCAAGACCAAATAACCGCCAATCATATTTCATCCCACAGCTGGACCGTTGCACCGGTTACGCCTCATGCCAAGTCAGCTGGTGTCATGTGCATTATTACTTTGAGCCACTATTGTGTCCTTACACTCGTCTGTTTAATGGTAATGGACCACAGTAAAATTACCACAAGCAAAGCTCACTGATAAGAGCAAAAATCAATCAGCAGAAATTAATTTGATTCACTCGCAGAGCATACGTTCTTCATAACCTTACTGTGTCTTCTAATGGAAAACAATTGACTGATGTCTGGCGCTGCTGTGTCTTGTTGTCACACAAATATGTTCCTAGAGCCAATGTCAAGGAGATTAGGCTGAAGGGAAAATTGCAGCTGCATTTAGCAGTAGAGCTGGCGAGTCGCTGCTCTCAGGTGATGGGGCATGTCTGTGCTTCACCCTATCTGAACCTGACGGCTGCTGCGGTTGGCACTGTAATTACAGAGGTTAGGCATAAATCACAGAGCAAGAGGTTGGAGAGAGGGAGAGATGGGCAGAGCGAGAGGGGGGAGAGAGAGACAGAGAAAGTAAAGAAAGAGAGACTAGTATAGCCTCAGGGCCACAGGAGGCCCTGACACTCAGAAACATACTGTTCCCTCCTAAATGCTCTCCCCCTCAGTCCCTTCTTTTACTTTCTTTCTTTTTTCTTTCTCTCGGTGCTCCCACACAGTCAAACACAAGCTCTCAGGGTTCACATCCTTCCTGTGGCTGTGGCAGTCAGACTATAGTGGGTCCTTTACTGGTCCTGTGGGTTCCTGATTACACCACACTCCTTCATCCTGTACACATTAAAGCGGTAAGCACCAGACCACAGGAAATAATGGTTACGACTGCTGATGTGGACCTATGCCACTCTTCTTGTTTCCACATCCCTCCGTAGGGATATTTTAGATTCTCTACAAAATGTGTCACAACCAGCATCACAGCAAAGACCAGATCTACCCACATTTTATTTAGGGAATATACTCCGCTCGTATTTTTGGCAGACAGACGTCTTTAGGAAAGAAATACAGTACATGGTGTGCTGTATACCGCCGTGGTGTTAAAAGTGGTAAGTATAAAACGTTTTGGTAGTCAACATGGTAATTTAGTGGTGAAATAAGTTAATGCTATCATAAAATCTAACTCTACTGAGTGCCACTCTTTACCCTGCTTTGTATTTAATTCTGCATTTAGCTGCAGTACCACAGTTATATTTTGATATAATATTTTGCACATTTTTGCCTTTATTTCGATGCATAACATGCATCAAAGCTCCCAGCCAGAATCAAGCCAATGACATTGCGATCAAAGTACATGATGTGCATCTTAACCACTAGGTCACCAGGACGCCTTGCCACATCAGTTCTTATTATTATTGAGTTAAAGGGGCACTTCAGCACTTCCATAAAGTTGGGGGATTTTTGAGAGACAGATAAAAAAAAAAGAACGGTCAAAATCGAAGCAGCAGAAGCCGAGAAATCCTGACTTTAAGTCCCTGCTACGAGTCAAGCTACAAAAGCACTGGATCCTACATTTCCAGTAATGCAACTTGATAGTGTCTTTCATTAGAGCGTGACATCATCAGGCTTATTTAGTATTCATATTAAGTTTAGAAAGGCCCCTCCAGAGCCACAGAAGAAATTATACAACTGTTTTTACTCCTCATTCCAAATTAAAAGACAAAATGCTGTACATAGTTGGTCCATACCCTCCGGAACGCCCTTCTGATCTGATGCCCCTATTAGCAGGACGACTTTACCATTTCAAAAATAAAATTGCTTTATGATGTGACATCGCTATGGTTAAAGGTGCCTTGTGGAGCTTTCTTGTAAACAAACAAAAGTTATGTTTACATCCAGTGTTCTTGAGTTTTAACGAAATGTGCTGAAAGCATTTCCTTCCTCATAAAACATTTGCAAAGCTGAAAACTTTAGAGCAAAGCTTTAGAGTATTAACAATTAAGCTAACATTCATGTAGCTAGCAGCAGCATGTCTTGGTGTGTTACCGCCACGTGTTGATCGGTGGGATAGTGTGAAACCATTGGCCTGTGTGTCACATCACCCGAGCATGTGTGCTTCTAGAAGTCAGAAATTCTGCAGCAAACCTTTAAGGATTGGTTAGGTTTAGGGACATTAGGGGACCTTTGTAGTCATGGTTACAATAATAACCACATGGTTACGGTGAGGGAACAACTGCGAAACTCACATTGACTGCCACTAGGAAATGGTAAACAAACCTGTGATGAAGTCCGACGTTTTGTTGACCCAACCATCCACCCAGACCTCCTCCCTCTGGACTTTGTCCCTCTATAACAACGTGACACTACTTCCTCCTTTGCTCCGGACGGACAAGAGTCATCATTTCTACGGCCGCATCATTTTTGGGTATTTAATGACTGGTGCTCTCATTTTTCTGCCTCATGACAAGTAAACTGAACTTCATGTGTCCCTTTAAACAAAACAAAGTTAAAAAAAAAATACACAATGAATAAAAAAACTTCAAATGAAGAAATGTTTCATATATTATTATAATCATCGGGGGGGAAGTCACTTTCATTCATGTATATGTATAGTAAAGATAACTGGTATAAAATCCTCATTGTATTCACAATGGAAAAGACCTCTTCTGAATACATCCCATAAAAGCAGCAAAAATGCTTCATCAGTCAAATACAGGACATTAAAAACAATGTTTAGAGGAAGTCTTTGATCTTGATCTCTTCATGCTTTCCATAGAGGGAAAAGACTTTTCAGGATCTTTAAAAAAAATGAGAAAGAAGAAGCTTATTACAAGCCCTAAATGTGATGTTATAGAAGCACACTGCAGGTCACAATTACTGAACCATTTAAGTGAAGGACTGCTTGAAGGAGTAGTAACTGCAATCCAAACCCTAATATACAGCAGGCATTGTTGTGTTTAGATATGGCTGAATTGGTAATTGTAACATTTTAATTTGCCTGACATTAGATGAATATTTACAGTCAGCAATAAAGAACATGCAGTCAGCTGTTATTGAAGGAAATCAGCCTGAAAGAGGAGAACAAATCTTGTCTGATTGGCAGTCAGCTGTACATTTCCTCTATATCATCAAATCAGACATTACCCTCCTGTTCAACAAGCAATGGCTTATGCTCTTATGCTCTAATCTATAGACTGCCACTACAAAATCCACTGAGTCTGAGTCATCTCATCCTTTGAGCTGTGAAATAGAGTGAAATGGGGAGTCTGCAGCCAAGCTGAATTAGGACATATGGAAATGAACATATCTCCGCCGCAGCTGCAATGTGCTCCATCCATATCAGACAAAGATGTGGGCATGGCACGCAAGGTCAACGCTTTTCATGTAAAGATAATGTTGCTAAGAAGACAATCGACACTTCTCATTGCGTTTAGAGCCAAAGACCATAATGTGGCTTCCACTGATCCATAAAATCATTACCAAGAAGCTTTTAACAGGTTCCAAGGACCACGGCTTACTTTTTGAATAAAATATAAACAAGGGAAAATATCAAACCCATTAATCTTTCATTAAGCTCGCCGGATAAAAAAGAATCGCTTAAAGTATCATTCGTTACCATCACTGTGAGTGCAAAAGCCCCCTGCTAACATCAAAGGCTTCTCAAAGAAACAGAGCGGGAGAGAGTCAGTTAGCTGAATTTGGCTGAGAACCAGCTTGTGGTTGGGTTTTAATTTCGACTGACTCATAATGGCGCTGAGGAGGAAATGGGGACTCGGTCTGTAATGGTTTTTGTGGCATGGAGGCCTTTTTGAGCAAACACTCACATAAACAATGCGCTGCTGTTACTGAAAGAGCCGCGGCTTCAGACTGGATGTTGACAGAGGTTGAGAGCTCATCCTCATCTTGCACAAGTCTTTGTGCCATTGAAAGATCAGAGGCTTCTCGTGGCCAAAGAATGGGGAGACTCCATTTCAAATACATATACTACACACACACACGCACTTGTGCAGCAGGAGGAGGAGTGGTTGGCATGTTTGTGAGGGCGATGGAACAGACTTCTCCTGCTTTGTGTGTTTGGGTGGGGCATCTTGGTGCTGCAACTATTTTGCAACTCTTCATTGGAGGATCATAAAATAATTTGGAAATTCATACGCAACATGCTGGAGTTTCTTTATGAAACCATTTTATATAGTTGCTCCCACCGTTTCTGCAGAGCTGTTGTGGTTCACGACACATTCAACATATATGTACTTTAGAACCGGCCACTGTTTACCTGAAGGAAACACAATGATGCCCTTGCTGACATCCTGTCTTTTCCGTCAGCTCTCTTCCTGTCATTTGAAAGCACTGAAACAGCCTGGCAGTAATGCCAAGTAGGTTAACAACATGCAGTGGATTAAGGTTTTAGTATAGCTCTGCACCGCTGCTATGCTAAAGAACTGATTTACCAGGGAGTAAAATAAACCTATCCCAACATATTCCCCCAACCTGCGTCCTTGTGCTGAGGTACACCACTGTCAAAATACAGTGACATGCTCATTTCTGTCTACAGTACACAATATATTACATGAGTTAGTCATGGCTCATACTGAATTAAACATGGGAAGAAGAGTTTCTTTTTATCTACAGCCAACGTACTAAATCTGACCACTGCAACCGGTACTCGCCCACTGCAAATCCTTCCTTTGATAGTGAAAGCGTAGGAGCTTCAAATGTATCAGTTTGTCCTCATTTTTTAATGGGTTTTAGTCGCAAACATTGGTTGATGTTTGCTGCTGAAAACAAAATTATACAAAGCACTCTTTTCTGCTTTGTTCCCTGCAGAGCAAATGTGTCGTGGTTACGTTTTGGTTACTCTTTCATATCTGTATTTATTCTTTTTTTTCCCCGATCAGGTAGATTTAATCAACCAACAGCAGGGTGACAGTTTCCCTCCAAATCATCCCTGTTAGGTGCAATAATAATTACATTGGACATGAAGAGACAGGCATTTGTGGTCTCCCACTGTTCTTTGGAGTTGGATGATGGTTAGATAATGCTCTGTTCATCTCAGAGATGTCACAGACGTGTGTTTTTGGTTGTGTGGGACTCATCTTTGCTGGTGTGGAGTTGTGATATTTTTGGACAAGCAAGGATGAAAGCCTGGGGTCCTGTGGCTAATGAGATACCGAGGCAGTGGGAATGATGGTTTTAATTACTGCCCAGGACTGGTCTAAAGGGGGTGATTGCTGAAGAGCATGCTGAGTGTCCTAGGTTGGGAGTTCAGACCGATGCCAGTCATGCTGTGCCTGGCTGCCTTTGATGCTCACTCCCCTCTGCTTTATTCCCACATTGTGCTTATTAGATTCTTTGCTGCTGATGCTTCACTGCACCTTTGTTCAAACCAGTGCTTCGGACAAAGAGAGGCATAACCACTGAGATTTCAACTTCAAACCCCCTGAAAGTTTCAGTGATGCAGAAGGCAACTTAATCTTTTGTGGAAATTAAATCTGCAGCGCTCCCCTTTGTGTGGCGGCTCTCTGGCACACAGTAGATGGATTGAGAGTTTGCTCGGCGGAGACGGTGTGATATTTATTGTCGAAGAATAAAGTCCAAGGGTTAGAATCCAACCATGTATGTAAACTAAAATGAGCGCTAAAAATAGGAATCGCTTCTGAAACGATGAAAACTGAATTGGGGGAAGATTCCTCCCCGCCGTCTGCTCACATTTCGGGGGGAGAAATCTACAGTAGATTCACAGGCAGGCTGCGAGCGCTCCGTCTCCTCGGCTGCTCCCAGCAGGAGGGTGTTGCTACGTGTCTGCTCTCTGTTCTCCTGCAGCCCAGCTGTGGACCAACCCTTGTTGACTTTTCAGAGATCACATGGCATCCTCACTGTGGCTGGCTCCGAGGGGGCTCTGCCTCTGCAGGACTCTGCTATGGTCAGCACGGGCCTCCTCCTCCTTCTCCTGCTGCCTTTACCCCCTGCCTCTCCAGAAAAAAAAGGTTGGGCCGGCTAGTGTTTGAACACACCAAGCATATTCACAAACACAACATTTTAATAATTCTTACTTCTTTATTACTTCCTCTTTGCAAACTGACAAATGATTGACTATTTACTTTTATAATTGTTTACTTTCTACCTTTGCTTTATTCAGTGAACAAATCCTTGCCTACTGGATCAAACCCAGATTTCCTGTATCTGTATACACAAATAATCTTCAACAAGTCAAGGACACCAGCCAGAGGTTTTTGTTATCAAATGAACAGGAAACGGTATTTGCCAAATAAATGGAACTTGAATGGGATATGTCCTTGGCGCACGCAGGAAGTGTAGATAAGGGATTTAATCATGATGATGTGTGAACCCAGTTTATGTTTTGGTCTCATACAATTGAGCCATAGTGTGTGTGCTTTTTGAAGGATCATTTATAGTTGCCTGGTTTACTAGTAAATGCTGAAAGACATGGAGGAGAAAGAAGGGGTCATATGTGACAATAAGTCTGATTTAAACCCTTAACATCACAGGTACGTACCGTTTTCTGTCCTTGGCCTATAGTCCCTGTTTAGGGTCTTTCTGACCCACAAGCTCTTGTTATCTTTCCTTTGTCAAATACTTTGTTGCCCAGAGTTTCAGCTTCCCAATGGGAAGCATGGAAGAAATGGAGTTAATAGGAAACTGTTATTAGTAAAACAAGAAGTCATCATGAAATTAGTGCCATAGGCTCAGCAATATTGACTTTCCCTGTAAATATAAATATACCAGGGCTTCAAAATGCAAAGAATATACTGTGTGCAATGTGTATGCATGGCAACACATAAAAGAGTTGACTTACGTATTGGTGATCATAGTGTTGTATCATATAAAGGAACAAAGCAACATGATTAAGATTAAAAACAACAAGTCAGTCAGACATCTGTCAGTTTTGTGCAGAAAAATAGTACAATGTACTCAAATTATGCTGAATGAAATATGATGTTCGCTGTTTACATCGGAGGTGAAGAAGGTGAACAATGAGAGACTCTACACAGCTAAAACTGCATGAAATGCATTAACCTGGAAACAGCCAAAAACAAATCTTAACTCAAGGTCCACTTACTATAGTTTTCAACTGCATCTTCCTTAGCGGGTGGAGTTTACTCAGTTGTCATGGAGATAACCTAGTTGTCATCTGATGTCATAACTGTTGGCAGCATCAGATGTGTTCACTTGATACTATTTCACTTTTAATGATACTTCATATTTCAAAAGTACAGTGTTATCAAATTAAAACAACAACACGAGGAACTTCTTATTACTTAAAGTTATGTATGTATTGTGCTATTTCACACATTAGGTGATGAGTTTAAAATGTAATTAAATATCCATTAGAGTCACAATGCTGCTTTTTAAAACTTGGCTGTAGATAGATTACAATTTATGGCTTATTAATCATTTTTCATCTATAAACGTTGGAGAAACTGCTAAGAAATGATCTCCTTCTGATGGAGGACTGCTATTGGAAGTGAACCTCAGTCATTTTGACAATACCAACTGTGCAGCATCGCTAACAAAGCCAGAAACTGTTACGGTGTTTTCTGTCTTCATTATAAATAGAACACCAGTTTGTTATAGATTTCACATACTGTGTGCTTGGTTTGACTGCTTATTCTGTATTGGCTTAGAAACCCATGGTGCAAGTGTGTGTATGTGTGTGTTTGTGCGTGTGATGCAGTGCCTGCGTCTTTTTAAGGGGGGAACACACTGATGCAGAGCAGATTAGGTTCCACGGCAGGCGAGAAAATAATCTAATTTTCCTAACCCGCTTACTGATATCACGGCACAGTAGATCCTTATTATTCAGAATCCCCTCTTGTTCTAGTTTTTGCAATCAGAAGTTCAAGCTTAATGGAACTACTGTGATTTATGTTGAACAAAAGCTTTGATCATGTTTTGTTTTTTGAACATTTCAAACAGGAAGTGAGGTCGAACGCTATGAATATCATACAAACACCATGTATTAATGTAGAAACCCGTTCCTGCCAGCGACGGTGATGATGGCATCCTTGGTTGTGGTGATAACAATGTAAGAATGAAGGGTGTGTATTTTGTGTAAGTGCAGCCAGTTTGATATACTAACTGTGTTGCGTGTTTCCTTTCATCAGCTTTGGGCCGTAGTATCTCACAGAGCATGATTAGCGAAAGCGTGGAATCCACACCGCTGGGGGCTGCGGGGCAAGCTTGAAGCCTGAAGCGCATTCATCAACGTCCCTGGCAGGGTGCACCTTTCTCAGCCTCACACCGCTCAGCTTGCAGCCCTCTCCCTGGCTGCGTTTTCGTCTTTTTCTTTCATTTTTGCTCTTTTTCAATGGCCTTTGTTGTTTTTTAAGAGATAGCGTGTTTTTTTGAAGAAAACTTTTCTTTTCTTTTTTTTTTCTGTCAAAGCTTTTACAGTACTGGACCATTTGTGTCCGGTGCATATTGTTCAGCATTTTGACAACATAATATGTGTGTGTAATGTCTGTAACTGTTCGCACACACACGTGGATTTGTGTGTCTAATGTGGCTCTCGGTGTGACTTTCCCTTTTTACCCCACAATCAGGCTTGATGACACTGATGTCCCTGCCTTTTTCTTCATCTCCCCTCAGTCTTCTTCCAGCAGGTAAACAGTGACTGAAGCTGGTCCTCCCAGATTGGTCCCTCAGGTCTGAATCTGTAATCACTCTTAGATCTCAGACATGAAAGACTTGCGTACATCTTCCTAAAAATGCCCTCTGAGGTGCCAAGTTCTGTTTCAAATGGCAGGATGTGGGGAAGAGAGGAAAAGTTTGGGAAGAAATAATAGCTCGTGATCAGGTGCCTCTTAAAAGGGGTGCACAAGAGGAGTTTTTGACTTTGCAAAAGCATTATTAAGACTCACATGTCTGAGTCATTCATTTTTCATCATGGTCGTAAGTTAAAGGGAATGATCAACTCCATACACAAGGCCCTCTCAGTCTTGCAACAAGCCCCTGTGTCTTAATTAATTGTAGACATCATCATAAAAGGGTCATGAGTGCACAGTCGATACTTTATCAGTCGATCAATGTTGGTCTGTCAGTGAATACTTTTAAGAAAAATCATGCCTTCTTACAGGCCTGCAGCCTCCCTTGTCTTCAGTATTTATACCTTCACTGTTTAAACCTGACATAATCTTTTATGATGTAAATTTACAGTATCATTAATCATACAGTTTGTTTTATAATGTTCACAAACTGGAAGTAATACTTCACCTTTTCATTTTCCCTCTACATTACCGGTTATGATAAATGACAAGGAGTCAATGTGACATTTTGGGTCAATGTTCCTACTATTATTGTGGTTCACAATGAGCTGTGGCCTGAAAAGCTCAACTGGACATTTGTCATTTTGTTACTGATTCATAAAACATCGACAATATGTGTGTCAGAGCCCAGAGTTTCATCAGAGACTCAGTGAAGTTAAGTGTTGGTCACCCAGACAGGCTGAATCTGTACATTTACTGTACGAGCTTTGCTGCCATCTAGTGGTCACAGCTGAGATCGCACTGTTTAAAAAAAAATGCACACACAACAGCGCTAGGTTAAACGGATCACTGCGCTTAAAAAAGTAGTTCTTAAGCTTTTCTGAAGATTTTTTTAGCAACCCTTTAATAAACGCGTTTTATTAGATCCATTAAGAAACAACTGCACTTATAACAGATAATGATGCATTATATAAATTACGGAAGTGAAAGTCCCCTCAAAAATACAAGCGTATTAATGTTCTCAGTGAAGAGGCTTCTAACTAAATTGCCCAAGTCTTCATCCTGGACGCACCTGTGGTAAGCTTTAGTTGTCGATTAACGAGTTAAAAGAAAATTTCTTCATAAGTGAGTATGCCTGTTAAAATTGGTAAAACATATTTTGATATTGACATTAAATTTTATGTGAATGTGATTTTTTCACCAAGTTTTGATTTAATCGAAATTATGCCATTTTCAGCCAGTCAGTGAGGTCATAGTCACCCTATCCGTTAGCTATCATTAATTAACGTAAATTAGCTAACAAATCTGTCTGCTAACATGGGAATACTCTAACTTAATGTTGAGTTTAACAGATTTAACTAACTTCTGCAACATTTAAAATGTAATATAATAGTGTCATATCCTGCAAAAGAGGGGAAAAAAGTATATATTTGGCGGTAACTTTTGTTAGCATGCTATCATTAGCTAGCTTGTTAGCTTAGCTGGTTGAGCAGTGGGTGTGGGCCGCGCTGATCGTCAATTAGCAGGCGCCGTCCTGTCTGCTGGAGGAAAACATCGGCAGATGAAGCCTTCATTTGCAACTTCAGATTTTTTGTGTGTGATTTATGATGTATCAAATTATTTTGATGGCACAAGTTTTTGTTTGTAGAAAAATTAGTCAGAGCAAATAGGAGGTTCTGTTGAGGATTTAAATTAGTAGTTTAAATTAGGTAGGCTTAACTCTAGTTGTCAACAAATCTTTTTCCTTAATATTTCTCTAGTTCAGTGGTCTTAATTTTGCATTAATGGTAGAAAATTATTTTTAACAGCTGTAAGGTTAGCATTTGATATTGCCCAAAAATGACTGGTCGGGCACGAGCAAGATCAAGAGGCAGAGCACGTGGTCAGGAGACTGCAGCACCTGGAGCGGTAAGAGCAGTCTTTACTGTAGTCTGTAATCTCTGTGTAGACTGTAATCTTTGGATATTTTACATGCCAATTCATCTTTTTATGTCTCTTTGAGCCTTGTGTGACTCAGAAATATATAGGACCAGGTTTTGGTGTGCCGCTATTAAGTATTACTACTACTATTAAGTATTACTAAAAACATTTATTTCCTTACTTGTAATGGTATCTATCTAGTTGTGAAGATGTTTGTGGCTTTGTTTGAGCAGGTTTTATGTCTCTGAGATTTCTGTTACCATTCAGATTAATTGGAGGTGAATGTTCGGTTGAGGTGCTCAGTAATGAAACACAACATCTAAATAATTATCTCTGTTGCTGGGGCTGATCCACAGGCCTCACTGTTCCCAGTGGAAGTACCTTTTACAGATGAAATAGTCCCCTTAAATCACAGCCTTGTTCCTGCGATCAGTACCACAGTTCAAGAGTTTATATTCATAAAAACGTTGTTTTGTGCATATTGTTGTTCCAATGTAAAATCTTTGGGACATGACACTAATGCACAGGTGTAATGGGCGGCAAAAACCAAGAAGAGAAAAAAAAATTGGGGGGGAGGGAAAGCAATCTTTTTTGGAATAAAGGGGCTCAATCTTGGTAAATAGTATCCGTTATTTTAAGTCATCAATGCCTTAATTCTGCTTTGAGGAGGCTTGAGCGAGGAAATACAAGGAAGGACACACCACTTAATTGTTGTGAAAGATTTAAATGGACAGTTGAAATGGAAAAAAATAATTGGCAAGATACTGAAAATGGAATGAAAAGAATGGACTATTTCCTTAACAGTGTATTGCCTCATCTCCAACTTTTTTCTTTGTTGAAGAGCCAGGCTCGAGAGCCCGCACCGCCGCCTGCCCCACCCGCAGAGGGAGAGCTGGTTGGTAGAGGGAGGCAGAAAGGTGCTCCAGGACCCTTTTCTGCCGAAGGTACAGTTGAACACAAAGTCATGACATACATGTTTCTTATGTCAATTGATGTTTTCTATTCTTTGCTTTTGAAAGTCTGCGTAGAAATGCAATTAAAAATGTGGATTGACAGAAAAGCCTTAACCATGGCAACAACTGCAGTGCATGGGAATTGGGTATTTCAAAACAGGAGATGAAAAAAATAGAAAACAGGCATACACTGAGTTTGTGGAGTATAGACTCCACATGCACTGTGGTGATTAGTTCATAGTACTTTCCAGTCCATAAAAGATTTCCTGTATTTGTCGTATTTTCTCAGGACTATAAAATTTGTGAACTGCTCCTAATGTCATACAGTGTATTTAGTCTGGTCCTGACAGTCGTGCATTGTTTTATTAGCTGTTCTACAGATTTCAGCCGGATTTCAGCAGGTGAAGCTGGGAGAAAGAGGTGGACGCCGCCGGGATTTTCATGATGCAGGGATTAACACCAGGCAGGCTATGGAGCATGTCAAGGAATCAAAGTCTGGTCTGTCATCATTTGAAATTAACTTACGTCAACACATTCAGCAAATGTACATTTTGTAATTTGTGGAGAGGATTATAAATGACTCCGTAAAATTGTGTGTGTTTTTCCTCAGGATCATCTGGTTCTGCCATTCAGTTGACCGCAAACTTCTTTCGCATCCTGTCCCGCCCTCAGTGGGTTCTGTATCAGTACCATGTGGACTTCAAACCACCAATGGAGTCTCGTCGTCTGAAATCTGCCCTCCTCTTCCACCATGAGGAAGCGCTCGGCTCAGCGCGGAGCTTTGATGGAGCTCTGCTTTTTCTGCCTCACAGATTGCACAGCAAGGTAATCTGATATTTAAAACGTCAACGTCAGGAAACCAGAAAGAGAAAGCTAGATTTTGAAAGTATATGACACCCCCCCNNNNGACCGCCCCCCCCCTTCAGGTCTCCCTCCAAAGCCACTCCCCTCAAAACACACGCACGCACACTGCCTGACTAGTGCTGGAGGACGTTGGGTAGAGGAGCGCAGTGCATCGTTGTCGTCGCTAACCGTGTCCAACTACCTCATGTCTCATTCACATGTTTGAGAACACCGAACATCATCATAATGAACATAAACAGCCAACATGGCTGTTGTTAGTACTCACAGCGTCACTTTTCAGCCCTTCAACTGCCTCAGTTCTTCTCGCCATCGTTATAAATCCAGACTGATGTTGACTCTGGTTTGACCTCTTGCTTTATCCAACCTCTTTTTGATCGCAGCCTTTTCTTCTTCTGTCTTTCTTTCCTTTCTCTGCCATTCTTGTGCGACTATTTCACTAGCTTTAGCCGCCTAGCCTTGTGGAAGACGACGGGCATGCGCAGTGAGTGCAGGGTCAGAGTTCAGGGTCAGAGTGCGCGCAGGTAGTCAGATGCGTAGCTGGACGGGCTTATTACAGTCCTGTGACAGCCACAGACACCAGACTTTTTTCATTTATTTGTCAGAGCACTTGAATTATTGATTGCTGTCTGGTTGTAAAGACAATTTCAACAAATATAACAAAAATTGCTTCTAAAAGACATTACCTACCCAAGCTTTAAGAATAGAGAATTTAAAAAGAGATCAAAAGCAGTGTTGCAAATGACGGTGTTGGATAGCTAAGATTGGTTTAATTTATTCAGCCCCCTTTGCAAAACTTGCTTGTAATTTGATTTGAAGGTTCTGTTGTAACTTCATTGGGAGGGAAAATTTGATTGGTACATTTTTGTAATTTTATTACCTCCATATCAATGTTTCCTTCCTTGTACTGCAATGTGTCTAACCTTGTGTTTAGGAGACTGTTCTCCACAGCGAGACAAGGAATGGAGAGAAGGTTCAGATAACGGTCACCCTGACAAATGAATTGCCACCCACATCACCAGTGTGCATTCAGTTTTACAACATCATATTCAGAAGGTACATTTTCTAGTTTTCAGTTCTCTTTAAAAACAAGTAATGCACAGTAAGGACTGAAGTATGTAATGCATAGGGCAAATTAAATAAAACATCCTCTACTAACTGGATTTGCTTGTGACTAGTGTACTTGTGTGTTGCATATTCAAAGAGAAGGAAATCATTATATCTGATTACAAAAGCTTTGATACTGTGGAAACTTCCAAACTTCTCAATGATAGTGTTATTATTTAATTTCTACAGGATCTTGAGGGTTCTCAATATGCAGCAGATTGGACGCAACTACTACAACCCCAATGATCCACTCAACATCCCACAGCACAAGTATATTCATTCCCCTAACTATTTTGTTTTATACAGCTCTGTTGAGCACAATGTGTTGAGATTTATGAAGTGTATGTAAAGAATGTGATCCTCCTTTAGTGTCTAAAATAGCTTTTGCTTCTCAAATAAGAGAACTAATGGCAGGGGTGTATACAAGTAAACGCAAAACTTTTTAAATGTCATTTTTCTCAGTTCATTACAGCATTCTTTTTAAATACACACTGCATTAGTTATTCACAAAGCAGAATGCGCACTGTAGGTTCAACCTGGCTTTAATAAAAAGATGTTCCTGATCATTTATGATTGAATTTATGAAGACTTTTTTCATTGGTGAAGGCATGCTAAACACAGTTTTAAAACTGGGAAACTCGCGGTACAGTCAGACAATTTTTGTGTTCTGCTTTCTGACTGGTTTAACGTACTTAACTCCAGCTTTTGTAAGCAATCAGTGTAATGTGATTGCTTACAGTGTGCTGCCCTCGTAGTAGTGGAGAATAAGATGCAAAGGACTATCTCTGACTAAGGGTTTTTTAATTTTGAGGTATCCTGGTGTTTAAAGGCTGATTTTCCCAATAGACAGTTTTGTGAAGCTTTAGCAGAGGCCAGTTACCTGAAGTAGTGTTAATGGGCCATCTCCAACGATGGAAAACAGCTTATTTATCAGGTTTGGGATGAAAAACAGTGAGTCTGTCTGTCTTTCCTAGGCTGACCATCTGGCCAGGCTACACCACCACCATCTTGCAGTACGAGTCGTCCATCATGCTGTGTACTGACGTGAGCCACAAGGTGCTGCGTAGTGAGACTGTCCTCGACTTCATGGTCAACTTGAGGCAGCAGTGTGGAAATCAACGCTTCCCTGAGATCTGCTCTAAGGAGCTTATTGGACTCATAGTCCTCACCAAGTAGGAGCCACATTTCTCTCTCACATTCTTGGATTAATATGCAGAAGTCTTGCATATTTAATAATGGGCTTTACAATACTGTTTATCAGCACCTCTGTGTAACTTCACTCGATTCCATACCTTCACTCTTCTCTCACTGCCTCTCAATTTTTGAGGTACAACAACAAAACCTACAGGATTGATGACATTGCATGGGATCACACTCCCAACAACACATTCAAGAGGGGAGACACAGACATTTCCTTCAAAAGCTACTACAAGAGTGTAAGTGTCATGCACTCAATACAAGTATTGGAGTAACTGAGACAATATTTCACATCAACCCTCCTGCCTCAACAGATGCACACTGACACACACAAATATAATTAATGTTGCACTGAATTCTGTGTCTCTGTAACTATGTAGTGATACACCAAAATAATTAACCTTATTCATGGACTTGTTCTGTTCTGGTTTGCACTAAAATATCCATGCTCTCTGTTCTAAGCAATATGGCCTGGACATCACTGATGGGAACCAGGTGCTGCTGATCAGCCATGTGAAGAGGCTGGGTCCTTCTGGAGGGCCTCCTCCTGGCCCGGCCATGCTCATCCCGGAGCTGTGCTACCTCACAGGTTACTATCTTATTCTCCAGTGTTTGACTCTTTAGTCAGACTTCGCATGTCAACATTTTAGGCATTTATTGCTCAACCTACAGCATTGGTATCACATGTAAATTATAAGTAGGTAATTTAAAATTTTTACTGTAAATGAGGAAACTTTGTTTTTAAATACACAAAATTGTTGTCTGGGAGTTTTGGCAGGTACAATCTTCTGTTGACAAGACTACAGTCAAGAGCACAAGTGGAGACAGACTGAAATTCTTATGCGGTTATTGTTGACAGCAGTTAATTAGAACAGAACTTCTTGGTTTGTTCAGACGTCATCCCTGGTAAACTAACCATTCAGTGAAACTTGTCAGAACTTTAAATGAAAACTCGTTGTGTTTGACAGGCTTGACTGACAAGATGCGATCTGACTTCAACATCATGAGGGACTTGAGCACCCACACCAGACTGACCCCAGAGCAGAGGGAGGGACGCCTCAACAGATTTGTCACCAATATACAGAAGTGGGTGATAATCAGTGTGTCACAGAGTTGATTAGTTAACCGTGTTTTATCTGTGTATTTGTTTCAGTTTCATGCAAGCATTAACTGAGATCTGCCCACACTAGACAGACATTGTAGCAAATCAGGGCCAGCCTGCAGAACAGGTCTAATCAATACATGGTAGCGTAGATGTGATTTCAAGGCCTCTGATTTCCTAATTGCTCTTTATTAGCCCCTACTTGACAGTAGAGAATTTGTAAACATCATAAATACTATTTATCAAATGTTAACATTGACCCTGTCACAAGTACTTTTCCCTGCCTGACTGTTTAGATACTGTTATTTATCTAAATATTTATATTAATCTCTTAATGAATAATGAAGGCTCTTCACTGTTTTAGCTAGAAGTTGCCCTCATCTCAGCAGCTGGTGTAATTAGTCTCTTCATATGTACAGAAGTTAAAATAGCAATTTTTCCTGTCAACATCTTCAGGCAGTATAATCCCAGGCTTTGATTTAAATCCTAAAAATTATTTTGTAGGAATGCTGATGCTCAGTCGGAGTTGGATAAGTGGGGACTCAACTTTGATAAGAAACTCCTAAATCTGACTGGCAGAGTCCTCCCAGGGGAGAGGATTTTCCAGGGATCAAGATCGGTATAATATGCTTGTGGTTACATAAATTTGTTCTTTTGAATTCATTAAATGGATTTATTCATACGATCTTAATTGAGACATTAACATAATAATTTGTGTCACCTAGTACGAGTACAACCCCTGGGCAGCTGACTGGTCCAAAGAGATGCGTGGGGTGAATCTGATCAGCTCTCCTCCGCTGAATAACTGGCTCATGTTTCACACTCGTCGTAATGGCAACGAAGCCCAGTCCCTCCTGCAGACCCTCAGCAAAGTCTCAGGTCCACTTGGAATCCGCGTACAGAGAGCTGTCATGTGAGTTGTAGCATAAGAACAATGCAGCCTTAAAGAGTGAAATGAGTTATGATGCTCAAGACTGTTGCCTGAAATCTCTGAATTTTGAGCATCAGGAAAAGTAATTTGTGAGTTTGACACTTATGTGATCTGTATACCAGAGTGTAGAATACATTTAAATACACTCAGCTGCCAGTTTATTAGGTGCACCTAGATTAAAAAAGTCATAAAGGTCATAGTGTTCAGCTATTGTTGAAACTGTTTTAGAGAGGTGTTGATTCAAATTTGTGGTTGTCCTGGAAGTTGCAGTTTGTGGTGCTGTTAAACTGACAGGTGTTTTCTATTTTGTCCACCCTATTTATATCAATGAAGGTAGACTATGTAACAGAAACATCTCTGTATGTTGCAATACAAATCATCAGCACCATAAACTACAGCTTCCAAATTGATCATAATCATTGAATCAACACCTTTCTTTAAATGTTTCAACAATAACTGAACATTATGACCTGAAGGAACGAAGGAAGGATTTATTGCAGGACTGTGTTAGACTGCATTAGTTTTAGTTGGGTGTACCAAACAAACTGGCAACTGAGTGTCTAACCTTGTAACACTTTTTCTCAGGTTCTTACAATATTTTAATGTCTTTCAGATTTTTAATTTAGTAATGGGACTTCAATATTTTTGAAGGATTAATTATGGTTATGTAGATTTTTGGTCAAAGTGCTCAGCCCTGATTAGGTGGTTATGTCATTTAATTATTGTAAGCTGTGCTTTTATTCAGGATCGAGTATGAGGATCATCAGGAGTCTCTCCTCAGAGCCCTGCAGCACAATGTTGGACCCCAAACACAGATGGTTAGTAACTGAATATGCTGTATGATATATAAACATGGAGGTGCAGGTCACCTTCGTAAGTTTGACTTTTTCTTATTACTTACTCAGTGCTTTGACTTTTTTTT